>JAKSZT010054534.1:1245650-1273041 GCA_026826555.1 Tolypeutes matacus
TTAACCCCCCCCCCCTTTTTTTGGATGTTAGCATTGTTATAACTGTTATACAGATAGCAAAATATAGCAACTAAACATTGTCAATGATTTACAGTATAGTTTACAATTTAGATGATACAGTTTAATAAGTTTTGATGATATTTACCATGTCCTGTGTCCATTACTGTAAGGTAATGAAAAACCTTTCCTATGACCACTAAATACCCCATTAGATCTTAACTGTTCCTTCCTCCCCACCCCCCTGGGGCATATGACATTCCCCTGTCTTGACTCATGGAACGTCAAGATTCATAGTTACATGCCCTGGGTATTTGAACCTGCCCTTTCTAATCTATCCATCTGTCAACGCTGCACCACCAAACCCAGTAATATCACTACCCATCTGTTCTATCCTTCAATATGCAACTATACTCTATCCCTTTACCATAGATTATGTCCATATGGGTGATGGCTCAAAGCCTACTCTTCTCTTTCTCTCCCTTGTTAACCTATCTTTCAGACAATGGTTCTCAGAGACTGCTCACTTTCCTCACTTCAAATCAGTGAGGTCATATACTGTTCATCCTTCAGTGCCTGACTTGCTTCACTCAACATAAGGTCTTCAAGATTCATCTACGTTATTCCATGTGTTAGCACTTTATTCCTTCTTACAGCTGAGTAATATTCCATTGTATGTATGTACCACATTTTACTTATCCATTCATCTGTTGATGGGCACCGGGGCTGATTCCAACTTTTGGCAATGGTGAACAATGCAGCTATGAACATTGGTGTGCATATATCTGTTTATGGCTTTGCTTTCAGTTCTTCTGGGTATATACCCAGCAGTGCAATTGCTGGATCATACAGAAGATCTATTGTTAGTTTTCTGAGGAACCGTCAATCTGTCCTCCACAGTGGCTGGACCATACCACAGTCCCACCACCAGTGGATGAGGGTTCCTATTCCTCCATCTCCTCTCCAAAATTTAGTGTCTGCTGTTTTTTCAATAGCTGCCATTCTGATGGGTGTAAGATGGTATCTCATTGTAGTTTTGATTTGCATTTCCCTTATAGCAAGCGATGTTGAGCATTTTTTCATGTGCTTTTTAGCTATTTGTATTTCTGCCTTGGAGAAGTGTCTTTTCAGGTCACTTGCCCATTTTTTAAATGGGTTGTTTGTCTTTTTATTTTCAAGGTGTAGGATTTCTTTATATATGCAGGATATTAGGCTCCTATCAGATATATGGTTGCCAAATATTTTCTCCCATTGGATAGGCTGCCTTTTTATTTTCTTAATAACATCCTTTGAGGTGCAGAAGTTTTAAATTTTGATGAGATCCCATTTATCTGTTTTTCCTCTTGCTGCTCATGCTTTGGCTGTGAAGTTCATGAAACCACTTCCTATTACAAGGTCCTGTAGATGCTTCCCTACATTACCTTCCAAGGTCTTTATGGTTTTGGCTCTTATATTTAGATCTTTGATCCATCTTGAGTTGATTTTTGTATAAGGTGTGAGATGGTATTCTTCTCTCATTCTTTTGGATATGGATATCCAGTTCTCCAAGCACCACTTGTTAAAGAGGCCATTCTCTCCCAACTGAGTGGGCTTCGTGGCCTTGTCAAATATCAGATGACTGTATATGCGAGGATCTGTATCAGAACTCTCAATTTGGTTCCATTGGTCAGTAGGTCTATCCTTGTGCCAATACCATGCAGTTTTGATCACTGTAGCTTTTATGTTTTAAAGTCAGGTAGTGTGATACCTCCAACTTCATTTTTCTTTTTCAATATGTCTTTGGCAATTCGGGGCCTCTTGCCTCTCCAAATATATTTTGTGGTTAGTTTTTCCAGTTCCTTAAAAAATACAGTGTTGACTTTTATTGGGATTGCATTAAATCTGTAGATTAGTTTGGGTAGGATAGACATCTTGATGATGTTTAGTCTTCCTATCCATGAACAGGGAATATTTTTCCATTTATTTAAGTCTTCTTTGATTTCCTTATACAGTGTTGTGTAGTTTTCTGTATATAAGTCCTTTACATCTTTAGTTAAATTTATTCCTAGTATTTGATTCTTTTAGTTACAATTGTAAATGGTATTTTTTTCCTGATTTCCTCCTCAGTTTGCTCGTTATTGGTGTACAGAAATGCTACTGATTTTTGAGCATTGATCTTATAGCCTGCAACATTACTGAACTCCTTTATAAGTTCTAGAAGCCTTGTTCTAGATTTCTCAGGGCTTTCTATGTATAGGATCATGTCATCTGCAAATAATGAAATTTTTACTTCTTCTTTTCCAATCTGGATGCCTTTTATGAACTTTTCTTGTCTCAGTGCTCGCCCAAGTACTTCTAAGACAATGTTAAATAGGAGTGGTGATAGTGGGCATCCTTGTCTAGTTCCCGATGTCAGAGGGAAGGCTTTTAGGATTTCACCGTTGAAAATGATGTTAGCTTTGGGTTTTTCATATATACCCTTTATCATATTCAGAAAGTTTCCATCTATTCCTATCTTCTGTAGTGTTTTTATGAGGAAAGAGTGCTGTATTTTGTCGAATGCTTTTTCTGCATCTATAGAGATGATCATGTGGTTTTTTTCTTTCGTTTGTTTATGTGGTGTATTACATTGATTGATTTTCTTATATTGAACCATCCTTGCACACCCTGGGTGAAACCCACTTGGTCATGGTGTATAATCTTTTTGATATGTTGTTGAATGCGATTAGCAAGTATTTTGTTGAGGATTTTAGCATCTAGGTTCATTAGAGAAATTGGTCTGTAATTTTCCTTTCTTGTGGTATCTTTATTTGGTTTTGGTATTAGGGTAATGTTGGCATCATAGAATGAGTTAGGCAATATTCCTTCTACTTCTATTTTTTTGAATTTTTTGCTGGTATCTAGTCATCCATTTATCTTGATGAGCTTATTCAGATGTTTAACTTCTCTTTCTACTCCAATGTTTTATTTTGTATTAAGTTTCCTTTTTGTCACTTGGTTCACTTATTCTATTTTGGTTTTTATTTTTATTTTATTTTTATTATTATTATTATTATTTCACTTATTCTATATCCTTGTAGGTGTTTGTGTTTCCTTGACAAAATATGAAGACCATAGAAAAAGAAAGGGAGCAGAATAGAAAAGAATAATAGTAATAGTTAAAATGAGATAGAGAAAGAACCATAAAAGAACCAAGAAAATAAGTAAGTTATAAGGGTGAAAAATCATAAAAAATACAAAAGAATAAGAATAAAAAGGTGTAATAAAAAATGCACTGAAAAAAATAGAATAAAGTAATAGATCAGAATGATGAGTAGAAAAGAAGGAAAAAAGTTAGAAAATGAAGACTAAAAAATAATAGGTGGGATGAAAGAAAAGCAGCAGAAGAGGGGGAAATGAAAGAAATAAAAGAAGTAAAGAAAGTAAAGAGAAAAAATAAGGAATAAAAAACAAAGGAAACAAAAAAAGAGGAAAAGCAACAAACAAAAAACAAAAAACAACCCAGGAAAATCAGGCTTCCTTCTTAGGCCCCTAAAAACTGTTTCAGGCTTCCAGTGCTCATCAATCATCCTGCACCCTGCCCTACACAGGTAAGGTACCTGTTTTTAGCAAATAAATTAAATAATCAAGTTGATTGAAAAACCTAAAACAAAAAAATTCTCAGTCTGTAATTTCCTTGTCATAAAGTGCTGCTGGGGGCCTGATGACTGGATGCATCTCTCTCTGGATCCTTTCTTTTAGGAGGTGCTGGGAATTGAACCAGAGACCCTGTATATATATGAGGCATGTGTTCCTACACTGAACTACACCCCACTCCACAGGTCAGGTAGGCTTCTGAAAGCTTATCTGGCTCTCTCTGCCCCCTTTCCCTCAGGAGAGTTGGGTTTCTAACATTTTGCCCACTGTCTTTCCTGGCTTCCTTCTCTCTGCCTACCCCCTTGCTGACCTAGTTCCTCTCTCTCCCAGGGCAGTTGGGCGTGTCAGCCTGCCTGATCTTTTCCCCCCTCCTCTCTCCCTAGGGCTGCTCTAGTGCTGCCTGGGGTCTTTTTCAGATTCAAAGGGTACTCAGCTCTCCATACTCACTGAAGAGAAACCACTTTCTGCCCTCTGCCAGACCTCTCTTCCTCACAGGGAGGAGAATGATCTTTCCCCACTCAGTTGGCAGCAGTAATCCAGGGATTTTACCTAGGCTATTCGTCTTGAGGGTGGGGTATATGTGCCCTTCCCAGCCACAGGGGTGAGTAACTCATGGTTTTCATTTGGCTTCTTTGTCTCTTTGTTCTCTCCCTCCTGTATGATGCACAGCACTCTCCTGGTCTGTAGATATCCAATGCCACTCCATCAGATAAGTTTTTGCCATTCTTCCATTGTTTTTGTGAGAGAGTTGAGCCCTGCCTACCTACTTCGATGCCATCTTCCTGGAAGTCCCTCCTAGCCTCTGAAATCTTGAGCCGATAAATTCCTATTGTTAAGCCAACTCATTGTATGGTATTTGTTTTAGCAGCTGAGTACCTAAAACACTTGGCAAGGGGTGGTTATATATAAATGTTTTAGAGCTGTGCAAGGGCTGAGAGAAAAACCATTTCTGACCCTGCCATTTCCACATGCAATTCTGTCAAGCCCTTCTCTCTGCCAGACCTTAATCCCCCATTGTTGGTTTTCTCTTGTTTTTTTTTTTAGTTGCATCATTCAGTCCACTTCATTGGAACGTCTAGCCATTCTTTCCCTTTGGGTCTGCACTTCAGGAACTCTGAACTTTGGAGAACCCTTCCTTTATATTTTCCAGCCAACACCACAATCACACACATACACACACATACACATACCTTTCTCCCCTTAATAAAAACCTTCGTGCTGAATAGCTGGAAGCCCATGCTCCCAACCTCCAAACCAGTGCCAATCTCTGCCTGGTTCAGTGAATGTGTCACTTTTTAAATTACAAATCTGTGAGTTTACAGAAAAATCATGCCTAAATACAGGGTTCCCATATACCATCCTATTATTAACACCTTGAATTGGTGTAGTGCATTTGTTAGAATTGATTAAAGTGCATTTTATAATTGTAGTATTGACTATATAGTACATGGTGTAACTTAGGTTTCATTGTGTTGCACAGTTCCATGAATTTTTTAAAAATTTGTATTCTAATAACATATATACACCATAGAATTTCCCCTTTTAACAACCATCAAATACATAATTCAGTGCTGCTAATTATGTTTACAATGTGGTGGTACCATCACCACCATCAATTACAAAAATTTTTCTATCATCCCAAATAAATATTCTGTACTTTTTAAACATCATTGCCTCTTGCTAGGACTTCCTGGATCTTAGAACAAAGAAATGCCCTGGGCAACATTCTCAGTATTTCTCTGGGAAAGGTGCCCATAATCATCTACAGTGGCTCAGCAACCTCTGTAGATGTTGAGCTAGAAGAACATTGGATAGTGTATTAGTCTGCCAAAGGGGTGCCATTGTAAAATACCAGAAAGGTTTCAGCTTTATAATGGGGATTTATTTTGGGGTAAAAGCTTATAGTTCCATGGCCAAATCAAGGCATCAGAAGAGATGCTTTCTCACCAAAGTCAGCTACTATTACCTTGGTGTGTTGCCACATTGTGAAGCAAGATTTTTGGGATTCATAAATAATCTCAAACTGCCACAAATGGGAAGTCAGGAAGCTTGGAGCCAGGCCTCATTCTTTGTCTACTTCATTCTGAGATCTTGGGAAAGTCAAATCTCTCTGAACTTCAACTTCCCCGTTTGTAATTTGAATACAATTACATTTGATGCTAGTAGTTTTTCATATTTTTATAATTCAAACTATACTATACATGCAATAGCAATGATAGCAGTAATAATTGCTATTTATTCATTCTCTACTTCTTCAAGCACTGCATTAAATATTGTGCAATGGTTATTTAATTTACACCTTACAACCTTTCTGGTAGGTATTATTTTACTTACACTAGCTTGTCTCCTCGCCACTCTTTACTACATTTCACTGCACTATTTTTCCTTCAAGAATTCACCACCACTTGACATTTTGCATATTTACTGCTTTACTTGTTTGTTTTATGTCTCCCATACTAGAATGTGAGCACCATGAGGGCAAGAAATTTTGTATGTCATATTCATTGCTATATCCCCAGGGCTCAGAAAAGTGCCTGACATATAATAGGCACTTAATAAATATTTGCTGAAAGAATTAATTGAATAAATCCCCATTTTACAGATGAAACTGAGGTCAAGAGTAGCAAAATCACTGACTTAGAAGCTGCTTAGACAAGATTCAAATGCATATTTCTGGGTCTCCAAAAATAATGCTGTTAAGCCCCACATTATTCTACCTTCTTCATATCTTTAATGACCACTTATACAGGTGATTTATTAATTGGCCTTTGAAACTTTTCGTTTAGATTGTATTTTAGGAACTGAGAAGAAGGTGAATGCAGTGAAAGCCATAATAGTTTGGGAAGACTTCCCAGAAGAAGTGATACTAAAACTACCATTTGTAGAACTCCTACTCTGGGTTGGGCATATTACTTATAGGCCTTATTTTGAAAAGAGGACATTATGAATCCCATTTTCTGGTTGAGGAAATTGAGGTACAGAGAAACCAATGAACCTGCCCATGGACACAGTTGATAAATTGCAGAAATGAGATTTCCAATCCAGGTTGGTTGGTTTTCAAAGCCTGTTATTTTTCTCCTCATGCTCCAGGGCTATACTTGAACTGAGCTTGAAGAATGAGGTGATTGAATAAGAGATGGGAATGAAATGCATCTTTGTTTTAAGCCAGAGAGTTCAGCTTTTTCTCATTTTCAAAGCCTGTGCCTCCTGGGGTGATGGTATACATGAGTTAAGTACTCATAGATTGTGGGGAAACAACAGATAAAATGACCTGTACCTAGGTGATATGTCCCCTTTGAAGCCCAGTGTCCTGCTAAAACATGTCATTTGACTAAAAGACATCTATGATGTGAATGCTTTGACTATCACAGGTATAAGCCATCTTTTAAAGGTCCTGATAAGTCTGGGTTTACAGGGTTCTGGTACAAGAGCACAGGCATGAGAGATTTTGACAATGTTCTAGGGCCTAAGGATAAAGTAGTCAACAAAACAGATATGGAACTTATATTCTAGAAAAAGAAAGATACTACATATAGTGTAAAGAGATAGATACTAAACTAACAACCAAACAAATAAATATGGACAGGAAAAGTAATGGCAATATACTACATGGCTCAGTCATAAAATCACTGTTATATAAATGCTGAATCTTGCTCTCACTACCAAAATTATCTGTGACTTCAGAAGGTCAGCAAATGTGCATGAGTGTGTATGTGCAGGATTGGGGTGAATGAAGGTAGGGAAATAAATAAGAGCTAGATTCTCATCTTCCATAGTGGGAGTAGCAATATAACATGCTGTTTAGAGATATGGAGTCAAAACTTCAAAAAATCAGCTTAAAAAGTTGAAAAGGATTGTCACTGGGAAAGGGGAAATATTTTAACAGTCATCATGGAACTATTTGATTGTTTTAATTATTTACATTTCAGATAGTAAATATATTTTGTGTATAAAGTGTCAGCGGTTAATTAGTACCATGAAGAAAGAAAAAACAAAATAATAGGATAGAAAGTATTGTAGGAAAAACAATGGCCCCCTAAAAATGCATATGTTCGGTTGCATGGTGTTTTAGTTTCCCAGATGGTAAAACAAATACTATACAATGGGTTGGATTAACAACAGGAATTTATTGGCTCATGGTTTCAGAGGCTAAAAGGCTTTCTTCCTCTGAGGGTCGGTATCTTCTGGTTGGCAATCTTTGGGGTTCCTTGACTTTTTCATCACAAGGCAATGCACATGGTGGTAACTTTTCCTTTCTCTTGCAGGTTCTGTTATAGAGCCAATTGTGCATTGTCCACCAGGGGATGATCTTTTTTAAACAAAATTTTTGCTGCAGATATGACAGAGAGCTTGTCTTACAGGAAAAACCTTTACCCACTGTATTAGTCAGGCAAAGGGGTGCTGATGCAAAGTGCCAGACCTCTGTTGGCTTTAATAAAGGGTATTTTGGGGAGAAGCTTAGAGTTACCAGGCCTTAAGGAGTATAACGCAAAGTACCATAAGAGGTACTTTCTCTCTAGTCTGTTGTCACGTGTTGACACAGATGGCGGGTGATGTCTGCAAGCGAAGCAAGGCTCAGCCTTCCTTCTTCCTCTTAAGGCTCCATGGTCCCAGCTTCTTCCTATCTCAGCTATGCTGGCATAAGGCTCATCACTGTCCCAAGGCTCGTCTCCTTCTGGGCTCAGCTGCTCTGTTCTCTCCCCAAGGCCAGCTGTGAACTATCAGGCAAATGGCTTGGCTCTCTCCCTGGGGCTCCAGCATAAAAAAAAACCTCAACTTTCCGTGTGTTTTACTTCCCTCTCTTTGACTGAGCATCCATTTATATAGCCCAGAGCTGTAGGCTAGTTGTAGGCGGGGACTCAAACCGAGTCATCCTAATGATGTGGTCAAATAAAAGCCCTAATCTTGTTTTAATAAAGTAAAAGTGAAACCTCTGAGTCTAATACAATCTAATATGCTCAGAGGAACAGACCAGTTTACAAACACAATGCAATATCTGTTTTTGGAATTCATAAATAATACCAAACTGCCACACCCACTGAGAAAACATAAAGACCATAACAAGGCAATACTTATATCCCAGATAAGGAAGAATTTGGATGAAGTCTATCTGCCAGATCTTAAAAGGCCCTTGAAGTGGCGAGGACTTCTTGGGTGCAAGCCAAAAGGTTGAATGGGGTTCTATTCAGGGAAGAGGCTGCAGCTGGCAGCTGCTTCTTGAGCTGCAGTTTTAAAATTTCCCCATTAATATTTTCTTGCAAGATTTTCAAGCTTGATAAGAGCCCAGTGGGTTTGAGTGTGACATTGAGTCATCATTGGGTGAATAAGAACATCTGGAAGGACAAGTAGACCATTGGAGCTAACCCAATGTTTAGACTGGGTATCTTTATGTCTCCCTTGGCCTTCCAGATTTTTATTGATTTTAATTGGTGGGGTTAAAATATATTTTTCTTTTATACTTGTGACTTTTAACCATTTTCAAATTTTCTACAATTAAAATACATTATTTTTATAATCAAATTAAAACATTTTAAAGTTCCATAAAATATCTATTTTATATTATAGCACTTATGAGTAAATAAGAATAATTAAAATGAGCCAATGAAAAAACTGAGCAATCATTAAGACACATTTTGCAAAACAAGTAATACATTTGGCTAGTAAACATATGGAAATATGCTCAACTTCACTTGTAGTAAATCTAAGTTAAAACAAGATGTAATATTTTTACTTAATTAGAAATGGAAAGATTAAAATAGTTGATATTGTCCATTGTTGGTGAAGGTGTGGGGAAACAAGGGCTCTCCCATACTGATGACCAGAATATAAATTGGTGCCACCACTTTGGAATTCAATTTGGCAATATCTGTCAAGATAAAAAAAAAAAAAAAAAAAAAAAAAAAAAACCCAAACATATTGACTAAGCAATTGCAATTTTAGGATGTTATTCTACAGAAAATGTTCACACAAGTGTATAATAAAACATAAACAAGGATGCTTATTGTAATATTGATTGTAATAGTGAAAATTAGAAACAATCTAGATGTCCATTAATAGGGTACTGTTTAAATATAGTTCATCAATGAACCTTTTTAATTGGGTTGGGGAAGGGGAGGAAGGGGAGTGTTTTGAAAAACAAAAAAAATAGGGTAAAGCTATATGCACAGATACATAAAGATGTCTACAACATATTTTTTTGGCACTCACACATTTTATTTAAAGGATAAATTAGGAATTAAGGCAATTCCACATTGAGTACAGGTATAGAATTCCTCACATGTGCTTTCTCTGATTAGTTTATGAGTTAGAGTGGTAGATGAGGCCTCTCCAATTCCATTATATTTACATTATGAATTCTCTTATGTGGTATATCATCTAACCATCTACTAAGTGTTTTGCTACATAGATGACATGTACATGGATTCTCTCCAGTATGAATGTCCTTAGATTATCTGAAGTAGTATAGATGACTACAGGAACTTTCAAACTGATTACAAACATAGTGTTTCTTCACTATGTGAGTTTTCTGGTGTGCTTAAAGGTTAAATCTATGGCTGAAGTCTCTTTCATATCCAAAACCTTTTCAGTGTGAGTTGTTTCATTTCATTTAAGGTCAGAATATTGACTGATGGTTTTCTCAAATTGTTGACATTCATAGGAATTCTTTCATTTGAGTTAATTTCATGTTGTCTAAGATTAGAAAAATTAAAATGTTTCCATATAGATGATGTTATGGTTTCTGTCCACCATGAATTCTCTCATGGTTCCAGACAGCAGAACTACAAGTGAGATATTTCCTACATAGATGACATTCATGGGGTTTCTCTCCAGTGTGAGTTCTCTCATGTTTTTTTTTAAGAGAAAAGGACTGAATGAAGGCTTTCACACAAAGATGGCATACATAGGGCTTCTCTCCAGTGTGAGTACTCCTCTGATGTTTAAGATACATGACATTCAAGGGGTTTCTCTCCAGTGTGAATTTTCTCATGTTGTTTAATGGAAGAGCAATGAAAGAAGCCTTTACCACAAAGAAGGCATGTATAAGGTTTCTCTTCAGTGTGAATTCTTCCATGCTCTTTTAGATGACAATATTGACTGAAGGCTTTCCCACATAGGTGACATTCATGGAGTTTCTCTCCAGTGGAGAACTCTCATGTCATCTAAGATTAGAATTTCATCTGAACGCTTTGCCACACAGATGGCATTCATGGCGTTTCTCTCCAGTGTGACATCTCTCGTGTTGTTTAAGGGAAGATGATTTAATGAAGGCTTTCTCATAAAAATGGCATTCATGGGGTTTCTCTCCAGTTTGAGTTCTCTCATGCTCTTTAAGATGAGACTATTACCTAAAGACTCTTCCACAAAGATGGCATTCATGGGGTTTCTTGCCAATGTGAATTCCATTGTATTGTCTGAGATCAGAGCATTGCATACACTTTGGTGATATTCATATGATTTACTTCTAGAGTGAACCTGCTTATGTTGATTGAAAGATGGTCACTGAGGGCTGTTGCAAATGGTTTCATGTGAATTAATATATGTTGGGTCACTGTGGGTGTGTAAGAGGAATCTTCTTGCAAATAATTATATTTAAAGGAATTCTTTGGGGTGTATGATATTTTCCTGTCTCTGGATGGTGTTGCCAACTTAACTTGTAAAATCACTTAAAAGTGCTCTATTCAAATCTCAAGCTCACATAATTCAGATAAACTTTTGACAAATGGGACCAGATTTATATTGTTTGTTAGATAAAAACAGCTATGCCTTCTGAGTTATCAATGTTAAGTACAATACAAGTATACAATTTTATTCTACTAAATTTAAACAGATTTACTGATCAAATATGCTAGCATTATAACTACTAGATCTTTAAGATGTTGAAAAATATAAATTTGTGTTTAATCAAAAACTGAGTTATTATTCTGACAAACTTTTAACAATTATTTTTCACATCAATGTCACAAATTACTCAGTTAACACAAGATGATAACTATAATAACAATAAATCTGCTTTAATAAGCAGTTTCATTCCCCCCTTATTTTTGTTCATTCATTACTTAATCTTGAGGGATTTGGGATGATGTCTACTCTGAATGCTTCAGGCTGAAAAGGGACATACATATTATGGGGCAGAGAAATGGAAATGATGTTCTTGCAGGTAAAGTTACTGCTTGCTTTTGGGATGGGGCTCTTCCATGATCATAATTTTATTAGTTGTCCAGGGCAGGCTCAAAGAACTGGAGAGTGGGAGTTCACCACATACCTTCTGGGTTTCAGGGCTCAGGAACAATCCAGTGGCTTTAAGTCTCAGAAATAAACTTAACTAGTAAATTGAAAATTATAGGTTCAAATAAGAGAAGTAGAAGTATCGTGATTAGGGGATTTATAAATGAGTATAATTATGCTATATTGGGGGAAGCGGCTGTGGCTCAATCAGTAGGGCTCCCGTTTACCATATGGGAGGCCCCGGGTTCAGTTCCCGGGGCCTCCTGGTGAAGGCAAGCCCGCCCGCACGGTGTGGTTAGCTGACCCAGCGAGCACAAGCAGCAAGGGGGGGATAAATGAATAAATAAATAAAATCTTTAAAAATAAATTATGCTATATTGGCAAAATAGCTTTTCATATATTCCTAGATAAAGGCCCGCTTAGTGGGTATTGATTTCATGTCGTCTTGTGGCTTATGTATGGTGTCCTGACATCCCCAGGCCCCTCAGAGCATTTTTGTTTAAGGCTTTGTTTATTTTAGCAGTTGGTGAAATCTGGCTGAGACCTGCATAAGCATTCCACCAGAATGACCTCCCAACTCACTTTGAAACCTCTTAGCCATAAACACTACTCTATTTTATTTAATAGTTCCCATTTTTCAAGGTATTTCTTTAAATGCTTCATTGATTAACACTTGGTAATAATCCCTCAGCGCCAGGGAGTATCATTCCTGGGAGTCACGTCCCACATTTTGGGGAGGTAGTGAGTATATTTGCAGAGTTTGGCTAAGGGAGAGGCCACATTTGAGCAACAAGGATTTTTTTCAGGAGATAACTCTTAGGCATTAATGATAATTAGGCTTTTTCATTATTACAGGAATAAGGAATAAGGTGCAAGCTTAAAGACCAAAGGCTTGGCTTATTAACCTTTTTTTTTAAGCAAGGCTTATATAGTCCAGAGTTCTGGGCCATCTTTCTTGAGAAAATAGTAGGACTTCTCCAGGTGGGGAAGTTTAATATATTTTTTACCTACTGGGAGGGCAGTAGCCTAGTGACAAGAAAAAACTTCTATCTATCCAGAAAACATAGCTATGGCAACAAGGATCCAATTATATCCCATAGACGTATGTAGTGATATATAGTTCATGATGTCCAAAAAGCCCTGTCCATTGAAACAACTGACCTTATCCCACCTTTCCCTTCTTACCAGGATTAGGTTAATTGACAGGTAGAATATAATACTATAATAATTTATACTTGCCTTGCTTCTTATGTAAAATTCTTTTTTTTTTTGGAAGATGAAGCTTTGACCTGCAGCTAATTGCATGCACTTTCAACCACTTTCATGCACATAATTCAGCGCTGTTCCACTCATAATAATGTACTACCATCACCTCTGTCCATTTCCAAACAATTATATTCAACCTAATTATAAATTCTGCACAGACTAAGCATCAGCTTCCCATTCTCTAACTCCATTCTATTTCCTGGTAACCTATCTTTTTTATTCTACTTCTGTGAGTTTGTGTATTATAATTGGTTCATATTTGTGATATCATACAATAGTTGTCATTTTTTATCTGGTTTATTTCACTCAACATAATGTCCTCGAGGTTAATTCATGCTGTCTCATGTGTCAGTACTTCATTGCTTCTTATAGCTGAATAATATTCCATTGTATAAATGTACTACATTTTCTTTATCCATTTGTCTATTGATGAGCAGTTTGTTTCCATTATTTGGCTATTGTGACTAATGCCATTATGGACATCAGTGTGCAAATATCTGTTCATGTCCCTGCTTTAGTTCTTTTGGGCATATACCTAGTAGCATGATTGCCAGATCATATGGCAATTCTATACTTAGCTTCCTGAGGACCCATCAAACTGTCTTCCATAGCAGCTGCATAATTTTACATTCCCAGCAGCATTGAATGACTATTCCTACTCCTCCACATTCTCTCCAACACTTGTGGTATTCTGTTTTTTAATAGTGGGCACTCTATTTGTTATGAAGTGATATCTCATCGTGCCTTTTACTTGCATTTCCCTAATAGATAGTGATATTGAGCATCTTTTTTCCTCTTAGGAAAAATGTTTATTCAAGACTTTTGCCCATTTTAAAAATTAGGTTGTCTGTAGGGCAGGTCTCTTGTTGACACTATCTCTGTTTCTGTTTGTGAATATTTTAATATCTCCCTCATTTTTGAAGGACAGTTTTGCCATTTACAGAATTCTTGGCTGGCGGTTTTTCTTTCAGTACCTTAAACATATCATACCAATGCCTTCTCACCTCTGTGGTCTCTGATGAGAAATCAGCACTTAGTCTTATCAAGCATCCCTTGCATGTGATAGATCTCTTCTCTTGCTGCTTTCAGGATTCCTCTTTGTCTTTGGCATTTAACAGTCTGATTAGTATGTATCTCAGAGTAATTCTGTTAGGATTTATTCTGTTTGGAGTACACTGCACTTCATGGACATGTATATCCATGTCCCTCATAGAATTTTGGAAATTTTCAGACATTATTTCCTCTATCACCCTTTCTACTCCCTTTCCTTTCTCTTCTCCCTCTGGGACACACATGATGCATATGTTTGTGCACTTTATGGTGTAACTAAATTCCCTGAGACTCTGCTCATTTTTTTCCATTTTTCACTATCTTTCTTCTGTGTGATTTCAGATGTCTTATTTTCTAATTTGTTGATCCTTTCTTCTGTTCTAATCTGTTGTTGTATGCCTCTACTGTATTTTTTAATCTTCTTTTGTGTCTTTCATTACTATAAGTTGTATTATTTTTCTTTGCATGTTTTCAAATTCTTCTTCGTGGAAAGCCAGTGTCTTCTTAATATGCTTTATCTCTTCCTTCATTTTATTTAATTGATTTAAGAGATTTGCTTGAACATCTCTGATTCTTTGTTCCAAATTCTGTGTTTCCTCTGATTTTTAATTTGTTCCTTTGACTGGCCCATAACTTCCTGTTTCTTAGTATGGTTTGTAATTTTTGCTGATGTCTAGGCATCTAATTATCTTGATGAGCATACTCTGATATTCAGTTTCTCTTGCATAGGGTTTTGTTGTTGATTGGCTTTGGGTTAAAGTTCTTCTTTGACACTTGGTTCAACTTATTCTAAATATTTATAATTACCTGTGTTTGATAAAAACTGGGCTTGGTACTCATGAAGGTGGTACAGACCAGCTCCAAAGGGCCTTGGGGAGTTGGTCAGAAAAAACTCTAAGAAGTCTTTTTTTTTTTTTTTTAATTGTCTTGTTGGTTCCTCGGAAGTGTGCTTTCCTGGTCTTCCCAGAAGATGACACTCTTGGGCCAACTATTCACAGCAGCTTTAAGGTGGGCAGTATTTTTTTTTACCTCCACAGTCTCCACCCTTATCAGCAGCTGTGTTCAAACAATGGCCAGGAGGAGCCCTGAACTAGCTGGCTGGAACCGTGATTCATCCAGGACCCAGTGATTCAAACTCTCTAATCAGGAGCCTTGCTCATTCCTCAGCTCTGATCCCCCTTGTTACCAGGAAGAAAGCTTCTCTGCCTCTTTCTATCCATGGAAGCCAGTCAGTCACAGTCCATGCCTGAATTGGCTTGCCTCAAGGATGGGGAATGGGCACTGGGAACTGCCGTGGAGGAATTGACTCAGATTTCCTCTACCATGGCCTCTCAGTCTGCTCATCCTGTTCCTTCCTGGATACTGGACCATGGTCCTATGGCCTCTGAAGTCTGATCTCTGCCATCTAAGACTGTTTCTGCTTGTCCTTGCTGTTTCTGGAGAAGGAGTGTGCCCTGCTTCTCCTTACTCTGCCATCTTGGATCTATTCTAGCTATTCTGACACACTTTTATTTGAAGACTAGTTGTGTTTTTGTAGGATGTTGGCTTGAAGACAGTTTCCAAGATCTTTTTGTTAACTTAAATATTTAAGATATGCAGGACGCATTTTTGTTATGGAAAGAGAGTCATTTTTTTCTAAAGTAAAATGACTTGTTGCAGAAAGAGAAATAGGAATGTGTAAGACAAAACCTGAATGGATATAAAAAGTTGTAAAAGGCTTGCAGAAAAGGGCTTTTATTTGATGTGGTCAAGATTTGCTAAGACTTGATAGGTGTGACAGTTTGAAGTTATTTTATAAATCTCAAAAAGAAAAAAGATATGTTCTTGAAGTAATCCACTCCTGTGGGTGTGAGATCAATTTGATTAGACTACATCAGTGAGACATGACTCAGATTGAGTCTCCCCTTTCTTGCTGGGTCTTATATACATGGACACACACACACACAGATCAAGAGAGAGAGAAAGAGAGACAAAGAGACAGAGAGAGAGAGAGAGAGAGAGAGAGAGAGAGAGAGAGAGAAAGCTGACATATTGATCCTGCCCTGTGAGAGAGGACTGCAGGAAAACATAAGCTCCAAAAAGATGAGAGAGGTCCCTTAGTCTAGAAGCAGAGCACAGAGGGATGGAAAGTGTCCTCCAATGGGCTGGGCCCTTGGAGGATCTCAAAGTTGAGGAGACAAGCCCTGCCATATGCCTGATCGCCACGTGGCAGGACACCACTATCAACAGTAGCTCCCTTTGGTGAGAAAGCATCTCTGCTGATGCCTTGATTTGGCCATTTCATGGCCTTGGAACTGTAAGCTTTCACCCCAAATAAATCCCCTTTATAAAAGCCAACACATTTCTGGGACTTTGCATCAGCAACCTTGTGGCAAATTACGACAATAGGTTTATAAGATTTTGAAGAATTTTCACGAGACTATTCATGCAAATAAACACAAGAATTTGCTTTTCTCTCTGTTAAAATGACAGTTTTCTTGGATTATTGGTCTGTTTGTAGTACGAGGTTGTAAAAGATTTTTTCTTAACAATCTGAGTAAGCTTCCTAGAAGGCAAATGTTCTGTATCTTATCAGAATAATCTCCTGTGCTTTATTTTGACCTTACCTCCCTTTATTATTTTAGACAATTCTTCTCACTTTTGAAAGAACTAAGTTTTGGCTTTTTACAATCATGTTAACTCATCTGTTTTTAAAATCTTTTATTGTCACTTTGGTTAAATAAGGAACAAATATTGTTTCACAGTGACCCACTTTTCTATTTAACAAAATGCTCAAACTTACAATTTTGACAGCTTACCTTTCCAAAATCAAACTCTTAATGATATTTCCTTGATCTCAAACTGTCTTTGGGATTTTCCAGAAGGCCCTTGGAAAATCACATAGGATTTGCTTTTTGACTTTGTAAAAACAGAGTTGTTAGAAGTAGGTTTACTTGTTATGAGTTGTACAAGGTGTCAAATTAAAAAATATTTTCTAACCTTTTGTTCATTAAATTTGTATGGGTAAAATGTTATTAATATAAATATTTCAGAAATTGTATAAAGTTCCAAGAGATTTGCAAACGTCCTGTCCATGAGATGCCCTAATACTGATTTGCCTTATATTAGACAAGAGTAATGGTCACAGTTTCAGTTATTGTTAAAGTAATATTTCATGAACACTCATCAGATCATTCACTTTTTAAAAACAGCAATAAGTTAATCATTTTAAATCTTTTGTGATGTACAGATAATTTTTATTATGGTATTTCCCTGAAAATACTTGCAATCGGCTATAGACCAGAGTACATCATCTTCAACAAAAAACACTGTCTTAGAGACACATAGAAAGGACTGGGCCAAGTACTCTGGGGCATAGGATTCTAATAACACTGCAGAGCACTGGACTGAGGCAAGATCTCCAGAATTCCAGCAAAACAGCCAAAGGGTTCATGTGATTATCAACACCAGATCAAGTTGAACAAGGATTAATTACCAACTACTGAATGAATTGATAAAGAATGATTATAATTTGGTTTTGATTATTGTTGATATCTTAATGTTCTGTTTTCTACATACAAGGTATTTCTTACTCTTTTCCTTTAAGCTATCTATAATTCACAAAACATTCACTTTTTCCTCCTTGCCTGACCCCTCTAGAATTAAGAAACTCTTATTGAATATCTTATTTTTATGACATATAATTATTTGCAAAAGTTCAAACAGAATCCTCCTTGTTAACAAAACATAATTGGAGACACTGGTTATATAACCAAGACTATGACTGGGGTCTCATATTTGAGGATGATGTTCATTTAATCAGACATGATCAGAAACTTTAAAGAAACTAAGGTTGACTTTATGGAGTCAATGCTTACAAAACCCTCGTGGGAAATCCAATCTAGTACCTGGCTCCAGGGTTTCCAGCCATATGGGTGAGTAAAGAAGGTTACTTTCTGGCAAGGAACCAAATACTTTGGGGACCTCAAGAAAGAAGAATTCACCTGAATCTGTAGGTGAAATCTGGTGTTGAGTTCTTGGCTTGGCATCCTAGACTCAAGAGGCTTTTTAAAAGTAAAATCGGAGGTTTCCTTAGAAAACTACCAACAAAGCAAACTTATAAAGCCTATATGGCAAATCACCATTTTTGCAGCGCCTAAGTGAATAATCAGGCTAACTCAATAAAACCAGCCTTATTTCATGATGAATAATGATTAATCTGGATGATGATTGTGTTTAATAGTACAAATGTAAGGATGTTCTTCCATGAATCAGAACAAATATACATTAATATTACAAGATGTTAATAATAGCATGGTATTTGGGCAAAATACACCTAAAGCAAACTGTGGACTATGGTGAATGGTAACATATTAATATGCTTTTCATCAATTGTAAAAAAAAAATTATGATAAGTGAAAGAAACCAGACACAAAGTATTGCATATTGTTTGACCCCATTTAAGTAAATTGTAAAAATAAATAAATTTATACAGATTGAATTAGATTAGCAGATACATATGGCAGGGGAAGGATAGTCAGATTGAATGGTGACTGCTATGGGGTAAAGGGTTTTTCTTTTTGGGAGTAATGAAAATGCTCTAATATTGATTGCCATAAGGAATGCACAACTCTGTAATTTTACAAAAAGTCATTGAATGTACACTTTAGATGGATTGTATGGTATGTGAATATGTCTCAATAAAATTGCCTTTAAAAGAATATTATTATTTCTTGGGGTTACCCTTGATAAAAGGGGGTTTCTATAGAGAAAAACTTTGTGTTTCAATAGAAAACTGTAGCACACTCCTGTGGGGTATTAGATTCTGCTCCTGTTCATCATCTGAACTATTATCTGCACTATTTTCTATCCCCTTTAGATAACTTCATGGTTCTGTTACCTACCTGTAAATTAGACTGGATCCTGTGATCTTGCATATATTGTCTACCTTAAATGCCAGTCAAGAAGCTAGCTTGGGATATTTTCTACATCGGACCTCAAGCCGACAAAAGAGAGATAACTCTCCTAATTCCTAAACCTAAAGTAATACAGCGTTTCCCTCTTTCATGTGTACCATCCTACCTTTCCTAGGAACATATCACCTGCAGCAAGCAATTATAAATATATTTAAGGTTGTGAAACAGAACTTTAACACCACCTTTAATATCCTCCAGGCCCTCCAGGCTAAAGTTGATAGCTTAGCATGAGTGGTCTTAATCTAAGCACCTCTTAAAATATATGTATATATATATATATATATATATATATATATAACATTTTTGTAAGCAAATACACATATATGCATATATATTTATATATCATTTTGCAAATGTTTGTATGTATTGTGAGAATTTTGATTTTTACCCATAACAAAAAAAAAAAAAAAAAAACAGACAGGTTCTAGATACCCTGACTGTCGGAGAACAATGTTGCATTTATGCTGAAGTCTGGCACAGTGATAAATAACCTAAATATGTAATAGGACCAAGTTAAGGTTTTTCATGATATCAGTTAGGTTCAAATATTTTAATAAAGAAACCTATTTCCTGACCTAGGTTCTTCGTTTAATGGAATATAAGGACAAACTAGTATGCTTTGGATTTATGCTTTTAATGGTGATTATCAGTCTGTGTGTTTTTGTCTTGTTGTATAAACTGTGCTTCTGTATTCTGTTCAAATTCCTTATCACTATCAACAGATGGTTACTTCCAAGATAGCTAATCAAAACAAAAATGAGATAGAAGTAGGACTATCTCTAGTGGAACAAAACTAAAACTAAAATTAAAACTAATAGAGGGGGCAAGATGGCGTTAGTGTAGGAGGGCGCACACTGCAGGCTCCCAGAGCAGGGGGGATTGGGGACGGGGTCCTGCCCGGGGGTCTGTGCTGTGAACTCGTGGAGTGAGAGGCTTGGGACATCTATCTGCGCGGATCGGCGGCGTGGTACGAACGGTGGAGATTCGTGAGTTTTGAGGCTGCCGGTGGAGGTTGGCACAGGAGGCTGAGCCCTGCGGTTAGGGAAAAAAAAAATAAAACGTCCATTTGGAGCCGCGGGCGGGGCGAAAAAGTTTTATTTTCTGGGGATCTGGCTGCCTGGCGCCCCTTGGAACTTGTGTGAACAGAGCAAACAAGCTAATCAGCACCCGGTGAACCGGAGGGGGGAATTTGGTCGGGAAACGCAGCTGATTTCCCTAGCCAACCAGGGATAAGACCCGGACCTCTGCGGAGCCAGGAGGAAGGGACACTTCCCAAAAAAAGGAGGGTTCGGTTGGAAGACAGGGAAGGGTATTTTATATTTTTAGACATTGATCTGGCTGCTTGCACCGCCCCATAGCTTTGGGGAGCAGATAAGCCGACCTGAAGCAGCATCAGGCTGAGAGCAGACGCGAATCTGCACTCAAACTGATTTACTGAGCAGCCCGGTGACGCTGGAGCTCGGCGCCAGAAGGGGCGGAATCTGCCGTCTTTAGCACTCCTCACTGACTAACATCAGAGCTTCAGCTAACCTGGGGAGTCCGGAAAGTGGGACGTGCTTGATTAATTTCCACGGGCCCAGCTAGGGTCCCTTCCGTAAGGGGGTTGGTCTAGAGGAGGAATTATTTTGGGTCCTGCATTTGGCTAAAAAAAAAAAAAAAAAAAAAGTGAGGTCACCTCAACAAACGAAAAATAAATTCTTTTTAATTTAGTTTAACAGCTAAAAGCTGCTTCAGGACCTGCATATAGAACCCTGTGGAGAAATTCATTGATAAACACAAGTAGGCAGGAAGGATCCACGTGGACCCTAGGGGAATCATTGACCCCACTTAGCTCTGTTTGACTGCTTGCCTGTGTGGATCTTTGGTTTCTCTCTGTTACTTTCTGGTCTATTGCTATTATTCCCATTTTCCTACCCCCCTCCTTTTTTCTTCTATTTTTTTTTTTTAAATAGGTGCTGCCAGCTGGTCGCTTATTTGCTGGGCTTCTTATTCAGTAATTTCCCACTCGCTGTATATATTGATTCTGTATTACAAACTATCACTTATCCTTCCTGCATGTTTCTGCCTTCTGTTTTCTGTTGTGGCTCTTAGAGACAACATTTTTTCATAGGCCCACAACTTAAGGGTGTCAATTTCTATCCCATCTATTTTGTTTTCTTCTTCTTCTTTTTTCTTTTCTTTTTTATTAGTATTAACTTTTTCCTTTCAGACCTTTCTCTACTATTTCTCTCACTCCTCATAATTTTAGCCTTCTAAATCACTATATATATATATTCCTCCATTTGTTTTCCCAGTCCATTGTAGGAACTCCATATTTTTTCCTAGTAATCTACACTGCTTACACAAGTTAAATATTCATCTCATTAAGTCTCATTTTGCCCCTCTTCTAACTTTTATCAATATTTCTATTATCCTTCTGCCTTCCTTACATCTTTTGATTCCTCTGGCCCTAACCTTTTACCTTCAAGGGAACATAGAAAGAAGCAAGGAAATAAAATAAGAAGAAAAACTGCCAAAGAGAAAAATTAACTCACACACAGAACCAACAGCTAAATAAAATTCTAGAGCAAAGAGAAAAGCTAATCAACTGAACAAACCCATCAAGATAATATGATGACCAGAGGGCAACAGAAAAATACAAATGACTCTGAGAAACTGGAAAACATGGACCAGTCCAGTGCACAAAATAAAAACCAGGAAGCAATGCAGTATATTGAAGAACTAATCAAAGCTATCCAAACAAATATCATGGACCAACTTAAAGAACTGAAGGAAGAGATTAAGGATATAAAGAAGACACTGGGAGAACATACTGAAGAAATAGCTAACACACCTAAAAAGGTAATGGATATGATGGCGAACAAAGACACAAGTCAAGAAATGAAAAAGGGAAGCGGCTGTGGCTCAATCAGTAGGGCTCCCGTTTACCATATTGGAGGCCCCGGGTTCGGTTCCCGGGGCCTCCTGGTGAAGGCAAGCCCGCCCGCACGGCGTGGTTAGCTGACCCAGCGAGCACAAGCAGCAAGGGGGGGATAAATGAGTGAATAAATAAAATCTTTAAAAAAAAAAAAAAAAAAAAAAGAAATGAAAAAGACGCTGGACTCACATGGCAGCAGAATTGAACAGGCAGAGGAAAGAATTAGTGATATGGAAGACAATACAGTTGAAATCAAAGAGATTGTAGAAAAGATAGACAAAAAGATAGAAAAAATCCAGTATGGTCTCAGGGAATTAACCGATAATGCAAGACACACAAACATACGCATTATGGGCATCCCAGAAGGAGAAGAGAAGGGAAAGGAACAGAAGGAGTGTTGAAGGAAGTTATGGCTGAAAACTTCCCAACTCTATTGAGAGAGATGGATGTGCAGATCCAAGAAGCACAGCACACCCCAAATAGTATAAATCCCAACAGACCAACTCCAAGACATATACTTGTCAAACTGTCCAATGCTCAAGACAAAGAGAAAAAACTCAAGGCAGCAAGAGAAAAGAGAACCATCACATACAAGGGAAGCACAATAAGTGCTGATTTCTCAGCTGAAACCATGGAGGCAAGAAGACAGTGGTATGACATAGTCAAAACACTAACAGAAAAAAACCTCCAGCCACGAATTCTCTATCCAGCAAAACTGGCATTAAAAAATGATGGAGAGTTCAAAATATTCACAGATAAACAGCAATTAAGAGAGTATGTCAAGAAGAAACCAGCACTTCAAGAAATACTAAAGGAATCTCTACAAGTTGAAAGTAAAAAACAAAGGAGAGAGAGTTGGAGGAGAGTTTAAAAACAACTGAAAACTCAAAAAGAGAAACAAAACAACATATGACATACATTAACCCAAAGAAAAAATGACTGAAGTAAGAAATTCGTTACGAGTAATAACACTGAATGTTAATGGATTAAGTTCACCAATCAAAAGACAGATTGGCAGAATGGATAAGAAAATATGATCCATCTATATGCTGTCTACAAGAAACCCACCTTCGGCCCAGGGATTCAAGGAGGCTGAAAGCGAATGGCTGAAAAACCATTTTACAAGCTAACAATAGCCAAAAAAGGGCAGGAGTAGCTATTCTAATATCAGACAAAATAGACTTTAAATGCAAAACTATTGTAAGAGACAAAGATGGACACTACATTTTAGTAAAGGAGTAATCTCTCAAGAAGAGAGAACAATCATCAACATTTACGCACCTAATCGAGGTGCCTCAAAATACGTGCAGCAAACTCTGGAAAAACTAAGAGGAGAAATAAATTCCTCTACAATTATATCAAGGGACTTCAACACGCCACTATAATCATTAGACAGAACATCTAGGCAGAGAATCAATAAAGAAACAAAGGCACTCAACAATACATTAGAAGATTTTGACTTAATAGACATATACAGAACACTACACCCAAATACAGCGGGATTTACATTCTTCTTCAGTGCACATGGAACATACTCCAAAATAGACCACATGCTAGGCCACAAAAGAACACTCAATAAATTCAGAAAGATTGAGATTATACAAAGTAATTTCTCTGACCACAACGGAATGAAGTTGGAAATCAATAAGGGCCAGAGAAACAGGTTAGGCACAAGGATATGGAAGTTAAACAACACACTCTTAGACAAACAGTGGGTCAAAGAGGAAATTTCAAAAGAAATCAGTAACTACCTTGAAACTAATGAAAACAACAACACAACATATCAAAACCTATGGGATGCAGCGAAAGCAGTCCTGAGAGGGAAGTTCATAGCCATAAATTCATATATTAAAAAAGAAGAAAGAGCTAAAATTGAAGACCTAACTGCACACTTGGAGGAATTGGAAAAACAACAACAAACTAAACCTAAAGGAAGTAGAAAGCAGGAAATAACCAAGATTAGAGCAGAACTAAATGAAAGAGAGAACAAGAAAGCACTGGAAACAATAAACAAAACTAAAAGCTGGTTCTTCGAGAATATCAACAAAATTGACAAACCCTTAGCCAGACTAACAAAGAAAAAGAGAGAACAGATGCAAATACATAAAATAAGGAATGAGCAAGGTGATATCACTACTGACCCCACAGAAATAAAGAGTATCATAAGAGGGTACTTTGAAAAATTATATGCCAACAAGAATGACAATTTAGAGGAAATGGACAAGTTTCTAGAAACCCACAAACAGCCGACATTGATTAAAGAAGAAATAGATGAACTCAACAGCCCAATTACGAGTAAAGAGATAGACTCAGTCATTAAAAACCTCCCAACTAAGAAGAGTCCAGGACCAGATGGCTTCACAGCGGAATTCTAGCAAACATTCCGGAAAGAGCTAACACCAATTCTATTTAAGCTCTTCCAAAAAATAGAAGTAGAAGGAATATTACCTAACTCATTCTATGATGCCAACATTACCCTAATACCAAAACCAAATAAAGATACCACAAGATAGGAAAATTACAGACCAATTTCTCTAATGAACCTAGATGCTAAAATCCTTAACAAAATACTTGCTAATTGCATTCAACAACATATCAAAATGATTATACACCATGACCAAGTGGGTTTCATCCCAGGTATGAAAGGATGGTACAATATAAGAAAATCAATCAATGTAATACACCACATAAACAAACTGAAAGAAAAAAATCACATGATCATCTCTATAGATGCAGAAAAAGCATTCGACAAAATACAGCACTCTTTCCTCATAAAAACACTACAAAAGATAGGAATAGATGGAAACTTTCTGAAAATGATAAAGGGTATATATGATATCATTTTCAATGGTGAAATCCTAAAAGCCTTCCCTCTGAGATCGGGAAAAAGACAAGGATGCCCACTATCACCACTCCTATTTAACATTGTCTTAGAAGTACTTGCACGAGCACTGAGACAAGAAAAGTTGATAAAAGGCATCCAGATTGGAAAAGAAGAAGTAAAAATTTCATTATTTGCAGATGACATGATCCTATACATAGAAAGCCCTGAGAAATTGACAACAAGGATTCTAGAACTTATAAAGGAGTTCAGTAATGTTGCAGGCTATAAGATCAATGCACAAAAATCAGTAGCATTTCTGTACACCAATAACCAGCAAACTGAGGAGGAAATCAGGAAAAAAATACGATTTACAATAGTAAACAAAAGAATCAAATACCTAGGAATAAATTTAACTAAAGATGTAAAGGACTTATATACAGAAAACTACACAACACTGTTGAAGGAAATCAAAGAAGACTTAAATAAATGGAAAAATATTCCCTGTTCCTGGAAGGGAAAATTAAACATCATCAAGATGTCTATCCTACCCAAACTAATCTACAGATTTAGCAATCCCAATAAAAGTCAACACTATATTTTTTAAGGAACTGGAAAAACTAACCACAAAATATATTTGGAGAGGCAAGAGGCCCCGAATTGCCAAAGATATATTGAAAAAGAAAAATGAAGTTGGAGGTATCACATTACCTGACTTTAAAACATACTACAAAGCTACAGTGATCAAAACTGCGTGGTATTGGCACAAGGATAGACCTACTGACCAATGGACCCGGATTGAGAATTGTGATATAGATCCTCGCATATACAGTCATCTGATATTTGACAAGGCCACGAAACCCACTCAGTTGGGAGAGAGTGGCCTCTTTAACAAGTGCTGCTTGGAGAACTGGATTTCCATATCCAAAAGAATGAGAGAAGAATACCACCTCACACCTTATACAAAAATCAACTCAAGATGGATCAAAGATCTAAATATAAGACCCAAAACCATAAAAACCTTGGAAAATAATGTAGGGAAGCATCTACAGGACCTTGTAATAGGAAATGGTTTCATGAACTTCACAGCCAAAGCACGAGCAGCAAGAGAAAAAATTGATAAATGTTATCTCCTCAAAATTAAAAAGTTCTGCACCTCAAAGGATGTTATTAAGAAAATAAAAAGGCAACCTACCCAATGGGAAAAAATATTCAGCAACCATATATCTGATAGGAGCCTAATATCCTGCATATATAAAGAAATCCTTCACCTCGAAAATAAAAGGATAAACAACCCATTTAAAAAATAGGCAAGTGACCTGAAAAGACACTTCTCCAAGGAAGAAATACAAATGGCTAAAAAGCACATGAAAAAATGCTCAACATCACTTGCTATCAGGGAAATGCAAATCAAAACTACAATGAGATACCATCTTACACCCATCAGAATGGCAGCTATTAAAAAACAGGAGACACTAAATGTTGGAGAGGATGTGGAGGAATAGGAACTCTCATCCACTGCTGGTGGGACTGTGGTATGGTCCAGCCACTATGGAGGACAGTTTGGCGGTTCCTCAGAAAACTAGCAATAGATCTTCCGTATGATCCAGCAATTCCACTGCTGGGTATATACCCAGAAGAACTGAAAACAAAAACACAAACAGATATATGCACACCAATGTTCATAGCGGCATTGTTCACCATTGCCAAAAGTTGGAATCAGCCCTGGTGCCCATCAACAGACGAATTGATAGGCAAAATGTGGTACATACATACAATGGAATATTACTCAGCTGTAAGAAGGAACAAATTGCTAAGACATGGAATAACGTGGATGAATCTTGAAGACCTTATGTTGAGTGAAGCAAGCCAGGCACTGAAGAATGAACAGTACATGACCTCACTGATCTGAACTGAGGAAAGTGAGCAGTCTCTGAGAACCATTGTCTGAAAGATAGGTTAACAAAGGAGAGTAAGAGAAGAGCACGCTTTGAGACATCACCCATATGGACATAATCTATGGTAAAGGGATAGAGTTTGGTTGCATGTTGGGGGATGGGGCAGATGAGTGGTGGTCTTCCTGGGTTTGGTGGTGCAGCACTGGGGGGGGGCGTGGATTAGGAAGTGCTGGTTCAAATCCCCAGGGCATGTAACTGTGAATCTTGACATTCCATGGGTTAGGAGAGGGGGGTATCATGGGCCCTGGGGGGCTGGGGAGAAGGGAACAGTCAAGATCTAATGGGTTGTTTGGTGGTCATGGGGAAGGTTTTTCATTACCTTACAGTAATGGACACAGGACATGGTAAATATCATCAAAATTATTAAACTGTATCATCTAAATCGTAAACTATACTGTAAATCACTGACAATGTTTAGTTGCTATATTTTGCTATCTACATAACAGTTATAACAATGCTAACAACCAAAAAAACGGGGGGGGGTTAATATGGGGTGGGGTTGGGGGGGTGGTTTGGTATCTGGGAGTCTCCGGCACTCCGTGTGTGACTTTGCTGTGACCTAAAACTTCTTTGAAAATTAAATGAA
>JAKSZT010054534.1:1274366-1317299 GCA_026826555.1 Tolypeutes matacus
AGCTCAATGGACTCATCCAAGTCACCTGGTGAGGAGACAACGATGGGCAATGGCCATCCCAGGGAATGGAGAGGGCCTGCATCTGCAGGCAGGATCATCCCACCCACCATATCCATGGGATATAAGCCCTCTCTCACTTGGAGTTGGAGTGGACATCACCATCCCAGTCCCCTCAGGATTGGGGGAAGAACTATGGACTAGAGTGGACTTGATGGTATTCTCTTGTTCACATATGGTGATTCTAGCAATGCAAGAAATTATAACAATGAGGTGGAGCCAGTGGCCACTTGACACTTTTGGGGTAGGGAGGGGATGAGCAGTTGAAATACAGGGGCTTCTTTGGGAGCTGGAGGTTGTCCTGAGTACTGTTGTGGCAATGGATGTAGGCCATTTTAAATCAGCACACACCACTAAGAACTGAGTGGGAGAGAGTGTGGTCTACAGTGTGAACTGTGGTCTATGGTTGGTGGCAAGGCTCCAGGATGTGTAAGTTCATTGAGGGTGGTGGGCCACACTGTGGGAGATGTTTGTGTGGGATGTGGTGGGAGGTGTGGGAGGTGGGCAACATGGGAATCCCAGTGGGTTCCGTGTAATATTTTGGGTAATCTAAGCACCTCTTAAAATATATGTATATATATATATAAATAACATTTTTGTAAGCAAATACACATATATGCATATATATTTATATATCATTTTGCAAATGTTTGTATGTATTGTGAGAATTTTGATTTTTACCCATAATAAAAAAAGAAAATAAAAAAATAAAAAAATAAAAAATAAATAAAACTAATAGACACCTTGGATTTGGAGGGAAGGCCATATCCTTTATTCACTTAAATGAGAAAACAATTCAAGTGGGTAAGACTAACTCCAAGGGTCTTAAATGTAATTGAACAGCCACTCAAGAAACCTCACTGCAATCAAGAAAAGAAACAAACAAAAATTGTTAAGGGATAAACAGAACAAAGCAACTGATAGAGCCTATCCAACTGCCTGACAAAAAATCAGTGGTGGTGACCACAGTGTTTTGGTCATTTTTCCCATGATATCATTGGAAAAATGACCAAAAAGAGGGAGTATTAAGTAAAATAAAATGGCTGCCTGCATTGGGTGTTGCTGGAAGGAACCACTTTCTAGGAAAGGATTTTCCAGAAGACAAAATCAATTTATCTGCAGAGGATATCTATGAAAATGGAACCATGGGACACACCCTAAGAACTGCAGATAAGCAACACCTGGTGATAAACCAGTTTTGGTCCAGGGAAGACACCTTATCAGATTGGACACACCATACTAACCAATGTACAACTGCTTCCTAATTGTAAAGCCCGTTATATAAAACAGATACTTTAGAGGAGGTGTGGGAGGTGGGTAACATGGGAATCCCAGTGGGTTCCGTGTAATATTTTGGGTAATCTAAGCACCTCTTAAAATACATTTATATATATATATATAAATAACATTTTTGTAAGCAAATGCACATATATGCATATATATTTATATATCATTTTGTAAATGTTGGTATGTATTGTGAAATTTTGATTTTTTTTTCTTTTTTTTTTTTTGCTTACAAAAATGTTGTTTATATATATATATATATACATATATTTTAAGAGGTGCTTAGATTACCCTGAAATTTTGATTTTTACCCACAATAAAAATAAAAAATCAAGCAGCAACAACAACAACAACAAGAAACAGATACTTTATGTCAACCAATTAGAACATTTCCTCACTTGCTTCTGCATTCACTCTATGGTTCTCCTTTCCATTCCTTTGACAGAGCTCCCTTCTACTTTCTAAATGGGATGCTACCTTATTTGTGAATCCCTCAATAAACCTGTGAGATCCTAAAAGCATGAAACGTTTTTCTTTTAACCTGGTATTTATGGGGAAATTTTACTTCCCACAGAGGAGGAGGATTGAGTGTGAATCCTGAATCGGCTACTTACTAAGGTGTGGGACCTTAAGTTACTTCACCTCTCTAAGTTTAAGTTTTCTCATATGTAACAAGGGGTTAAATATTGTATCATTTTATAAGGTTATGTTGAAGATAAAATGGAAAATGCATGTAAGTGCTCTATAAATAGTTGTTATTCTACTTTGTATTGTTCTAATTTTAAACAACTTTCATGCATTGTTTTTGAAATCAGAAAAAATGAAGGGGAAAAACACAGACAATACACATCCAGATAATGGTTTGGTGACTGTCAAAGTAGCAAGCAAGGTCAGCAAAATTGTCTAAAACCTCCCCGTTGGGAGCAGAATATCTGGCAATCTGGAAATGAGCTCCCTGGATGAGGACAGCCTTAGATCTCTGTTCTTAAAGGTTATTGGAAACTGGAATATTTTTAGATGTATTATCCCGTCTAATCCTCATCCCATCCCTGTCAATTGGGTGTTATTACTCTACTTTATAGATGAAATAGAAGCTTGAGGTTAAACAACTTGCCCAGAATTAGTGCCTAGTGGAACCAGGAACCTTACTTGGTTCTGTGTGACTCCAAGTTTGCGTGCTTTTATATTGCAAAACGCTGTCCAGATTTATTCAAGTAGAGACTGGTAAACTTTCCCTGGTGCATCCCCTTGGTCTCTTGCACAGCCCTCACCTCTTCACACACCCAAGCTGTTTCTTTGCTTTAAGGACTGGAAAGTGGAAGTGAAACCTCTTATGTTCTGTCCTTCCACATTTCCGGGCTGAGCCAAGAGTAGCTATGTGTCCTGCTGGGTCATGGGCTTTAACTGACCACAATGGTTGAGAACCCTTGAGCAAACCAAATTCTTCTATCACCCTGGTTTGGGAGCAAAGCAGAAGTGGCAAAAGCTGACAAAGCTCAGCTGAAGAAGGGATTTTGAAATGCACAGAAATAACATGCCCTCATGACCAATATAAATATTCTAAACTTACTCCTGTCCCTATGCCTATACTTTCTGCTATCCTATCCCTAAGTCTGGAGCTACTAGTTATTTTTACCTTCTATTTTGCCCCCTCTTTTAGGCAGGTGCCTCATTGTGAGTCTCTCTCTTCTTCATCTTTATAGTCAAATCTCTGGTTGAGGTTCTGTATAGCTCACAGCCGGACTACTACACACTTCTCCTCATGGACCTAGCCATCTCAAATTTATGTTTAAATTTATACCAAAAATTCTATTTTGAGCATCTTTCCCCAGTCTTCAAAACCCTTTACAACTTCCTTATCACCATCTGGATTTATTATCCAATGCTTTAAACCTGGACTGAAATATCCCAGATATTCTAGCAAGTTGCAAATAGAAGAGGGGAAACAAACATAATTTACTTTTTTAAAAGGAGGTACCTAGGGATTGAACCCTGGAAATCATACACAGGAAGCAGGAGCTCATCCACTGAGCTACAACCACTCCCTGCATAATTTATTTTTAATTTTTATTGTCTTCTAGAATTTAAACTCTAAGAGGGAGATATTTTGTCTATTTTGTTTAATGATTGTCACAGTGTTTGGAACCTATTGAGACCCCCAAGATCTTGTAGTTCATTCCCTTCCTTTTAGTGCTCAAGTAAGAATCAAACCTTCCATTAAAGCTTAGAGGTCAAATATTCCAAGGAAGATGATTCTATAATTTTTCTCAAAAACCTTTTCCACTTTCTAAAATTTTTCAAGTCTAGAAAGTTTGCTCTTTTGTCCATTTACTCATTCATTCAACTGCTGAATTTCTACTATGTGCCAGACCCTGAGCTGGTACTAGAAATACAATAGTCAATCCAAAATATTGCTCTCAAGAATTCCAGAGTCTAAAGTAAAACATAGGACAAAGGAACTAACTAAGCTTCCAGGCCATATATAATAAGTGCCATGTTATAACAGTACAGGAGTGCACAGAGGAGAGAACACATTCAATTCTGAAAAGGGGGAAGACATCTCAGTACAGGGTATCTTTCTTGTGGCGCCTTGAGCTCATTAAGGTTTTAACAGGGAATAGTTAGGTATTATTTGGCATACCTTTCAAGATTTAAAGACTGTTAGCAAAGATGTCCCTTCTCTTAGCACCTTCTTCCACAGTATTTTCTTCTCTGTAATATATAGCCCCAGTTCCATTAGCCTTGTTTCACAGGTCATGGGCTTTGGTCTTGAATACTTTTGAGAATCCTTACTATGTTGTCTTCTTAATGACTATTCTGGTAAGCTGTGACATTCAACCTCATGACTAGGGAGTTGGGAAATTCAAGAACTCCCAGAGGGTTTGCTGATTGAGATGGAGAAATAACCTTGATGAACTACTGGTGAAATCAGCTTTCCACCACCACAGAGCATGGAGCAACTAGAGTGATGTAGAAACATAGCACAATTAAGGGACAGAGATGGTAAGTGAGGAGAACCAATAAAGACAGATATAAAAGGACTCACCAGAATGCCCAGAGTGGCAGAGGTCACCACTACTTATATTTCCTTGATTGCCTTGGTTACTTTCACCTAGATGAGCAGTGGTGATCTCAAATTCATTGCTATGCTACTTTGTAAAGCTGTTTCTGGCAGACACTAATGGGAATAAAACATAGACTGATCTAAAGGCTCAGGTACTTGTGACAAAACTGGCTCAGTGGACTGTATTGATCCTGGGCCTTGTGAGGAGATGCTATGTGGTTAACAACAGATGCTCCTTCTTCAATATTCATTAACCACATGGTTTCTGGAGCTTGAGTCAATTCAAATGCAGCTGCTGCCCATCTCCACTTTGGAAGCTGTTGCAAGGAAATACCTTCCTAAAGCCTTGCAGTTAATGACAATCTCATATGGCTGTTTGCCTTTATTTGCTGTAATTTCTCACCATAAGAGTTATATAATGCTGAAATGTATTTTAAAAATTCATTTTCAAGAGCACGTAATGTTTCCAAAGCCTTGATAAATATCTTATATCTTTCAGATACTAGGAAGAAACATGTACTTCTCATGCTATCTTGGGATATATGCTTGTACTGTTGCTGTTTGAAGGAACTTCAAGTGTTGATTTGGTTCCAACTACTTGAGGGTAAGTTCTCAACTTTATAGATACAGAAAGACACTCTTATCAACTCTGAGGAATGGTGTCAAATAAACCAAATCTATAAAGCAGTGTTTTTAAAATCTTGCCTAAGCTTTAAAATAATTTGGAGAATTTTAAAAATTCCCAATGCCCAGATACTACCTCAGACCCAGACCAATTAAACTACAATCTTTAAGAGTGGACTTGTACATCAGTACATTGAAAAGCTCCTCAACTGATTCTAATGTGTAGCCAAGGTTGAGATCCCCTGTATTAGAGTAATCACTGTGTAAACCGAAATATCATTTGAGATACTGTGATGAGAGATATAATGAACAAGATTTTCAGGGATTACCATTTATTCTTCCTGCCCCCCCTTTTTTGGTACAGGCACGCATATGATATACTATCTTGGGAAATCAAACTATTAGCCTTGGTGAGCATATAATCAGAGTGTAGATTCAAGGGCTCACCTGGCATGGAGAAATTCTTATGATCTTGGAAATCACCAAAATAGGAAAAGGTAAGTGGAGATCGAGGAATTAGATAATAGATGCCAAGTACCCCTCTACATCAGCAGGCTCATTATTACTAGAATGTAATAGAATCCAGTATGCGAAGAGGCGGCCCACCATATAAATTCATTCTATAGTAAGTTTCCTACTCTATGATATCTTTCTTTGATTTACTTCTTTAATGAGAGCTACTTAAAATTTTAAGAAATTCATTTTCTAGTCAATTTTGTTGGAATATACCATAATACAAATAACTGTATTTATTAAGTTAAGATAAAAACACTAGAATAGCAACCTTCTGGAGATATATAGGTAAAGACCTCAATTTTGCAGATCACCATAGTAGTATAGGAGAAATATGAACATATCTTTAAGGAAATAAACCAATATTGGAAGGCAAAATAAAAAGAAAGAATGTGAAATGGATACTGCCATTTAGATTACAAAAACAAAGGTAGACTGACTTGTCTAATTAGTGGGCTATTTCCAAAATGAAACAAGATAAGTACAGGCTCTCCTAAAATTCCCTTTTCTTTATTTCAAGCAATTGCCTCCTGCATATTTCTTGGTTCTAAGTGGAATGATCCAGACTGAGCATTCCCCTTAAACATTCATTGGTTGTGGAGGCAATTCTTTTCCCAAGATCTAGTTTTGTCCAAGCACTATGATGCAACTTCCTCAACTCAACAGATAGCCCAACTGATCATTTACATGTTCATTTGCACAGCAAGCATGTATTGAGGGTTACTGTGGTCTAGGCACTGGGGATATAGGGGATGAGGAACAAGTAAAAGAAGTCCCTGATCATGGAGCTTACTGTCTAGTTAGGAAGAATGAACAGTAAAAGTGTAATAACAAAACAAAACTAATCTCCCCTTTACTTTTCATCTTTGCATTTAATGCAAGTATATAGTTGTGTGATTAATAAAACTCCCCTAATAGACTAAGTACCATGAGGGCTGAATCCCTATCTTTTTCACCATTCTATCTCCTGCTCTGGGCACAGAATAGACACTCAATAAATACTTGTTAAATGAAAGCACTAAGAGTAATAGTAAAGAAAAAGACGGTTTACTACTTTTTAATTGATGAGTTTTACTACTTTTTAATTCTACCTGTATTTGACAGTAGCACAATATTCAAGCAGTCAACAAAGACTTATCTTTGTCTGAAGATCTCTGTCTTGGGAAGACACCTGAGGATAGGGAAGCAATACTGAGAGATTTCCTCCATCATTCTAAAATCAGATCTACTAGTTTTTATTTCTGAAGGACAATTCTCTGAATATAGGCAAAGTAAAATGAGGCAAGGCACTTGTTTGAAAGCTTTTCATTATATGAAATTAACTATTTCATATTTTCAAATCCCAAGAACAGCTTTTAGTAGCTTCTAAGTCTACATAAAGCAGATAAGGTAATACCAAATACATATTCCATTGTATATTTCAGAATGTACATGGATTTCTAATTTTGTGGAAGTCGCTGCATTCTACATAGCTGAATTTTTATCAAATGAGACATTTTATCCTTTCTCAGAAGGGGATCTGATAGAAATGTCCATGAAAGCAGTTGAGCACTTGTCTCTTCTGGAAGAAGGAAATGTGACTCTTTGGAGGAGAAGGGAAGCAAAGCCAAGATTCCTGGAACTTACTTAGTGATCTGGCATCAGGAGAACTTACCCAGATTAATTTGCGGTTATCATACCATTCAGCACAGTGATTTTTTCCTATAAACTATCTGAAGCAATGGTAGTGATGGGTTCAGAAAAAAATCTTACTCAAAGAAAAATCCAGATTCGCTGTGCACTTGCCAAGCATTAAGACCCCCTCAGTTATTTGGTCTTTTGTTTGAGGTTAATAGAAATGTATGTTGATTATTTCATTATCTACTTAGTATGGCTTGAGGACTCTGGGAAAACAAAACATTTTGATAGACTTAAGAATATTTGGTTCTTAAAGTTATCCAAACTACAGTCCAATTATTCACACAGCATACCCATTTAATCTCATCTTCTTTCTCAGATATTCTGGATTCTTTCCTGTTGCTTATCCGATTAAAAAATAAACTCCTGAATGAACTGCCTTACTTAGCCTAATTCACCTGCTTCTTTGCTCTAATTTTAGACCTTGTTCCAGCTATGCTATTCTTACCTCCAGTTCTCTCTTTGTTATTTATTTAAAACTCTCAACAGTTTTTAAGGACTAAACCTGAAGTTCTATTTCTCTGGTTAACATAGAACCACGTATCAATCCAGCTCACTTTTTCTCATGTTGCTTTGTGATATATATATATCTGTGATGTTTTTACCTTACATAGAACTATATAACTGAAAGGCACTCAGTCTAGCAAGAGTCTTTTTTCTAAAGCAGAAAAATGCTTGAAACACAAATTCATAAATGAGTTTTACACAATGTTCCATAAACACATTCACATGCAGTCTAGAAGCTGTATTCCTTTTTTTTTCATAGGGCCCAGATTACTCCAAAGAAGAGGACACTATGAAATATATGCTAGTTTTTTATTAATTTTACATAACATGTGGAACAACATTATAGTGACACTAAATTTTTTTTCAATTTATGAAATATACTAGCTTTTCTCCTACATATCTAAAGCTAAGTCCTGAATAAAATGAAGTCTGGTTTTTCTTTAGAATTTAGAAAATCATGTAAACCATTATATTTAAGTGAACATTTTCTTTATAAGATAAATTGGCAGAAAACAATGACAAAATTATTCCTTTCCTTTGGAGATGCCTTAATTGGAGAGGCTGTGGAAGCATATGTGGAACTATGTAAAAAGGAGCATAAAATTAGTAAATATATAGGGGGATTATCAGATAGGGGTAAAAGGGCAGTGCAGTGGTACAAACTGATCTCTTTAAAAAAGATATTTGGCTTGAGGTTTTTGTATTCATGTTAAAAACCTAAAATCTTGCATATGTTTTAAAATGCTCCCTCTACCAAAAAGATGGTCTAGAGTCCAAGTTTGATGGTGCCCACTTGTTGGTGAAATAAGAATGCTGCCAAAGAAAATGTTTATATGAAAATAATTCCAGGCTGATGAAAAAGAAGTCAATATTTCTGAAGTGTAATGAATTCTAAAGGAATTACATACATGTCAGAGTGTACTTGAAGAAACTAGAGAAAATGTGGAAATGGGAGATATAAGTGAGAAATGGTTAACTGAGAGCGGCAGGCCAACCACCTTTCTAATGGGTCACCTGCTCTTGGGTTTTCTTATGTTTTAGAGGAGAACTTGGTTACAGAATGACTCCTGGAGTTCTTGCACAAGGCTGCAGATGGGATTCAAACACTGAGTAAAGAGAACCCTTTGATTGGAGAAATAGATTGTTACTGGTACATAAAAATAACATTTTATGTTGAAAATTCAATTTTCCATAGGAAATAAAGAGTATATATAAAAAAACTAGATTATAGTAAAAAAACTGTAAACTAAATCTGTCTTCAAAATTTAGGAAAACCTTAGTTTTCAGTATTAAAAAATCCTACTTTTCAAAAACAAATCTAATTGCGCTAAGAAACTCAGAAATGATATAATTTGCTTTAAGCAGAACCAAACTACACTGATGTGCTGATTATTTGGAAAACTGCCATACTATGTGATATTTTACAGAGATTTCTCTTCTAGACACAAATAAAGTATTAGAAAAGTTGTTTTAGAACTTGCTTTTAAACTTTTTATCCCACCCTTAACTTTGATGTATTTCCAATTTTTTCTTTGTGGTCTGAATTTCATCCCAGCTCCTAAGTCTTATCTAGGAACCAGGAGGCAACAATTTTAACTACATTTAAAGTTACAGAGGTTAAGAGATGGAGAGTAATACATTCAACAGCCAGAGGTAACGGGACCCTTGTCTATTTTCCAGCAAGAAGCTGGATTGAGAGAGGGAGCTCAAAATAAATTCAAGTAGAAGGCTCGATTTTAGTGGACTCTTCAATAAAATTAGCAACAGGGTTGAGAAACAGTAAAGGGAATAGCTTGTATTCCCCACTGGTTTCCTCAGATAACTGGGGCTCAAAGATTTCAATAGGATTTGCAACATCTTCGGGTGGAGAAAAAACATTCAGGGCTATATAATCATGATCACGTAAATCCGGTAAGACATTTGATGGATCCCTCAGATCTTCCAAAAGAAGGTCATTAGAATCTTGAAGTCTTCCTCCAAAGTTGCTTATTGGAACCTCATTAAACAGGGAAAGCAGGGGATTTTTCATGTATTGTACCACCTGCTTGTCTGTGGAGAGACAGTGCTTTGTTATACATGATGTAGAAGGAGAAAGGTTAAGAAAAAGTAACGTATAATTCACAAATCTTACACTGCCAAATCCATCACAACACAGGGCTAGGATTATTCTTCCACTCTTCTGAATCATATTCTCCAAACTGGTCATTGGCTGGGCTGCCTCAGATGGTGGGCCCGGTAAAACCATGAATAACATATTCTCACCTCTGATCTTAGAAGTTAATATATACCCACTATTTCAATCTTCTATAGGAAAAGAATGAAGATCTTGGATATAGTTATGTCAACATTCTTTGATTTATGAATAGCACTAACCACTAGAATATAGATCTCTGCAGGATACTCTTTCCATAAAATCTAAGACTGACTGTGGAAGAGGAGGCTCAGTATACAATGAAGGAGGTATTTTCTATGAAAAAAACTTCTTTGGATAGCATTTGCAAAATCCAACTCATTAAAGCAAATCTCTTTCGTGATTCTTTCTTTATTTTTTTCTTGAAATCAGAGATTGTATAATATATTGTCTAGGACATATGTCTTTTGATCCCTCTACAAGTATGCTTTCATACCTTTTTTTCCATTGGTTTCAAGAAGATGTATCTCTCCTTCATTTTTCATTACACTTAGACTCTAGACAGGAAGAAAAAAGCACTGTTATCTTTATCAGTCAATAATTCTTACAGGTAAAGCTAAATGCTGTGGGTAAACAGTCTATCTCTTGAGAGATTAATGGGACTCAGAGAAGAACTTTTTCATTTCATTTGATTTTTTAAAGGTTATATACTTCTTCACTAACTGCTTTTCAGAGAGGAGGGAGAAAATCAATTGATGATGCAGTAAAAGCCAACTGTACCAAGTGGGTCCAGTTGTTATTTAGCCTGAACTAATATTGACCAATATTTATTGGCCCAAACAGAAGCAGACAGTAAATATTGGATTTGAATCTGAATGTTTGAACTTGAATGCTGAGACTCATCAAACATGCTTAATTGGTCTTGCATGAAAAAAAGAACACTTTTCCAAGTCACCTTAATTAAATCATATAACAAGAACCAATGCCTACCATGGTCTAGTCTCATTATTTCTTGATCAAAGAGCAAAGACATTCCATCTGGGGATCTTCTCTAGCTGAATAAAAGTTAAGGGCAAGTAAGAAAGTTTTTTTCCAAATAACAACAGGACCCTACTAAACTTAGAAAAGGAAACTTGTAAGAACAGTATAATCATCTGACAGGAATTAGGTTACCTTGTTATTTATAGGAGGTTGAGAAAGACCTTAATAAAGGAAAAGAAAAAAGCAGATACCCTATTCTTTTTGGTCCTCTTACAAATTCCAGTCCTGATTATGGCCATTCTTACCTGACTCATCCACTTAAAATGCATGATTTTTTGTATAGCTGAATTTTGGTTACCTACCCAATATTTATACAACAGTGTAGTGAGTATTTGAATAGGTATCCACTTCACAGTCTAAAATGTTCAGATTCTCCCTGTATCAAATGTTCTCATTAAAATGACACCCATGGTCATAAACTTTATGTTATAAAATTTTGTGTGGGTGTCCTAGTATAGGAAGTAATGTTAAAGAGAATCAAGGATATGGGTAATGTGGTAATGCCAGTGATTACTCATTTTTTCTTCTTACTGACTGACTGGCAAGTCTCTTTTAAATACTCCCTGAACTACTTTCCACGGTCTTCTTGGCCACAAGAAGCAAGTATGTAAGAAAGTTCTGTTATTCAATATGGTAACAAGAGTAATATCTCATTGAATTGGCCCTCATATTTTCCAGTTTGTGATCATACAGATAGGGATAGAATAAAATTCCCCTTTGTATAACTTATAAAGAAAGTGGCTGCCAAGAAAATTAACAGTTTAATTAAGAGAAGAACTTGTTAATTATTTTTATCAGTAACCATTTGCAAATGTGTGAACAAAGGATTTCCACTAATCTAAATAAGTCCCAGATGTATTTCGTTTATACACCAAGTTAATGAAATAGTTTTAAAGATACTTTCTAATTTAGACTGACCTTTTCTGTAATTATTCAAGATTTAGGCAGAGAAGAAAAGGTGGTAATAAGGAAGTGGGAGAATATAGATGGTACGCCTTAAGCCATCCTACTTGCGTCACTTAACAAAGGTTTTCCTCCTAATGACATACCAACATGGCAATCTTCATTGGTACAGATATAATAAAGGGCTTTATAGTTGGGTGGTACATAAAAAAGCAATATAGAGGAATAGAGAAATGTATCTTACATTTATTTCTGTCATGACATCCATATTGAATAGAGTTTCAGTTTCATTTGTCATCAAAGTAGGAAGCTCAGAACTGACTGGCTGAAGATAAAAATAAATTATTATAAACAAGGTTGTCTAAATACATTAACTTATATTCTAAACCTCTAGATACCACAAGGGAAGAGGCTTTTAAACAATAGTGAGGAGTAATGATGACAACAAGAGGAACTTTTGAATACATAATCTTACACAATCACAATACTTCATATTGATTATTTTTTAAGTGACTAGAGCAAAGAAAACAACCACATCATAACAAATAAATTGTGACATTTCTATGGGGAGAGAAGCTATAATAACTGTATAATCCAGTTCAGGAAATCAAGATGTAAACTCCATATACACCAAATTGGTAAGAAAGCCAAGGTAAGAATTCAAGTATTCTTGAATCCCAAACCTAATATTACCCTGTTTCAATGTCTTATATAACTCTTCTTTTTGAATAATAAACATAAATGCAATAAAGTCTCAAAAATGAATTTATAGGCTTACCTCACCAACACAATCAGGGTCATAATTCACTTTCTTCCTAGACAGCAATGATTTTAGCTCCACCAGGTTAGCTTCAATACAATGCATTTCATCCCTTAAATGACATACAGGGGGGAAATCAACAAGTTCTGGTGCGAAGACGGATGAAGATGGATGGAAAAAATGGTACTCTAACTGGCTGGAGCTACATGACCATGAAACTAATACCAGAGTCAGCAATTGAGAAAATACCACAAACAAGATAAATTTCATAGATTATAGAAAGTTCTTAACCAAAACTCCTCAAACTATACAGCATTTTCCAGTTATAGATATTTAACTTCCAAACTACAAAGCCTACTGCTATTCAGAAGATTGCTTTGCACAATTTGTTGGTTAGAATTTAGCCTGGGTGGCTGCCATCTAAGAAACACAGAGTTTGTAACTTAAAGAGACCCAGAAAAGAAGGATGGGGGAAAATTCCCACATTATTCTGTTGTCTAGAAATCCTGAAAAGGAAATATTTTTCAACCCAGGAAAGCTCTCAGCCCAAAAGGTACTTTTTTACCCATTTGATGCCAGATAAAGGCTGTAAATCACTGTCCTCTATCAGAACAGAGTGAACTGCAGCAATGTAGCTGGCTAGTCTGAATGATCTTTAGGATCCTTCCATCTATGAGATTCTACAAACTCACAAGTTAAGCTTTGAAGTGGCTATATTCCTCCCAGTGAACAGCACTCAGTCTGAATCTTTTATCAGTACATGAAAGCCTCAGACTTTGAGGGAGGGGTATATGTCTGCTGTCAGTCAGCAGAAAAGTTGCATATTTTAACTTTACCCTATGGCGCATCTCTTGACTTCATTAATGGTGCCATTCATTAGGCAAGTGATGTGCTCTGAGGACCATTTCTGGTATAATATCAACTACTGCTATTCAACATGTTGCCAAGAGCCCAGAATGCCACTAGATCCTTTTAAGCCACTAACACAAGGAGCTTTTGGTCTTCCTTATAAGCTCTTTCAATCTAGCAAAACTGAACTCAGTTTTGGTGTCCAACTCAAGCATTTAGTGTTAAACTACCCAGAGTAATCATCTCAACTTGTTGGTTACCATGATCTGATCAGTTAAGGTTCAGTTAAGGTTCTGAGGAGCTTAAGTGCCCTACAGATCTGAAGTTCTGAAGTTATGGTCTACAGGGAAATTTGGGATCAGGCTGAGGAAGCTTATCACGCCCCTTTTTGGTTCTCTCTCAGCACAGAGAAAAAGCCTCCAAAAAGCGTGTTGTTCAGGAAGCTGTTTTGGTGAAAAGGTCTATAAAGGCTCAAACCTTTTCTTCTCAGGGTGGAAAAGAGCAGTAAAGGAGGGTCAGTAGCAGGGAATAGTACAAATATAAATGATAAAGCATGCAAACAAACTCTGTAAGCACTGCTGATGAAGGTGAAACTCAGGCAGATACCCTTCCTCTACATGCCACTCAGGGTTTTCATGGGTAGAGATTTGCTGATGATAGTGCCTTTGTGGCTCCAATTTAGTAGTATTTCTGCTGAAGCACACACAACTTTCTAGTTTCAGGAAATGAAGAAGTATTTTTTCTTCAGTTCTGTCCAAAGCAGGAGGTTTCAACTTACTTAAAGAGCTAATTTCATATAAAATCTATTCCACAGATGGAGGGTGGATCTTGCACTGTCCTGGGCTCTTATGTTCAGAAGACCACAGAAGGGGAAACATCAAATATGTTATCAAATAAAACATGTGGTATATTAAAACAGAATAATGTTTGGGAGTGAAGCTGAAAGGGAAATGTTTCCTCAGATGTCTTTCTCCTCTCACTGTAATATTATACTTTGGACTAACAGGCAATTTTCTAACCCCAGAAGAATACAGGTCTTCAAATCAACATCTAGAGTTCCTCATAAACACAAACCATGTATCAGCATTAAGTCCTGGTATAAGGATTTGACCATTATTTAGTTTTCCCCTAAAAAATATTTGATTGTTTAAGGTTTCAGTTAATGTAGATTAAATATTCAACGTACAACTATGGGTATAGCATAGGATTATGCTACCTTTCAGTTGAACTTGTGGTCACTAACTATAGACTTAGATTTCCCATTCCCCGCCACTGTATTAAACAATGTTTTCTGGGTATCTAAGAAAGGAAAGCAAAAGAATGGGCAGAGGTATTCATAAAAGATGCTACAAGCTATTGTTGATATACCTCTTCCTTTACTCAGCTATCTAAAGTGATTTCAAGGCTATGAGAAAAAATAAACACACATCTTCCTCAAAAACATGTTGAAGACCCTCTAAGTTAGAAAAGGAAGAGATTGTATACCTGTTCATTATAGTGTTATACCGAGTGTCTGATTTGTCTTCACTCAAGATTGGATCGTTGTCCGGAGAAGGAGACACTAATTCTGAAGAAATAACATTAGTTTCCTGTGCAAAGGATTCCTCTGCCATTAGTTCTTGGAAATCTGGCATGACCAAATCCAAATCAATGGCCACTGAATCTCCACTCACAGGTACATCCTGAATTGATATTTCATGGTCTTTTCTGAGAAATAATCAAGACAGGAGAATATTAATCCCACATCTAGCCAGGAGCTCAAACGATATGTGCTGTAGTTTACCCAGCAGTCACCTAATATCAGCAGATTTGCAACTTTAGGTCAAATAGCCTGAACTGTGCCATCAACACCTTCTTCTTCTATTTACATATGATATATGGCAATGTATAAACTGACAGGCCAACAATTCCATTTCTTTAATTTAATAGATAAAAAAAAAAAACTTATCATACCCAGCATAGCTATAATAAAAAGGACAGATAATAACAAGTGCTAAAAACGATATGAGGAAATGGAAACCTGCATACATTGCTAGTGTAAATGAATGTGAAATGGTGTTACCCATTTGGAAAATTATTTGGCAGTTTCTTACAAAGATAAATATATATTTACCATACGACCCAGCAATTCCATTCTTAAGCATCTACTCAAGAGAAATGCAAACATAATTTTACACAAAGATTTACCTATGAATGTTCATAACATTATCATTTATAATAGCAAAAATATGGAAACAACCAAGTGTCCATCAACTGATAAAATGGTAAATAATTATGATCAATCTGTACAATGGAAGATTATTCAGCAAAAAAAGCAATCAAGAAGTACTGATTGATGCTACAACATGGGTAAACCTTGAAGACATTGCTGAATGAACGAAGCCAGACACAAAAGACCACTTATTGTACATGAAATATCCAGAGAAGTCAAATATAGAGATAGAAAGCAGATTAGTAAATGAGCTTGAGGGATCTCATTGGAGAGATGAAAATATTCCAAATTTGGTTTATGGTGATGGTTTCACAATTTGGTAAATGTACTACAAATCATTGGGCTGTTATATTTAAAGTGGATGAATTTTATGATACATAAAGTTTAGCTCAATAAAATTGTTTAAATATATAAAATTTAGCTATATCTATACATATATATATGTATCTATCTATCCATACATGTATATATTTATCTGTATATCTATTTATCTATCCATACATCTATTTATCCATACATCTACCATTTATCTATCTATCTATCTATCTATCTATCTATCTATCTATCTATCTAATGGCATGACCAGTGTCAACACTCACAGCCTAACTTTCCTTTCTGTGGTGTATGCACTAACCTTTGGGATATCAATTTTGACTGTGAAAGAAGTAGAATGGGGAAATTATTTGTTTTACACATAAAGAAAAGACATGATTTCTGGATTGTGTTCTCATATTGATTACCAACATAAGTAGGCTTTGTCTTAGGGCTTGGCAAAGAAGGATAAAAAAAGATAAACTGCGGTTTAAAATTTATATTGAGTTAACTTACAGATGAAGCAAAGGTTAATTATCTCTTAGGATTAAATGCTCTTTTCCAATAAAAAAAATAAGTTGGACAAGTAACCACATATCTTCCATCTTTTTTCACATTTTATTTTGGAAGATGGTCAAATATTTCAGTTTCCCTGAAAGCTGAATGGTTAATTTAGCTACTTAGGTTCAATGAGCAGATGTTTTTACTTAATAAATATCATTCATTACAATGATAATATAGATGCCATAAAGTCTGAGATCCACTAATTTCTTTCTCTCTGGTCTCTTTTTTTTTTTTTTTTTTTTCACTCTGGTCTCTTTAAGATAAAGATTTACTGGTACACTTTGCAGACATGACTGTGGTTAGCATTCTGCCCTTTTGTTCACTTGGTGGATACCAACACCCACATAGATGGCTTTTAAGATATTGCCTTTAGCAGGCAATATTGGTGCATAACCTCAATTCAAGAGCTAAATTTCTTCATTCATAACTCCTTCTCCAAAAAGAATCCCCTCCCATTGTCTTACTACTTAACTATCTCAGTTTCCAGTCACATTTATGCAAAGAGAAATTACTTCCTTCCTTTGTTCCTAACACCCAGTTTCTAGGATACTTCTGCTCATATCTGTAATGAACTTTTCCCTCAAAAACCTTACCTTTCCCCCAAATATTATAGCCCTTTTAATTTCCTTTGAATACCACAAAAGGATATTTCATAAGATTGACTACTCAATAATTGTCTCCTGGAAAGGTTCTCCTCCAACAGTCTCCTTCCCAGATATCCTCTTCCCAAAACTCGCTTTCCCTACCAGAGAGTCTCCACTTGTTTCTTCCTTCTACACAAACAAGAATCTAAACCAGACATCTGCCATCCAGAAAACACACTTGAAATGATATTAAATTTTATTTTTTTATCATCTTTACATGTATAAAAAAGGTCAAATTTGCAGACCAATGTTAAAGTCTTTACTCCTCAAACCTACATTACTGACTTACTTTAAAGGAATCTGTTAATGATGTTCTTTAAGAAGAGACTCATTCAGATTGCTTTGTGTACTGCACAAAAATCAGAATAAAAATGTGTGTATATTTTTTAAATGATTATTCTGTAAACCTACAACTGCTTTAAGTTTTTAAAAAGAAAAGAAAAAAGTGTATATATGCCATTAACATGGATATGCATAAAAAAGACAAGGAAGAAATGCACTAAAATGTTAGCCGTGGTTATGTCGGAGTGCTAGAATTAAAGCTAATGTTTTTATTCTTTCTAATTTTTTATATTTTTCAAGCTTAATACTTCGTATCGGGCAAAACACATAAATTGTTTGGAATTTTTTGTACCTATAATTTAATTTAGAAAGCATTAACATTAATAAAGGAATTTAGTCTTCTAATCCAAGAAATCTATATTTTTCTCAAGTTTTCTATCCCTCAAAAATGTTTTATAGATTTTTTGCCAAATAAGTTTTCCATATCCTTTATTAAATTTGTATTATTCAAAGAAGCAGAGAATATCTTCAACTGCAAGCAAGACAGTTCCATCCATCTGCCCCATGGGATCTAAACTCCCTCTCAATCATAAGCAAAGTTAGACATCACCTTCCCCAAATCTTCAAAATAAAGGAATGAACAAACATAGGGGGAAATGCAACTATGGACTAAAGTAGACTTATTATTATTCTAGTAATAGAAGAACTTGCAATATTGATATAAAGACAGTGGTCACCAGAGGTTCTGAGGTGAGAGAGAGGGAACAAATAGGTTTAACATGGGGCATTTTTGAGACATTGGAATCGTTCTGCATGATATTACAATGACTGATACCAGCCATTACACGTTTTGTCAAAACCTATAAAATTGTGTGGTGCAAAGTGTAAACCATAACGTAAACTATAGATCATGGTTAGTGGCAATGCTTCAATATGTGTTCATCAATTGTAACAAATGTATCACACTATGAAAGATGTTGTTAATGGGAGAAAGTGTGGGAGGTGGAGGGGGTGGGGTATACGGGAATTCTTTATATTTTTGATGTAACATTTATGTAAACTAAATCGCCTTTAAAAACAAAAACTAAAAATTATTTTAAAAATTTGTATTATTTACAAATTTATTTATTTTTGTTGCTTTTGTGAATGCAATCTTTCTTTTTCCCACTAAATATGTTAACAAGCTATTGTTAGCATGTAGCAAAACTATTTATTTTACACGTTTATTTTATATTAAATAAGTTATGTTTTAATACCTTATTTCTTCAATAATCATATTACTGTATGTGTGTGTGTATATACACATACAGTATATATAAATAAATAAATATATATATATTTAAGTGGTCCAGTTGGCTTTGTTGTGCTTTGCAGTGAAAAAATACAGGTCAAACTAGATATTTTGTAAGTATGTTTTGGTGGTAAAAAGGGAGATTGGGCAAGAATATGGATGGCAGTACAAATCCATTACCACTACTAAGAAACAAACTCAAATGCATAATACATTGACAGTGTCAGTAGTGTTATTTTTGTAATTGAAAACATTGTTCTTGCACTTAAAAGTAGGATATGCCAAATGTTTTTTAAAAATATAGGTGCAGTCCATATTATGTTTCATTATGAATACATGGCCCACAAGGTTGCTCACCCATCAGCTCTACATGCTTGGTCCATAGTTGGAACTATGTCTTTGGATTCATCTTTCAAAGTAGATAAAACATTGTCGATGAGACATTTATTTTTGTCTTCAACAAGTGCATAACCATTTTTTAATATCTCCATCTAAATAAGAGGGTTAGAGGAAACAAGAGTTGACCATGTACCTGTTTATACATCTGGTCTTTCTCAGATCATATTTTATGTTATTCTTCTTGAGTAAATTTAACATCTTCATGAGAAATACTAGCAACAATCATGAAAATTTTATGACAGTAAATGTGCTGCTTTTTACCCACCCACCACTACCTTATCCCAGAATCTTACAGCTTCTTTCTTCTTCTCCACTGGAATATGGAAATACTGACGGGCACATTTGGAAGCTGAAGCCCCGGATGTGTCTGGTAATAACCTGCAATGAGACTCAGATTCCATTGCCGTTATCTACCTGAATGTTGCAATGGTTAGCCAACTCTGCTATATGAAACCCAAATTCGATTGATCCTTGCCAGAAAGGTTCCATGAGGCATACATTTTCTAGGATCCCAAAGCAGAGTGGAAAAAGAAAACGACCCAGCACACTTAAATAGTGACAATTTGGGATATTATTCCTGTAGGTTAACCCCTGAGTGCTTATATTAGGATAACCTAAAAGCTTGGATTTTAAAAATATACATAGGGTCAGATAAAACTAAAGCAAAGAGAAAAGGGGAAAGCGGTTTCCTTGGAGCAATGGCTGATTCCAGGGCTGGGGCAGGCAAAGTACAAGATGAACCTGGAACATCATATTGTGCCAGAAGAAAACACACAGAAATTAATGGGGATATGCCAATGGAATATTATAATTGATGATGACACCTTCAGTAAAATAAGAAATTATGATTCCATACTTATATAAATAAATGTATAAATAAAGAAGGGAAAGTTCTTCCTTATAGTAGAATGCATGCTTAAAATGTAGAGTAATGATGTAGCCAGAAAATCACCGTTGTACAACCATTGAAGTACTACATGATTCAGTTAAGAATTATCAATACCTGTTAAAATTAATGGGTACAATTTTGAGGAACAAGATATTCACATAGAATCAAAATATCTCCCCACAATTTACTTATTATTTACAAGGGGGGAAACAGTAACTTAAGAGTGGAGGAAACTGGCAGACATCATCTTAACCAAGTGATCAAAGTAACATCACCAATAATGAGACAAACTGACATCAGGTGCTTCTGATATGATACACTGAGAACACAGCATCACTTTTTGGTAGTTCAGCCAAAAATAGACAACCTTATTCTACCCATGAAACCAGGCCAGACAAACTCAAAGTGAGCGGGCAGTCTACAAAAATTACTGGCTGGTTCTCTTCAAAAATATCAACATCATGGAGGACAAAGAAAGGCTGAGAAAGTGTTCCAGATGAAAAGAAAATTCAGAGACATAACAATTAAAGCAGTGTGTGATCCTGGATTGAATCCTGGATTGGGAGTGGGGAAGAGGGGGTTATGGTGGTTATAAAGGACATCACTAAGAAAACTGGTAAAATTTGAATATGGACTGGGAATTAGATAATTTTATTATATTAAGTTTTCTAATTTTGATATTGTACTGTGGTCATATATGAAAAATTCCTTATTCTTAGGAAGTATACATTAAAGAATTTGTAAGTAAATGGGCATTATGTCTGCAACTTACTCTCAAATGATTCAGAAAAAATGGTGCGTGCATATGCATCTCTTCTATGTATGTATGTATGTATGTATGTATCTATCTATCTATCTATCTATCTGTCTATCTATCTATCTATCATCTATCTATATCTATTGGAAGAGAGAAGGGTAGGACAAAATATTAATAATTGAGAATCTAGTTAAAGGCTATATGGGAGTCCTTCCTACCATTCTCTTAACTTCTCTGTAAAATTTAAATTATATCAAAATAAAAAGTTACCAAAAAAGTCAAAAGAGGAAAGAAGGGCCCACTTGAATGGAACAATATAAAATAGCTGTTAAGTGCCAAGATTTGGAGTAAATGGCTCCACTACCTGGGTTTAAATTTTGGTTCTATCAATTACTAGTTATGTGACTTTGGACAAAGTGCTTAAACTTTACAATGTCTTCTAAGGTCCTACAAAAAAATCCTACAACCTTATGTTGCAAAAGGCAAGTTAGGATGGAATCATACCAGAAATCATAGGTGAAAATGTTTTATTCTGCCTGACCAGAGTTCCAGGGCTCCTTGACAGGTAGAGTGAGGGGTATCTTCCAATTTAATATAGGAAAATCCCAGGGAAGGTGTCAGAAGGAACCCAGTTCCATTTGGTTCCTCAAAGCTGACTACAATTCTTAGAATGATTGGCACTTTCCAGGCTTACTTTAATTCTCAGTGACACCCCTAGAAAATCTTAAGGATACAGACAGAATCAACCTACAAGTAAGAACTAGCAACTAGGGTACACCTACATTATCATGCAGTGGCAAATTAGTCTGTTTCATCTTAAAAATATGAAAAATGGAAAAACAATATATACTCAGCTGACCTCTGTTTTACTTTCCTTGGAAGGTAAATTTTTACTCTTATGCTACACACACAATTCATATGTGCTGACTAATTGCTTTGGTCTAAAAGATAAGAATGAGCTTGGAAAGACAAAAACTATGAGACATTAAATTGGACTTCTGTAACTAAGAAAACACTTGAAATCAATAAATTCACCTTTTTCTATTCATGTCTACCATGTAATTTCCGCTCATCAAACTCATGATAAACTGGAGAATCTGAAAAATTAGATGGAATATTTTAATTAGGACTCATGACAATATTTAGGGTAACCAGCAATTAAGAGGAAGAGTATAAGTTATCCACCTATATAAACATTACTAAAAATGAATGTAATTTGATTTTGGCCTCTTCATGGGACTTTATAAGTTAGTCATTTTTTTTTCTTATTTTTTTTTTTATTATGGGTAAAAATCAAAATTCTCACAATACATACAAACATTTGCAAAATGATATATAAATATATATGCATATATGTGTATTTGCTTACAAAAATGTTATTTATATATATATATATATATACATATATTTTAAGAGGTGCTTAGATTACCCAAAATATTACATGGAACCCACTGGGATTCCCATGTTGCCCACCTCCCACACCTCCCACCACATCCCACACAAACATCTCCCAATAAGTTAGTCAATTTATATCTAAGCCAAAAATATCATAGAATAGCTCTAATCAACAATTTAGAGAAATGTAAGGATAAAAACTCTTCAAAAGGCTAAACTGGTACCTGTGTTAATAGCTGCTGTTGCTCGCTGTGCTTCTGTCTTAGATTTGTCATTTCAAGCCAAAGTGTTGTACATTCCCTGCAACATTAACAGATCCCCCAAATGAAGCAGGATAGAAAGGTATCTATAGAATTTTGAGGATATAATATCTATAAAAATATTGAACTGTTTGAGTCAATAGCATTCACAATGTCCTTCATGAGAATTTCCCCCTCAATTACCCTGCCTGAACATTTCAGGCTTAAAAGTTAACTCCTTTTAATCTTTCAGACAGTCGACTAGTCTGTAGAGGTATTACACTTACACTTTTGAAAGCACAGACTACCTTAATCATCTTATAAACTTAAGAATATGAGACTCATCAGAAACCAAGATAATAACTCTTTACTGACAAGCACAGGAGTAGAAAAACACGACATAGAAGGTTGGAAGAACATAAATCTCTAGGTCAATGGGTTTACAACAAACTAGCATAGTTGTACTTCCACTAAACCATATGCCAAGAGAAACACTGTATCATATTTAGAGACCACACATTTCTTATATAGAAGTTTTAAACGTGATCTAATAAAATCAAAACTCTATAATGGGATGGTATGTCAAATATTTGGCTAGAAGGAACCTCAGAATAGTTCACTATTGCCCAACTGCTTTTGGTCTGCTTTACCTATAGTACCAGCCAAAACCCACTGAAGAATCATTATCACATGATATATATGTATGCTATGGTTAATATTCAAAAAACAGGCCGATGTCCAAAATAAATAAGAATGATTGGCTCATGGTCAATGTCAATGAAAATCTTGGCTCATATACAATGTTGATGAAAAGGAAAGAAAAAAATTTTCCACCCCCCTTACTCTCCCCCTCCCCTCCTTTTTTTTGCTTTGCCAGATTATCCTGGACTCACCAAAATTTAGCAAATAACAGGAGAGGAGGTCAGGGTACTTAAATAGAACCTATATAGCTAACATCTTTTTCTATTTTCTTAGTGTTAAATGGCAACTGTTCTCTGTTATTTTACTCATACCTGCCTAGTCATCTTGGTTACTGGTAAGTTTATTTCTTATTTATACGGTGGGCTGCAAATCAACCAGTGTTCTATGATCTGAGCAACTGTAACATTAACAGCAACCCAAACACTAAAGCACTTGATTTAGTGCTGTGGTTTCACTTAAATGAAACCTTATTAAAATGCCATAGAAAACAAGAGTTTAGTTTCTCAATTTAGAGGCAATCAACCTTGAAAACTTTGGAAACAGACATTGGAAATCTTGATAAACACCCACTTCTTTATTTCTGAATATTTGGCATCCATGTTGTTCTGCTTCTCTCTCATCTCTTGCACTTCAACCATCATTCTCTGGAACTCATCAGGGTAGATTCTGACATCCTCAATTTTCATTGTAGGCACCTAAAATGGGTACAGTTGGGTCGGTTAGAAATTTCAAATACCATTAACTCTAGGCACTAATGGAAAGGAAAAGAGATATGATTAATCTAAAAATCTAAAACAGTAGACTAAGTTCTACAAATGTACCTCTATTATAACAATAAGCACAGTATGCCTCATATTATTACAGTAATTACATGCATGTTCATCCATTCTACTAATTTGAGATTTCCTGGAAGAATAGAACTTCTCCTAGATCTTTCCTCCCAACTCCTAAAACAATACGTTACACATAGTAGATCCTCACTAAATGTTTACTGAATTCAACATAAATTTTTGAATAAATTTTATATAAGAACTCTGAAGGGACTGCAAAGATGAATAAATCATAAGTCCTACCCATAAGAAATTGAAAATATCCTAAAGGGAGAATAAAATATGTATGTAAAAAACTGTGATTCAATACAAAAAATCTAAAATCATATAGATATAACTTTGACATGCAGAGAAGTATATTCATTTAGAAACACACCTTCACACACCCAAGTCTCATTCTGTTCAGACTTGAGCTCTGTTGTTCTCCCAGCTCTTTTCTCTTACAAGTGATTAGAACCAGGGTTGGAATTGGAGATGGCTTTATTTCATGGATAAATAACAGTGTGGATAATTCTCAGGAACAATCCAAAGTAAACTACACTTTCATTTTATGAGACTACTGAGATAGGAATATATTGAACTTAGTGTTTTATAAAATGAAGCACCATGCTCTACAGACATTCTAACTTCAGAATAACGACTATGGCAACAAGGTTGTAATTATTTCAACAGGTAATGACTAAATAAGCTTTAAAACTTTGGATCTGCACTGTTGGAGTATGCCTATAAGATGTAAAATAAATCATATTCGCTCAGAAACTCACTGTATAAGTAGAATAAAAATTTTCAAACATTTAATATAAAAAGAACGATAATAGAAATAAACTTTAACAAAATTAAACAACATATCACATTATCAGTTCCTCCAAATTGAAATGCTAAATCATGTAACAAAGTGAATAAGCCTGGTTTATAGCAAACAAGAAACTAAGGACTAGAGTCCATAAAGCTGAAACTTGAAAAATGTTAACAAAGACTTCCAATTTATTTTTACATGTTGTAAAAGTGCCTGAGGAATGAGGTGATCTATCAGAGATCCCTCACGGAGTTAACAGATCAAGACAGAAGGTCAGATATTTAGAAATAAAAAAGATGACTACATATACAAAGCAGTAGGTCATAAATAGCAAATGAGCAGCACAGATAATAAAATTTACCAAGATGCAGAAGAGGGATCAATCCATCTTTTGGAATGAATCAGATGTCAGTACTGATTCTGTGTTAATGAAGAAGCTGCCTGCCATATGTTTAGCCCAGAACCTTGTCAAAACTCTGGGTGGCATATAACAGTTCCCCAAATATTCACTAAGCCAATGGACACAAAAACTAACAAGTGAACACAATACTAGAAAAAGGAGTTGAAGTTTTATTTTTCCTTCCATAAGAAATTAGAGAAAAAATCTAGTATCCCTTTAAAAATCTTCCAAGGTCATTAGTCACACTAACATGCAAGATATGGGAGTCACTGATGCCTGTGTAGATGCTTTAAACTCAAATTGAATATTGGTCATTTCATATGTCAAAATATTATTCTTAATGGGATCAACAAGAAATGAAGTGCTAAGTAGACTCAAACATGTCCATACATGGTTTCTTCTTCAATGAGATTAGGTATTGATTAGTTTAGCTTTCTCCTTCTTATAACTTACATAATGGAGAAGGTCATTCCAAGGCCCCCACAACTAAAACAAAGAGCATGTTGCTTTTGTATTATGAAAAAAAGTACTCTGTTAACCTAATTTGGTCTTTGTCAGTAGCAGTCTTAGGACCTTTAAACACTTAAAATTTTTTAGAGGAACATAAAGAGCTTTTGTTTGTATGGATTAGTTATAACTATCAATATTTACCATATTAAAATTTAAAACTGATAACACTGTAAATATTTATGAATTTCTTTAAAAATTATAATATTTATGTTCCATATTAACATAGAATGTGTAATCACACATCATGTAGCCTGGGGAAAATTCTACTGTACTCATGACAGAATGAAAGTATAAAAGGCAAATAGCATCTTGGTATTATGAAAATTGTTTTGACCTTAAAGGTCCCCTAAAAATGCCTTGAGGACCCCCAGGGGTTCCCAAACCATGATTTGAGAACCACTGGTCTAAGTAATGTTCTAAATATTCCTGATCTTGCTCTTTGCCTTGAATTTCCAGAATGCAACCTTCATATATATATGGGTTCATGCACAATAGCAAACATAAATAGAGAATTCAAAGGTGAAAAAGTGTGTTACTATTTTATATTCTGCCTTGACTTGCAAGCAGCTCTGTATGAGAGCAGGCAGGCTTAGCAGGTATTTTGCTCATTAAGAAAAATATCAAAATAAAGTTATTATTTCATAACTTATCCTGGTCTCCTCTGCCCACTTTCTAAAATATTCTATCCCCATATTCATGGTAAAAAAATAACAAAGGTAATAAAATATGCATATAGACTTGTAGTCATAAGCCTTTTGAGAAATTGATGCCTAAAGGTCATCTTTCCCGAGAACTAGAAGAGCCTAGCAAATGAGCCCCAGCAGGAAAATTTCTCTGGCTAACGACTTGACCCCTATGTCTCAATAAGACTTATGACAATTGTAAAATGTTCTGATCAAGAAAAGACTGGCTGAAGCCCAAAATGCTATGGAAAGATGTGAGGCTACAGTCCCTCTACCTTGCGCTTGATATTTTCCAGAAGGTTGGCTTCCCCCTTTCTGAAGAATGGATGTTGGAATTCCATAGCTACTCTCTTCTCTTGGCCAGTCATTCCATTCTCCAGTGCAATCACCTTTCGGAAACCATCTAGTGAAAAACAACAAAGGTAATAAAATAGTATCTAACAGGAAAGCTGAAAGTCATCAGAAAAAAACAAGCAACACTGCAAAATATCTGATTGCTACAAAGTACTAAATTGGTGCATAATAATAACCAGCTTAATTTTCAAACTTGGGAACTGATATCTCAACATCTTATTTTGTTTTTATAGAACTTGTAAGCAACTTTAGGGAAATAGTCCATTGAAATCTCTATATAATCCCCAAGCTTTATTTTAACCAATAGCTTCAAATTCCTGCCACGCCCACAAAACTTTTCCAAGGATTCCTGAGTAAGAACAAAAGGAACTGATTTAAGTTTCATTTCCTTTTAGTCCTCAGCTCACTCTCTGGAAAAGACTCAAAAGAAGACAAAGGAGAAAGGAGAATCAAAGAGACTTGGAGAGATGGCAGACTAGATCATCTGTTCCTGAATCATAAAGTGTTTGGGGGTATTGTGTATGTGTATATATTTTTTAATGTAAGAAAAATGACAACTATAACTATATAACTAATCTAGAGGAGGAAAAATAATACCAGTAAAGTAAACTATTTTTAAAAAAATAGAATTGCCACTTTCCAGGGCCACTGTTACACTGGTGTACTGATTAATAGGGAGTCTTAAAAAAAGATGACAACAGGAGTATAATGAGGTACTTTGAATGAGTTCTTATATGTGGAAACTAAAGTTGGCTTTACCCATCCCATTACTTTAAGCTCATGTAGGGATGGGAATTTATGAACACAATACAGATTCATAGTTCACAGAAACTAATCAGGGAAAAAATAAAAGTATTTTGGGGTTGCCAGTCAGATTTTAGCTTATATATATTTAAAAATACTATTTCTGAAGCATTATTGTTTCCTCATGTGTTAAGAAGTTTAACTTTCCCTTTGTTCCTTCCATCAGGTAGCCAGTGGTTTCCAAAGATATCTAGTGAGATTCTGTCTTAATAAGTTTATGAAAAGTATTTTCTTAAATGTCCTGATAAAGATGTGAAGCACACCCATTATATTAACATATTCTAGCAGCAGTACTTGGTATAGTTAAGTCTCCTTTCTAGGCTTGAAATACCACTCAGCACTGCTTTGCTGGGTAGCATAAGGGAACTTTGTATCTTATATTTGAGACACAAGTCAGAGGAATTACTAAAATTTATACTTTAAAATTATTTGTTCTTTTCAGAATTTAATAATTGAAAAGATGAGTATAATTTAAGTGATAGGATAGTAAACTCTTTCTTATTTTTCAGTGTCTGTCATGAGGAATCTGAATGTACATTGTTAGGGAGAAGTCTAGAGCTGAATTCTAATCAAAGGCAACCTCAACTTTATAATTACTTCCTTTGAAATAATAGACTTTCAGGATTCATGTATCAGTTCGTCGAAATAGTGACTCCTTTCTTTCTGGGGCATAATCAGCTTCTACTTCCTGGTTAACTTTGAGGCCATAAATAAAGAGTTTTTGCTATGGAAATAGCTAGTAATTGGACTACATTATCCGGTCTTCTTATGCTTCCACTAACTCAAACTGGATATTGGAAGGAAAGAAAATTTTTCCATTTGATCACTTTTTTTTTTTTTTTTTTTTACCAGGAGGTCCTGGGGATAGAACCCAGGTCCCTCCATATGGGAGACGGACGCCCAACCATTTGAGCCACATCTGTCCCCCTATTTGATCATTTTTATGTGCTGTATCATTCTTTTCTTTTTTTATTTTCCTTTAAGAGTTTCCCCTTTTTATCCCTAACCATGTACCCTACTATCTTCTCTGCATTCATCTGATCTATCTCGTATACAATACTTTAAATACCACCCCACTGCCTAAAGGAGTGAGGAATCATTCTAAATTCTGAATTTTTGAATACTTCCCCCCCAAAAAACTTATATTTTGGCATGGGAAAGAAGAATATATCACAGTTTACTCTTTTCTGAATTCCACTCTTCCAAAGGGTAGTGAGGATCTTATTGAGAAAATCTTACATATTTTCCCTTATGCTTGAACATATTGCCTTTCTGGGCATGTTTTCCTGACAAATACACTAATGGACATTTCCTAGATGGTATCTACCCCCTGTGACAAGGGAACCTGCTCATGTTCACTAAGAATAATAAATTTCACAAGAATTTGCTAGTATAGGAATATCACCATATGCTTTGAAATGAGAACTATCCCTGGGGTTTTTCTTAGCATATATAACAAAGGCAAAAGAGAAAATTCAGGTAAACTGGGCCTGGCTCCCTTCTTTTTGAGAGTAAAATGGTTAAACATGAATGCTGCAAGTTTATACTCAATTAATAAGGGAGAGTTGTCAGTAAATATTTTCAAAGGGGATGTGTTTCTTTAAGGAATAGTTTTCTGAAGCATTATTCTCCCTCATGTGGTGAAAGGTTTAACTTTCATTTCCAATTCCTGTATCCTCTGAGTAGATAGCATAAAAATTAATACCTTGGAGCTCTTATTTTTTCTTATTGAGGCTACATATTTTAAAATAAAGATATATGTCTTTTTCACTCAGAGTATATTTACAAAGAAAAAAGCTCACATACCTCCACGGCCACTCCACTCTAAAGCTTTGAATTTTTCTATCCTTCATCAATTTAACAAACATTTATTGAACACTTACTCCATCTCAGGTACTTGGCTAGGCTCTGTGAAGAATATGCGGGCCAATAATGTGAAATTCCTGTCTGCAAGAAGTTAACAGTCTAGTAGGGAAGACAAACACAGTCACAAATAGTATAACATGAATAAGTCCTTGGGAGCACGGAGGAGGGAACATTGAACTATAGGGTGGATGAAGATGTAGCAGGTGTCTTTACAAAAAAACACACAAAATAGGAAAATCCAGACTTGTCTTTCTAGAAAACAAAATTCCCACAGGAATAAAAATACTCCCACAGATTTCCACCAAAGAAAATCTACATCAGAACATATGATAAATCTAATGTATTTTACTTTATTCTAAAACCCCTGCTAACAGGTTGAACACAGAAAATGAAAAAAAAAAAAAAAAACCTAAAGAACAGTCTAATCAAATTGAGAGTGGATGATCATCAGCAGACACATTTTCCTTAACATCTGTTAAGTTCTCAGAGAACAAAACTGTGGGAAATGATGGCTGATCTTTTACAAAGGTTTTTCTAAAGCAAAGATTCCTGAAGTTTGTCTATAACATGAGACAAAGAATTTTTCTATAGCTTGTCTATAAAACAATTTAAACATTTTGAAATGAGTGATAATATTTGCTAAAAAAACACTGTATTCTATCAAGACTTCTTCAGAGTACTGCTTTAAAGATGATAAAACCTCCATATCTGCCTCAAAGAATTCCAACCTTTGAAGAGACAGACACATATAAATGACCATAATAAAACTGAAGCTGTGTATGGTAGAAGAAATGAGGAGTGACTCCTAATACACATAGGGTTTCTTTTTGGGTTGATGAAAATGTTCTAAAATTTGACTATGGTGATGGTTGCTTAACTCTGTGAATGTATTAAAAACCACTGAACCAGCATGCTGAATTAGATATGAGAATGACATTTTAAATATGATTGACCTAAGTTTAGAATCTGAAAGGGACAAGAGAGTAATGGAATCTGCCCAAGATAAGGGAAAAGTTTTTTCAAATTTTGTTTGTATTTTGCTTTGTTTTATTTTGTTAAGAGCAAATCAAATTAGAAAGTAATGATTGCAAAATTAAAACCATTTTATGTTTAAAAAAAAAAAAAAACCACTGAAGTATACATTTTAAATGAGTGAATTGTATAGTATATGAATTATATCTCAATAAAAATATGAGGTTGTGTTAGCACTGTATTAGTCTTTAAATGAAGTGTGAGCAGAAGTGGAAGGAAAAGATTAATTCTGATTGGGGGAAAATGAAAAGACTTCTTGAAGGAAGCAAACTTTTAGATGGGACTTGGAAGATAAATAGAACTCTGACAAGCAGAGACTAGGGGTGTGGTGGGGCAGAAAGGGCATTCCTAGCAAAGGAAACAGCATGATATGCATACACTGATACAGGAAAGTCTAAGGAAAGGTACATAAAGTGTGATCCATGGACTAGTGCTGGTCTGAAAACCATTTGTTATCATTCAGAGTTGCAGGAAATATAGAAATTAAAAGTAATACTATGGAAACTTTTATAGCAATTTGACATTGTTGTGGCATACAAACATGATCATTTTCCTAGGAATTAATTTTTATTATATTGTACAAAAGTATAGTCTGTGATGGACTGAAGAGTTAAAAAGTGACCTTTGCTATACTTAGATTGTAAAGAGAATAAATAATTAACTTGTGTGGCAGAAAGATGTATGTGAAGAAACACACACACACACACACACACAAGGTGCCTGAGGGTAGAGATGGAGCAAGAAGGAGAAGAACACAGAGGATAAAGCTGAACTGCAGAAGGATTTGAATGCCATGTTGAGGAGTTGAACTTTACTTTGTATACTGTGGCAGGGACCAAATGAGATCTTTGAAGAAGGTAATGACATAATCAGATATGTATTTTGAGAAGATAAAACAAACAGCAATATGTTTAAGGAGCAATGTGTATAATTTATTAGAATAGGAGCAAAGACAGGAAGACCAGTCAGGAATCTACTCTCTGACAGTGAGAGAGTGGGAAGGAAGGACACTAAGAAAAAGGAGATTGCTACTCTTTCTCCCATAAGCACTAAGAAACGTAGGGTATATAAAACAGTATCAACATTGCCTTTGATTCTGAGACTAAGGGTGATTTTTTTCCCCCTACTATTGGGTTTTATTTTTTAGATTTTCTATAAAGAACATTGTGGTGGTTTGCAGCTGTATGCACCAAGAATAAAAAGTTCTTAAATTTAATCCATTCCTGTGGGTGTGAACTCATTGAAAGTAGGATCTTTTGATGAGGTTACTTCAGTTAAGGTGTGGCATATCTCAGGGACCAAGGATCACCAGCAGCCAGCCCCAGAATCCTAGTCTTTGGAAGGAAAGGATTGCCTATATTATGTCTTGATTTGGAATTTTTTTAGACTGAAAACTTTGAGCCAACAATTGTAGGAAGATGGCAGAGCAGGAAGATCCAGGACATCAGAATAGCTAGGAAACAGATAGGAACTCTTTAAAACAACTAATTTGAAGCTCCAGAAGCCAGAAGAACACTGTTACAGCATCCAGGAAACAGCAGGAGGAACAGTCTGATAAACTGCAGTAAAGAACGGTAAACTGCACGTTCTGTGTGGTGGTTACAGGTACCCATCCTTCACTCTCGCAGCAGGCCACCATAGGATCCAGCCCATGATTAGATCACTGGTGACAGAAAGGGACAAAAATTCTCTTCCCAAAAACCAAGGGTGGACATGACTGATCACTAATCATGGCTTTTGATTAGCAATTTCGAAAAACTGTGGGCACAGCTCTGAGGGGGCCATTGTTCCAACCTGCCTTAAAGGCCATGGTAGAAGAGACTTAAAGACGCTATGCTTCCTCAAGGCGTGGGGGACAGTTAGTTGGAAGAAGCTCAAAAAAGTCCTCTCCAGGGTGTCCCTCTTCTCAGAACTTTCCCTTCAGGCAAAAGCAGTTTGTAAAAAACGAAAGGAGGGTAAGAAGCTATAAAGCTTCTTCAGAGATAAAACTTTTTTTGAAGATAAAACAAAAAAAATAAGACAGTGAGGGAACATACGGAAGAAACTGTCACTGTACATAAAAGATAAAACATCTTACAGTGATGAAAGAAAATGAAAAAAAATTTATTTTGTATTTTTGTATTTTATTTATTATTATTATTTTATTTTATTATTATTTTATTTGGTTTTTTGGCTTTTTCGGGGGGAGGTTTTGTTTTACAGAAAGGTCACAAATGTGGCAGGGGAAGGTCACTGGTGTGGGGTGTTTTGATGGGGAGCTGTGTGGGGAGAGGTGTACCTGGAGCATGCCTCTATGGCATAAGAATATGTGCAGGTGGTCAGAGGGTGTTGTCTCAATGGGTGGAGACCCACATAGTAATCAAAAGAATATTGAATTCCCATTCGGGAAGTCCTGCTACATTTTTTAATAGAGTAGCAACAATCCCCCGAGTACATGGGTAGTGCCTAGCAAAGGAGGACAGACCATTACAACAGGCCCTTGATGTTGATTGTTGTGCTTATGAACCTTGTTTCTGTGAAATTGAAACTTAGACTAGTTTTATATATTGCCTAAGAGTTACTTCCTGAAGGACTCCTTGTTGCTCAAAAGTGGTCTCTCTTTAAGCCAAACTCAGCTTATAAATGCACTACCTTCACCCTGGCATGAGACACGACTCCTGTGGATAAGCCTTCCTGGCACCAAGGCATCACTACCAAGTGCTAACTACAGGTGCATTTGGAAAAAGACCTTGACCAAAAGAGGAAAATATTAAATACAAATGAGTTTTTATGGCTAAGAGATTACCAACTGAGTTGGGAGGTCATTCTAGAGGTTACACTTATGCACATCTCAGGAGGATCTCATTGACTGTCACAGTAAAAAGTGCCTCAAACAGTGGGGATCCTGAGGACTCTAGAGACATCTAGAGACTATAGGCAGGGAAAACAATCTCAGAAATTTGGCACCCTGTCATTGGCCTTACTTTGGAATATTTGCTCCCCAAGATAACAGAGTTAGACTTATTTATAATTTCCCTACACAAGGCTCTTCTCCCCCTTTTATTTGAACCTATAATTAGTACTATATATGTTAAATATATGCCCCAGAGACCTAAATATTTGGTCTGTTCATATGCTGGTTGAACCCTGAATCTTAGCAGAGTTGCAACGCCTACTCTCCAAGTCATTGGACTGGCCCAGGACAGCTAACAAAAAGATGATGATGGACAACACCTATTCCAAAAAAACAAAACAAAAAAACAGAAAGAATCCACAATTGCAACAAGACAGTTTCATCCTCTGTCCCATGGGATCTAAACTCCCTCTCAATTCGAAACAGAGTGGGCATCACCATTCCCAAATCTTCAAGATTGGGGAATGAATAATGGACTAAAGTAGACCTATTATTATTCTATTATAGACTTATTATTATTCTAGCAATGTAAGAACTTGTATCATTCATATAAAGGCAGTGGCCACCAGAGGTTCTGAAGGCTGGGAGAGGAAAGAATAGGTGTAACATGGGGATATTTTTGGGACATTGGAATTGTCCTGCATGACATTGCAATGATGGATACAAGCCATTATACATTTTGTCAAAACCTATATAATCATGTGGGACGGAGTGAAAACATGGAGTGTGAACAATTCCATGGTGGGTAGCACTGCTTCAATGTGTTCATCAATCGTAACACTTATGAAAGATGTTGTTAATGTAGGAAAGTCTGGGGGGAGGGGGGAAACATATGGGAATCCCCTATATTTTTGATGTAACACTTATATAATCTAAAGCGTCTTTAAAAATATAAAAATAAACATTAAAAAAATTATCAGGACACAAATTTCAATGACCTGTCCTAAGGTGGTTGAATATATATATTTAATATGCTGAGTATATTCATTCAGTGATATGATCACTGAAATTTCTTTTTTATACTTTTATGTATTTCTCAATTTTTCTTTAACGGTCAAACAAAAATTTATATAGAATAATCTTGGCCTCGTGGAAGCAGTAGAGTTCACATCTGTGCAATGTCAGACCTTGAATTCTAAAGATTTGAATCAGAAAAAAAAAATCTAGTTTTAATCAAAATAATGGAGTACAGACCTGACTTGTTTAGCTGTATAACCCTAGGCAAGTCCATTTAATCTCTTTTTTCCCCATCACTTAGCTGTAACGTAATAGGATCTTTTCCTTTTAACTATATGATTCTGTAATTCATGGGAATTAAAGCAAGACTTTCCAGGAAGAAAATTTTTATTTGGATCCCCAGTTAATAAACCAAACTAAGAGAGTTAATGATAAAGAAACTCTAGAAAGAGTCCTTGCCCAGCTCAGTGATCTCCATATGTTTAAAATAAAAGACGCAATATTTCTTGAATATTCAAGTAAATTCTAATACTGTCTGCAGAAAAAAAAGCATCATACTTACACATGTTGAGCTGTCGTATAAAGCTGGATGTATTGTTATGTTTGAAGTATTTGGGAAGTAATTCTTTGGCAAATGTTTGTTCATTCACAATGTAAAAGCTCTGACCATTCTAGAAATAAGAGAAAACCAAAATAATCATTCACAGAAAAATGAAATATTAACAAAGCAACAATTCAACCAACAAAAAAGCACCAGGAACCAAGAACTTTGAAAGACTTATGAAAATGTAAAGCCAAAATTTATTATCAAAATACCTGATAAAAGTAAGAATATGCCACAGAGAGAAACCATAAAGGAAAAAGTAATGGACTTGACTGCCAAAAACGAAACATAAGCAAATAAGACACCATAAATTAAAAATGAAAAGCACGATAAACAAAATTAAAGGCAAACTACAAAATGGAAGAAATATTTTCAACACAATAACACCCAACCATTACTACCAATATGCAATGAGCTCTTACAAATTAATAAGAAAAGACAAAAGTTCAGAAAAAACTGGACAAAGGCATGGAGATAATTTTAAAAATTCACTGATTCATATTTGGAAAAAGTGTTCAAAACTGAAATTAAAAAGGCTATGAGAGATAATATCAAACTGGAAAATTTAAAAAAAATGTTAATCCCCAGTGTTGGAAAGTTGACAAAAATTCAGATAAAGAGGCAATTACACATTAGTGGTGAGAATGTAAATCGTCTTGACATCTCTGACAACATTCATCTAAAGCTTTAAAAACGTTTATAGATTTTTTTTCTTATAAAACAGTTTTCTATTTATTTATTTGCCAGCTTGCTAATAAATGTTTGAAGATGTAGCTAAATTCAGTCTAAGAGTTATTTTTTTAAATTAATTAATTTATTTATTTAATTTTTAAATTTATTTTTATTGTGGGTAAAAATCAAAATTCTCACAATACATACAAACATTTGCAAAATGATATATAAATATACATGCATATATGTGTATTTGCTTACAAAAATGTTATTTATATATATATATACATATATTTTAAGAGGTGCTTAGATTACCCAAAATATTACACGGAACCCACTGGGATTCCCATGTTGCCCACCTCCCACACCTCCCGGCCACTTGACACTTTTGGGGCAGGGAGGGGACGAGCAGTTGAAATACAGGGGCTTCTTTGGGATTTGGAGGTTGTCCTGAGTACCGTTGTGGCAACGGATGTAGGCCATTTTAAATCAGCACACACCACTCAGAACGGAGTGCGAGAGAGTGTGGTCTACGGTGTGAACTGTGGTCTATGGTTGGTGGCAAGGCGTTTATAGATTTTGAACTAGAATTTATACTTCTAAGATTGTATAGGGAATACTTTTGGAAATGTAAAAAAAATGAGCTACAATGATGTTACTTCCATAGTTGTATATAATATGTGGAAAACTGGAAATAACATAATTACTGAAAGAGTGACTAAATAAATTTTGATATGTCCAAAGAAATGAATGTTATGTAGCCATCAAAATGAAGCCATAGAGGGGAGCAGATGTGGCTCAAGCAGTTGAGCACCTGCTTCCCACATGGGAGGTCCTGATTAGGTTCCCAGTGCCTCCTAAAAACAAAAAATAACAAGCAACCAAACCAAATAAAACCAACTCAGGGGAGCCGATGTGGCTCAGTATTTGAGCGCCAGCTTGCCACATACAAGGTCTGGGATTCAATCCCTGGCCCTGGTACCTCAAAAAAAATTTAAGCCATAGAAGAGTATTTAATGAAATGGAATGAAATTTTTGATATATTTTTTAGTGGAAAAAGAATATTACAAGAATATAAAATAAATATTATTTATAAATAATAAATATATGTCTACAAAAAAGGATATACTGTAAAATAGTAGCAGTGGTTTTCACTGGATGGAAAGATAAAAGAGTTAATTTTTTGCTTATTTGTATTATTAAAATTTTCTAAAACAAATGTATAAATTCTTAAAAATAGGCAAAGGTGGTAATATGCATTTATATACAAATATATATATGTTGCTCACTCTCTTAAATTACAAGTTTAATATGTTTAATAAGATTATAATAAAATAAATTATCTTCAGTATTATGTTGCTTAACTTTCATTGTCCACTCAGATTAAGATTTAGGAAAAAAATGTGTATATGTCATTTTCTCAAATTATCTAATAACTGGATAGTTCAATTCTTTAGATAGTTCAATTCTTTATGATGAATGGGTCATCATATTCCTCAAGAGACCAAAAGGCAAACCCAGGAATTTTAATTCTTTTTACTCTAGATTGTTCTCAGAATCTCTGGGTGACTCTTATGTAAAGGGTATATCTGTGTGTGGGGGGGTGAGGGTAGGGGTTGCCTTTACTTGGCTTTGTCTCTCAAGAGCCCTTGGAACTATTCATAATTCAAACTAAATTATTCTGAGGCTGTTTTGGTTTGGATAATTTCCCAGAAACTGCTTCAGCTCAGTCATTTTTTGGAATTGACTGGTCTTCAGAGATGAAACAGAATACCAGAGAAAATCTGCACAAGGTAATATTAGTTTCTCCTTTTCCTTGATCAATATTGGTCTAAAGACAAACAAATGATAACTCAACTAAAAGTAGGCAGGAAGAGGAAAGACCTTACAGAAAATTATCTGTAAACAGGATAAAATGGTTATTGAAAAAGGAATGGATTGGTATTAATATATAATAAAAGTGAAAGCAAAATATGACAATGTACATTCTAATTTAATTGCATTGTCTATTTTGGTCATGTTTCACATTATGAAAAATTAAACAGTACATATCGAGAAGAGAAACTTATGAAAAAGTTGACCTATCATGATGTGAAGTTACCTACTGTTCCTATTTTTCTGAGTGTTTTATCATGAAAAGGTGTTGGATTTTGTCAAATGCTTTTACTGAATCAATTGATACAATAATTGGAAGTCCTTCCCAGAGCAATCAAGCAAGAAAAAAGAATTAAAAGCATCTTAATTGGAAAGGAAAAAGTAAAACTATCTCTATTTGCAGATGACATGATCCTTTATTTACAAAATCCCAAAAAATCCCCAAGGAAATTACTAGGACTAATAAATCAATTCAGCAAAGTTGCAGGCTACAAAATAAGCACAAAAAATCATTTGTGTTTCTATATACCAGCAAAGAATATTCTGAAATGGAAAAAAATAAGTCCATTCACAATAGCTTAAAAAAAAATAAACTACTCAGGAGTACATATAACCAAGGGGGTGAAGGACTTGTACACTGAAAACTATAAAACATTGCTGAAAAAAATTAAAGAGGCATCTTGTGTTCATGGATAGGAAGACTAACTATTATTAAGATGTCAATATTATCCAAAGCTTTCTACAAACTCAATGCAATACATATCAAAATCCCAGCAGCCTTTTATGCAGAAATGGATAAACTGATCTTTAAATTCATATGGAATTGTAAGGGGCCCCAAATAGCCAAATCATTATTGCAAAAGAACAAAATTGGAGGTCTAACACTTTCCAATTTCAAAACTTACTACAGGGAAGGCGGCAAGATGGCGTTGGTGTAGGAGGGCGCACACTGCAAGCTCCCAGAGCAAGGCGGATTGGGGACGGGGTCCTGCCCGGGGGTCTGTGCTGTGCACGCGTGGAGTGAGAAGCTTGGGACATCTATCTGCGCGGATCGGCGGCGTGGACCGAACGGTGGAGATTCGTGAGTTTTGAGGCTGCCGGTGGAGGTTGGCACAGGCGGCTGAGCCCCGCGGTTACGGAAATAAAAAATAAAACGGCCATTTGGAGCCGCGGGCGGGGGCGAAAAAGTTTTATTTTCTGGGGAGCTGGCTGCCTGGCGCCCCTTGGATCTTGTGTGAACAGAGCAAACAAGCTAGTCAGCACCCGGTGAACCGGAGGGGGTTTTTTGGTCGGGGAACGCAGCTGATTTCCCTAGCCACCCAGGGATAAGACCCGGGCCGCTGCAGAGCCAGGAGGAAGGGACACTTCCCAAAGAAGGGAGGGTTCGGTTGGAAGACAGGGAAGGGTATTTTATATTTTTAGACATAGATCTGGCTGCCTGCACCGCCCCATAGCTTTGGGGAACAGATAAGCCGACCTGAAGCACCATTAGGTTGAGAGCAGACGCGAATCTGCACTCAAACTGATTTACTGAGCAGCCCGGTGACGCTGGAGCTCGGCGCCAAAAGGGGCGGAATCCGCCTTCTTTAGCACTCCTCACTGACTAACATCAGAGTTTCAGCTAACCTGGGGAGTCCGGAAAGTGGGACGTGCTTGATTAATTTCCACGGGCCCGGCTAGGGTCCCTTCCGTAAGGGGGTTGGTCTAGAAGAGGAATTATTTTGGGTCCTGCATTTGGCTAAAAAAAAAAAAAAAAAAAAGTGAGGTCACCTCAACAATTGAAAAATAAATTCTTTTTTAATTTAGTTTAATAGCTAAAAGCTGCTTCAGGACCTGCATATAGAACCCTGCGGGGAAATTCATTGATAAACACAAGTAGGCAGGAAGGATCCACGTGGACCCTAGGGGAATCATTGACCCTCCCTTAGCTCTGTTTGACTGCTTGCCTGTGTGGATCATTGGTTTCTCTCTGTTACTTTCTGGTCTATTGCTATTATTCCCATTTTCCTCCCCCCTTCCTTTTTCCTTCTATTTTTTTTTTAAATAGGTGCTGCCAGCTGGTCGCTTATTTGCTGGGCTTCTTATTCAGTAATTTCCCACTCGCTGTATATATTGATTCTGGATTACAAACTATCGCTTATCCTTCCTGCATGTTTCTGCCTTCTGTTTTCTGTTGTGGCTCTTAGAGACAACATTTTTTCATAGGCCCACAACTTAAGGGTGTCAATTTATATCCCATCTATTTTGTTTCCTTCTTCTTCTTCTTTCTTTTTTTTTTTTTATTAGTATTAACTTTTTCCTTTCAGACCTTTCTCTACTATTTCTCTACCTCCTCATAATTCTAGCCTTCTAAATCACTATATATATATATATATATATTCCTCCATTTGTTTTCCCAGTCCATTATAGGAACTCCATATTTTTTCCTAGTACTCTACACTGCCTACACAAGTTAAATATACATCTCATTAAGTCTCATTTTGCCCCTCTTCTAACTTTTATCAACATTTCTATTATCCTTCTGCCTTCCTTACATCTTTTGATTCCTCTGGCCCTAACCTTTTGCCTTCAAGGGAACATAGAAAGAAGTAAGGAAATAAAATAAGAAGAAAAACTGCCAAAGAGAAAAATTAACTCACACACAGAGCCAACAGCTAAATAAAATTCTAGAGCATAGAGAAAAGCTAATCAACTGAACAAACCCATCACGATAATATGATGACCAGAGGGCAGCAGAAAAATACAAATGACTCTGAAAAACTGGAAAACATGGACCAGTCCAGCACACAAAATAAAAACCAGGAAGCAATGCAGTACATCGAACAACTGATCAAAGCTATCCAAACAAATATCATGGACCAACTTAAAGAACTGAAGGAAGAGATTAAGGATATAAAGAAGACACTGGGAGAACATACTGAAAAAATAGCTAACACACCTAAAAAGGTAATGGATATGATGGCGAACAAAGACACAAATCAAGAAATGAAAAAGACGCTGGACACACATGGCAGCAGAATTGAACAGGCAGAGGAAAGAATTAGTGATATGGAAGACAATACAGTTGAAATCAAAGAGATTGTAGAAAAGATAGACAAAAAGATAGAAAAAATCCAGTATGGTCTCAGGGAATTAACCGATAATGCAAGACACACAAACATACGCATTATGGGCATCCCAGAAGGAGAAGAGAAGGGAAAGGGAACAGAAGGAGTGTTGAAGGAAGTTATGGCTGAAAACTTCCCAACTCTATTGAGAGAGATGGATGTGCAGATCCAGGAAGCACAGCGCACACCAAATAGTATAAATCCCAACAGGCCAACTCCAAGACATATACTTGTCAAACTGTCCAATGCTCAAGACAAAGAGAAAATACTCAAGGCAGGAAGAGAAAAGAGAACCATCGCATACAAGGGAAGCACAATAAGATTAAGTGCTGATTTCTCAGCTGAAACCATGGAGGCAAGAAGACAGTGGTATGACATAGTCAAAACACTAAAAGAAAAAAACTTCACCCACGAATTCTCTACCCAGCAAAATTGGCATTCAAAAATGATGGAGAGTTCAAAATATTCACAGATAAACAGCAATTAAGAGAGTATGTCAAGAAGAAACCAGCACTTCAAGAAATACTAAAGGAATCTCTACAAGTTGAAAGTAAAAAACAAAGGAGAGAGAGTTGGAGGAGAGTTTAAAAACAACTGAAAACTCAAAAAGAGAAACAAAACAACATATGACATACATTAACCCAAAGAAAAAATGACTGAAGTAAGAAATTCGTTACGAGTAATAACACTGAATGTTAATGGATTAAATTCACCAATCAAAAGACACAGATTGGCAGAATGGATAAGAAAATATGATCCATCTATATGCTGTCTACAAGAAACCCACCTTCGGCCCAGGGATTCAAGGAGGCTGAAAGTGAATGGCTGGAAAACCATTTTACAAGCTAACAATAGCCAAAAAAGGGCAGGAGTAGCTATTCTAATATCAGACAAAATAGACTTTAAATGCAAAACTATTGTAAGAGACAAAGATGGACACTACATATTAGTAAAAGGAGTAATCTCTCAAGAAGAGAGAACAATCATCAACATTTACGCACCTAATCGAGGTGCCTCAAAATACGTGCGGCAAACTCTGGAAAAACTAAGAGGAGAAATAAATTCCTCTACAATTATAGCAGGGGACTTCAACACACCACTATCATCATTAGACAGAACATCTAGGCAGAGAATCAATAAAGAAACGAAGGCACTCAACAATACATTAGAAGATTTTGACTTAATAGACATATACAGAACACTACACCCAAATACAGCGGGATTTACATTCTTCTCCAGTGCACATGGAACATACTCCAAAATAGACCACATGCTAGGCCACAAAACAACACTCAATGAATTCAGAAAGATTGACATTATACAAAGTAATTTCTCTGACCACAACGGAATGAAGTTGGAAATCAATAAGGGCCAGAGAAACAGGTTAGGCACAAGGATATGGAAGTTAAACAACACACTCTTAGACAAACAGTGGGTCAAAGAGGAAATTTCAAAAGAAATCAGTAACTACCTTGAAACTAATGAAAACAACAACACAACATATCAAAACCTATGGGATGCAGCGAAAGCAGTCCTGAGAGGGAAGTTCATAGCCATAAATTCATATATTAAAAAAGAAGAAAGAGCTAAAATTGAAGACCTAACTACGCACTTGGAGGAATTGGAAAAACAACAACAAACTAAACCTAAAGGAAGTAGAAAACAGGAAATAACCAAGATTAGAGCAGAACTAAATGAAATAGAGAATAAGAAAGCACTGGAAACAATAAACAAAACCAAAAGCTGGTTCTTGGAGAATATCAACAAAATTGACAAACCCTTAGCCAGACTAACAAAGAAAAAGAGAGAACAGATGCAAATACATAAAATAAGGAATGAGCAAGGTGATATCACTACTGACCCCACAGAAATAAAGAGTATCATAAGAGGATACTTTGAAAAATTATATGCCAACAAGAATGACAATTTAGAGGAAATGGACAAGTTTCTAGAAACCCACAAACAGCCGACATTGATGAAAGAAGAAATAGATGAACTCAACAGCCCAATTACAAGTAAAGAGATAGACTCAGTCATTAAAAACCTCCCAACTAAGAAGAGTCCAGGACCAGATGGCTTCACAGCTGAATTCTACCAAACATTCCGGAAAGAGCTAACACCAATTCTACTTAAGCTCTTCCAAAAAATAGAAGTAGAAGGAATACTACCTAACTCATTCTATGATGCCAACATTACCCTAATACCAAAACCAAATAAAGATACCACAAGAAAGGAAAATTACAGACCAATTTCTCTAATGAACCTAGATGCTAAAATCCTTAACAAAATACTTGCTAATCGCATTCAACAACATATCAAAAGGATTATACATCATGACCAAGTGGGTTTCATCCCAGGTATGCAAGGATGGTTCAATATAAGAAAATCAATCAATGTAATACACCACATAAACAAACTGAAAGAAAAAAATCACATGATCATCTCTATAGATGC
>JAKSZT010054534.1:1317399-1388534 GCA_026826555.1 Tolypeutes matacus
TCTTTCCTCATAAAAACACTACAAAAGATAGGAATAGATGGAAACTTTCTGAAAATGATAAAGGGTATATATGAAAAACCCAAAGCTAACATCATTTTCAACGGTGAAATCCTAAAAGCCTTCCCTCTGAGATCGGGAAGAAGACAAGGATGCCCACTATCACCACTCCTATTTAACATTGTCTTAGAAGTACTTACACGAGCAGTGAGACAAGAAAAGGACATAAAAGGCATCCAGATTGGAAAAGAAGAAGTAAAAATTTCATTATTTGCAGATGACATGATCCTATACATAGAAAGCCCTGAGAAATCGACAACAAGGCTTCTAGAACTTATAAAGGAGTTCAGTAATGTTGCAGGCTATAAGATCAATGCTCAAAAATCAGTAGCATTTCTATACAGCAATAACCAGCAAACTGAGGAGGAAATCAGGAAAAAAATACCATTTACAATAGTAAACAAAAGAATCAAATACCTAGGAATAAATTTAACTAAAGATGTAAAGGACTTATATACAGAAAACTACACAACACTGTTAAAGGAAATCAAAGAAGACTTAAATAAATGGAAAAATATTCCCTGTTCATGGATGGGAAGATTAAACATCATCAAGATGTCTATCCTACCCAAACTAATCTACAGATTTAATGCAATCCCAATAAAAGTCAACACTATATTTTTTAAGGAACTGGAAAAACTAACCACAAAATATATTTGGAGAGGTAAGAGGCCCCGAATTGCCAAAGATATATTGAAAAAGAAAAATGAAGTTGGAGGTATCACATTACCTGACTTTAAAACATACTACAAACCTACAGTGATCAAAACTGCATGGTATTGGCACAAGGATAGACCTACTGACCAATGGAACCGGATTGAGAGTTCTGATATAGATCCTCGCATATACAGTCATCTGATATTTGACAAGGCCACGAAACCCACTCAGCTGGGAGAGAGTGGCCTCTTTAACAAGTGGTGCTTGGAGAACTGGATATCCATATCCAAAAGAATGAGAGAAGAATACCATCTCACACCTTATACAAAAATCAACTCAAGATGGATCAAAGATCTAAATATAAGACCCAAAACCATAAAAACCTTGGAAGATAATGTAGGGAAGCATCTACAGGACCTTGTAATAGGAAATGGTTTCATGAACTTCACAGCCAAAGCACGAGCAGCAAGAGAAAAAATTGATAAATGTTATCTCCTCAAAATTAAAAAGTTCTGCACCTCAAAGGATGTTATTAAGAAAATAAAAAGGCAACCTACCCAATGGGAAAAAATATTCAGCAACCATATATCTGATAGGAGCCTAATATCCTGCATATATAAAGAAATCCTTCACCTCGAAAATAAAAGGATAAACAACCCATTTAAAAAATAGGCAAGTGACCTGAAAAGACACTTCTCCAAGGAAGAAATACAAATGGCTAAAAAGCACATGAAAAAATGCTCAACATCACTTGCTATCAGGGAAATGCAAATCAAAACTACAATGAGATACCATCTTACACCCATCAGAATGGCAGCTATTAAAAAACAGGAGACACTAAATGTTGGAGAGGATGTGGAGGAATAGGAACTCTCATCCACTGCTGGTGGGACTGTGGTATGGTCCAGCCACTATGGAGGACAGTTTGGCGGTTCCTCAGAAAACTAGCAATAGATCTTCCGTATGATCCAGCAATTCCACTGCTGGGTATATACCCAGAAGAACTGAAAACAAAAATACAAACAGATATATGCACACCAATGTTCATAGCGGCATTGTTCACCATTGCCAAAAGTTGGAATCAGCCCTGGTGCCCATCAACAGACGAATTGATAGGCAAAATGTGGTACATACATACAATGGAATATTACTCAGCTGTAAGAAGGAACAAATTGCTAAGACATGGAATAACGTGGATGAATCTTGAAGACCTTATGTTGAGTGAAGCAAGCCAGGCACTGAAGAATGAACAGTACATGACCTCACTGATCTGAACTGAGGAAAGTGAGCAGTCTCTGAGAACCATTGTCTGAAAGATAGGTTAACAAAGGAGAGTAAGAGAAGAGCACGCTTTGAGACATCACCCATATGGACATAATCTATGGTAAAGGGATAGAGTTTGGTTGCATGTTGGGGGATGGGGCAGATGAGTGGTGGTCTTCCTGGGTTTGGTGGTGCAGCACTGGGGGGGGGCGTGGATTAGGAAGTGCTGGTTCAAATCCCCAGGGCATGTAACTGTGAATCTTGACATTCCATGGGTTAGGAGAGGGGGGTATCATGGGCCCTGGGGGGCTGGGGAGAAGGGAACAGTCAAGATCTAATGGGTTGTTTGGTGGTCATGGGGAAGGTTTTTCATTACCTTACAGTAATGGACACAGGACATGGTAAATATCATCAAAATTATTAAACTGTATCATCTAAATTGTAAACTATACTGTAAATCACTGACAATGTTTAGTTGCTATATTTTGCTATCTACATAACAGTTATAACAATGCTAACAACCAAAAAAACGGGGGGGGGTTAATATGGGGTGGGGTTGGGGGGGTGGTTTGGTATCTGGGAGTCTCCGGCACTCCGTGTGTGACTTTGCTGTGACCTAAAACTTCTTTGAAAATTAAATGAAAAATTGGGAGACAATGGGGATTGAGAGGAGGAAGGTGTCATGGCACACGAGACATCCGATAACACAGTGATAAAGGGAAGGAAAAAAGGGAAAAAAGAAAAGAGAAAGGAAAAAAAAATGAATATATATATATATATTTTAAAGGCATTTCCTTTGCTTTTTTGCCCATTTTTTGAATGTCCCAATCCACTAATTATATTTTATTTTGTTTTGTTCTTTGTTTGATTATTTGTGTTTTTTTCCTTCTCTCTCTCTTTTTTTTTTTTTCCCCCTGAGTTTCCTTATGTTTGTCTCTTGCATGTAAGGTTATCACACTTGTTTCTTTTTCCTAGTAAGTGTATTTGATTATTTTATGGACTAAATGTTCATGGAGGATTTGGATCACAGAAGGGTTACTGCGGGGGACAATTGGGGGGGTGTCTGGGGGGGGTTTCGTGGGGATTGGTTCATCCGAATATACATGAAAGATATACAAAATCATTCAAAGGATTGGGGGATGGGGCATGGTCACGGTGGGTGGATAATCACACAATAAATGAGGGAATCTGAATTCCTAGCCTGGAGAGCTCTGCCACAGTCTCCAAGGGAGCAGCAATAGTCCTCTGAGTGTAGGGACAGTGCCTGTCAAAATAGGATGACCCACTGATTTTTTTTTTTTAATTGATGACTACCCTTGTGAGTCTTTGCTCTTGTAAATGAGACTTAGCCTGCAGTTGTGGGGTGCCTAAGGGTTGCCACCTGAGAGCCTCCTTGTTGCTCAAATGTAGCCTCTCTCTAAGCCAAACTCAGCATATGATTGCATTACCTTCCCCCCAACGTGGGACATGACTCCCAGGGATGAGCCTCCCTGGCAACGAGGGATTAATACCAAGTGCCAACTGGCAGCTTTGCGCAGTGGCAGTATCGTAGCCAATGAGGTTTATCTGAGGCACGATTATTGCTAATTGCAAACTTTTCCCAAGTGCCAACTGGCAACACAACTGGAAAAAGACCTTGAATAAAAGGGGGAAATGGTAAAGACAAATGAGTTCAAGTGGCTAAGAGACTTCAAAGAGTGTCGGGAGGTCATCCCAGAGGTAACTCTTACGCACACCTCAGTAGGAGCTCATAGAACATCTAAGTGCCTATCACCCCACTCAGAGGGGTTCCTGAGAGCTCCGGAGACACCCTGGTCCTATATAAGGGGGGATAGCCTCAGAGACTGATGCCTTATCAGTGGGTTCTATTTTGTAATCTGTGCTCCTGAGAGTGACAGAATTAGACTCAAATAAGTCCTCCCTGCACATGGTTCACCAGTCCCTTCTATTCAAACCTATATGTGATACTGGAGTTTTTAGGTATACTTCCAGAGACTGGAGCCTCCCGCCTACCTATGTGCCAGGTATGCATGAAATCTAGGTGGAGCTGCAACTCCTACCCTACAGCTCAATGGACTCATCCAAGTCACCTGGTGAGGAGACAACGATGGGCAATGGCCATCCCAGGGAATGGAGAGGGCCTGCATCTGCAGGCAGGATCATCCCACCCACCATATCCATGGGATATAAGCCCTCTCTCACTTTGAGTTGGAGTGGACATCACCATCCCAGTCCCCTCAGGATTGGGGGAAGAACTATGGACTAGAGTGGACTTGATGGTATTCTCTTGTTCACATATGGTGATTCTAGCAATGCAAGAAATTATAACAGACTACTCTTTTGAGAAGTTTGTAAATGCTAGGAGAAAAGGACGTGAAAATATGAGTGTTCTTTTTCAGATGACACAAATTTGAACATCCTTAGCGTGGGAAGAATCTGATAGAGAGGGAGAGGTTGAAGATGGATAAAGACTAGGCCAGGGACTAACAGCTTTTTTTCTAGAAAGAGCCAGGTAGTGAATATTTTCGGCTTTGTATTATGGTCTCTGTTGCAATTACTCAACTTTGCCATTTTAGTGTAAAAGCAATCATTGACAACATGTAAATGAATGACCATATCTGCGTCATCAATAAAATTTTTTTATTAATTAAAATTTGAATTTCATATCTTTTTCATGTCAGAAAATATTATCATACTTTTGATTTTTTTTCAATCACTAAAACAAGTAAAACTTATTTTTAGCTTGTGGGCATTACAAAAACAGATGGCAAGCTAGATTTGGCTCATGGATATCTACTTGCAGACTCCTGGACAGGGCAAGGGAGGGAGGTGTTAGAGTGGAAGGAAGCTGCCAAACCCAGGTGTCACTCTTAGGAAAAGGGATATCTCTTCCTTTGTAATGGAAGGAAAGGAACAAGAATGGGTGTAGATGAAGGCAAATTTATAGGTTTGATGGAAGCAAGTTGAGGCAGTTTTTATTGGAGAGCTTCTTTTTTCTGTGAATTAGGAGGCAGGATAATCTGCTGGGAAGTGAGGAGGGTAGAGGATGTGAGAAAGATGGGAGGGAAAAGGAGATGTTGAGTCTGAAATTTGAGTGCAGTGGAATATGTTTGAAATAACCAGTAACAACAAGATGTTGATTAGGGAACTGCAGAAGTCTGAAAATCCAGTTGAGGTTGCGTGTATGCGTGGCGGAAACAGACTGGTCCATTAAGTACTCAGTAAGAGGTAAATACTATTGTTGTTGGTTGCTGCTGCTGCTGCTATTGTTATTACTGTTGTTATTATTTATGAGGCCTTAATAAGGAATTTTTTATTGTAGAAATGATAACTTCTCTCAAGGTGCTAATATTGAAGTGAGGAAGTGAAGGTTATTTGTCCTAATGGGTTCCTGGGGAAAGGTAAGACCCAATGCGACTCTTGAGGATGTAGGGGACCATTTCTTGATACACATATCACCCCTACTGGGAATAATTTTCTTCAGAGTGGTGAGAGTAAGGAAGAGGATACAAACTGGAAGGGGAACATAGGCCAAAAAGCAGATTTATGGAGAGGTGAGGCCTGGGAAATGGCTTCAAACTTTTCCTCCTTTTTCCAAACAGCCTGGCTTCCTCACCCTCCCAAAAGGCCCTATTATAGATGAGAGCAGCTGTTCTGGGCTTCTGTTGGACAGATTATGCACATACTTTGGACAACTTGTATACTGCAAAGGGCAGTCCCTGGGTAGGGTCTAATGTGGTTACCAACCAGAAATGGCCTCTGATGAAGGTCATCATCATGGGCAGGAGGGTAATATAGGACAAGGGATAGTATGTTTTGGGGCTTGTGAGCTGTACCCAGTCCTGTCATGGAAGTTTAATACACAGCTACCGGGCCTGTTGTTATTAGGTGTTAAAATATTGACTCAAAAACTAATTTGTATATTTGGATTTGGGTAGAGAAAAATTCTAAAATCTAATCTAGAGCTACTCAGTAGTTGATACCCAAAGCAGGAAATTTATCAATAGATTCTTTACAGCATTTTTTACTTATGATTCTGTTATCAAAGCAAATTGTTGATATGATTATTAAGATGATGGTTGAGATTAGCTGACATTTCTGACATACTTATACTCAAGTCATTTAATGACCTTGTGAAGAAGGTAATACTATTGGGAAGGTAGATGAGACAACTCAAGCACAGTGAAGTTAAATAATATTTGAAAGATCAAAGAGCCAGTTAGTGGAAGAATTGGGCTTCAAATCCAGGCTGTCTTACTTCAGAGGCCATATTCTCTGCTACTCTGCCATAATTTTATATTAGAAATATATCTGCCTTAGTTGAAATCAGTAGTAGTATTAGTCATTTTAGTCATTCTTTTATAAAACATGCATAAAGGGCCTTCTGTGTTTTAAGCACTGGGCTCATTTTAGTGATGCAGATAGGCATAGGTTTGGTCCCTGGTACTAAAGAGTTTATAATTTAGAAAAGAGATATATACACACAAGCAAACAATGAATTGTGATGCGTGCTCTAAAGGAAGTTTGATACAGTGCATAAATTACTGCAGGAACACAGCAGAGGGAATGGCTACAGCTTACATGACATGGATCAGAGAAAGCTTCTGAGTTACATTTCAGCTAGTTTTTGAAAGATGCTCATGCTTGGAAAAATATGAAAAGTGCATTCCAGGCAAAAGGCACAATAGAAGCAAAGGTGTAGAATAATTGCTTGGTGGCAGTCCATGGGGCAATTTGCAAGAAATAAGGCTGGACATATGGATCCTTTCAACCACTGCATTTTGTTTAATATACAAAAAAAATATTTTTGTTAGAAACTGCTTTTGCTCCCTTTTTTGATAATAAAAGCAGTACATGCTCATGGTGAAGAATTTCAATGATACAGAGGGCATAATGTGAAAAGAATATCTTCTCCCCCTCCTCCACCCAGTCCCTTTTTTAACACTTGCTATTATAAATATATCTTGTGAATGCTTCTAGAATTTTCTCTGTATGTATATGTGCCTGAATGTATGCATATATGTGTTTATATGGCCCTCTTTTTGACACAAATGGTATCATACTAAATAGAATGTTCTCTAAATTGTTTTCTTCACTTAGTAAGTACTATAGAATTTCCCAGAGAGTTCTATCTCATGTTTTAATGACTGCATAGCATTTTATCCTATAAATAGATAATTTTATTTATATTTCTGATGGCTCTATGGTTGGCTACAATTTTTTCCTGTGATTAGAAAAGATGCAGTAATTTTGCGTGTCCGTGTGTGTATTTGTGGGCATATTTGCAAGATAAATTCTTTGAACTGGAATTGGTGGGCCAGTGAGTTTGAGCATTTTGCATTTTAATAGATAATGCCAAATTTCCTTTCAGAATTTTGTACCAGTATTCAGTCATGCCAGTCAATTGTTTTTGAGAATGCATGTTTTCCAATACTCTGGCCAGCACCGCGTACTAAAAATCTTTTGGATCCTTGTCAATCTGGCAGGTAAAAAATATTCTTTGTTTTATGTTGCACTTTATTTTATGGCCATTGGCCATTTATATTTCCTTTTCTGTGGGCTACCTGTTTGTATCCTTTGCACATTTTTGCTAGTGGATTTCCCTCACTTATTTTTACTGATTTGTAGAAGTCAATGTATATAAGGAAATGTATTAATCTTCTTTTGTGGCTTCTTGATTATGTCTTCCATTCTCTAAGAGTTTTTTCCCCCTTAATTTCCCATAAGTTTTATTTAATTAACTTTATCTGTGTTCATTTTTTTACTGAATCTTTGGACAAGAACTTCTTGGCATTCTTGTCTATGAGTGGAATTACCAGATTGTACAGTATGTGTACTTAAAAAAAAACACGGAGGTATGGGCATTAAACCCAGGACCTTGTACATGGGAAGGAGGTGCTCAACCACTGAGCTACACCCACTCCCTATGTGCATTTCCTTTTTCTTTTCTTTTCTTTTATTTCTTTTATTTTTTAGAAGATACTTAGATTATACAAATGTCACATAAAAAATATAGGGGATTCCCATATGCCTCGCTCCCCACATCTCCCACATTTTCTCACATTAACATTATGCTTCAGTAGTGAGGTACATTCATTGCAATTGATGAACAAATTTTGGAACTTTGCCACTAAGCGTGGATTAAAGTTTACATTGTAGTTTACACTCTCTCCCACCCAATTTTGTAGGTTATGGCAAGGTTTATAATGACCTGTATCTGTCATTGCAATGTCATTCAGAAAAATTCCCAAGTCCCTAAAATGTCCCTGTATTACACCTGTTTTTCCCTCTTCCTGCCCTCAGAACATCCAGTGGCCACTGCCTCCACATCAATGATATAATTTCTTACATTGCTAGGATCACAATAAATCTATGGTAGAATACCAGCCAGTCTACTTTAGTCCATAGTTCAATCCCCAATCCTGAGGATTCTCGGATGGTGATGTCCACTCTGCCTCTAATTGAGAGGGGACTGTGATCCCACAGGGCCGATGGATGGGACTCTCTTGTTTGCAGTTGTAGACTCTCTCAGTTCCTTGGTATGGTAGTTGTCCATCATCACCTCCATGTTAGTTGTCCTGGGTGAGACCAATGAACTGGAGAGGAGATGTTGCAACTCCGTTGATATTTGGGGCCCAGCGGGAACACGGACAGTCCAAAGATTTAAATCTCTTGGATGTACACCTGCCAACTCTAGTACTAATTATAGATTGAAATGGAAGGACAGAAGAGTTATGTGTAGGGAAACAACTGAGTCCAACTTTGTCACTCTGGAGAACATAAATTCCAAAGTAAGGCCCACTGGCAAGGCACCAAACTCCTGAGCTACCTGCCCCAACTATAGTGTCTGGATGTCTCCAGAGCCCTCAGGAGCACTTCAGTTTGGATTCATATCTATTTTGGCAGTAAAAGAGATCCTGCTGAGACATGCATAAGTGTAACCTCTGGAATGACCTCCTGACTCACTTTGAAGTCTCTTAGCCATATAAACTCATTTGTCTTTACCTTTTCCCTGTTTTGTTCAAGGTCTTTTTCCAGTTCCATTGCTAGTTGGTACTTGGTAGTAATCCCTTGGTGCCAGGGAGGCTCATCTTTAGGAGTCATGTCCCAGGCTGAGGGGAAGGTAATGTATTTATATGCTGAGTTTGGCTTAGAGAGAGGCCACATTTGAGCAACAAGAAAGCTCCCAAGAGGTAACTCTTAGGCACTCTATAATACTAGACTAAGTTTCAATTCAAGAGTAAACGTTCATATGCACAGTCATCAATATCAAGGGCCCTTCAACGGACCATCCTCCTTCACTAGTCATTGCCCCTATACTCGGGGGTTTCTTGCCACGTTAGAGAATGTGGCAGAGCTCCTTAGGATGGGAATTTGAAATTCCTTTGGTTATTGTGTGAATCTCCACCCACCATGACAATGCCAACATGAACATTTGAACACATTTATATGCCTTATATTTATGCCCATGTGAGCTTCCTTAATCAAATTAAATGTTGCTTAACTTAACTAAATGTTGCTTTACTTTCTACAAAGTTGTTTTATTAATTTAATTTAATATGTTCTTTCACATCCTTCTTTGTATTTTATATTGTCAGTTTTTTTTTTACTTTTGCCTTTCAAATGTATTCAAAAGTAGGCATAAAAATATAATGAATTCTGGGAAGCGGATGTAACTCAAGTGGTTGGGCTCCTTTCTACCATATGCGAGACTCTGGGTTCGGTTCCCAGGGCCTCAAGGATGAGGGCAAGCTGACTTGCGCCTACAGAGAGCTGATAACCATATCCTGCGGAGAGCTGACGGCCTGCATCCGGGGAGAACTGACAGCCCATGTCCGTGGACAGCTGGCTCAGCAAGGTGACATAACAAACGGAAAAAAGCAGGCACAGAGGAAACGCACAACAAATGGACTCTGAGAGCAGACAGCGAGCACAAGTGGTGGTGGTGGGGGTGGATAAATAAATAAATAATCTAAAAAAATACATATATAATGAACTTCTGTGTTGACATTACACAAGATCAGCAATTATCAATACATCTATAACCCTTCCTACCTCTGCAATGGAACATTTAAAATCAAATTGCTTTTCATCTATAGTATTTTAGTATGTATCTCTAAAAGATAAGGATTTTATAAAACATTAACTGTAATACCATTATCACACAAAACTTTTACTATAATTCCTTAATAAAAAATATCCAGTCAGTATTCCAATTTTCCTGATTTTCTCATAATATTTGTTTGTATGATCAAATCAAATTCTAAACAAGGTACATTTGTTTGATTTGTCTCTTGAATCTTAAATCTATAGTTTCCACTTCCATTTCTTTTACTTTGCCATTTATTTTTTTTAAGAAACTAAGTGTTTTGTAGAATTTCCCACATTCAATTGTTTGCTGACCATCATTTTACATTTTCAAGTTCTTCTATCTTTCCTTTATAAACTGGTGATTAGAATTTGAGGCTTAATCACATTCAGGTTTGATTTTTAAAGACAACTTAGGAGGTGGTGTTATGTATACCCATCAAGAGGTACATAATGTCTATCTTTCTTTTGTTCGTGTTAATATTAATTAGTGAGTTCAGGTGTTTTGACAGACATGTTTATTTTAGTGCCTTTCTTTTTGTACCTTCATATATTTTTCACCTTATCTTATGGCTCTAATATTATAACTGGTTGTGGGGCCTCCAACATGCCTGATTAAAATTATACCTTCATGATGTTAAATATTTTAAAGTTATAATAATTTTACAACTACTAAAATAAAATTATACCTTTATCATATTTCTCTTCTGCCAAAAAATCCTTAGTTACTCCCTATATTATGAACTAACCGAGTAAGTTGAATTCTGTATGCTTGGCTATTCAAAGCCCTTTAAATCTGACCCCAACCTCTTATATCAAATTCCCTCTGATTTCCCTCAAATTCTTAGTGTCTTTCAGCTCTGCAGCCTTGTTAATATAATCTTCTCCCTCCAAAGGTTTTCCTTTTTTCCTTCCTCCTCCCCTACAAATCCTAGTAAAAAGGTAGCCTCTCCATCTCTTTGAAACCTTCTATATCAACGACAGCCCACAGTAATTTGACTCAATTATTTGGTCTCCATTCATTAATTTTATGCCGGTAATATTCCTTGAGCACCTACTATGAGCTGTGTGTGTGATAAGCCTGGGTGTGCTGTCCCAGAGGGTTGCTTGTTAATTCATTTGTTCATCCAGGTAATTAGTACTGAGTACTCACTATTTTCAAGACACTAGGATTAGGTCTGGACTACAGTACAACAAGAAAGACAGGCAGTTTAACAAGTTATGAAAATATTGGTGAGTGTCTTGACAAGGTAGTCAAGGTTACCCGTATAAGGAATATCACAAAGGTAAGACTCTAGGATGGATGAATTAATTACAGGAACCCTCATGTTAGAGACTTTATTATCTAGTTTGAGAAGCATAGGGTTTGGAGCATTTCCACCTCCACTTCTGGCCATCAGTCTCCATTGTGCTTCCAAAGGGTTGATGTGCACTGCTGTGGTGTTGACTCTCCTAGGCTCCCACTAGGGACACTGCCTGTTTCTGGTTCTCTGGTTCTTGAATTCCATTTGCTGCTTTCTTCAGTTCTCAGGGCAGTGGGACTCAAACTTGAGAATGCACTGAAATCCCTTGGAGGGTTTGTTAAGGCAGTTTTTGCTTCAGAATAACTGGATAGAGGCTTGAGAATTTGCATTTCTAACAAGTTCCCAGGTAATGCTGATGCTGCTGGTCCAAGGACCACACTAAGGATCACTGTTCTAAGGGGACTCTTACTCTGAGACTTACCTCAGTAGACTGATCCTTGAACTTTTAACTTCCCCTCTTCAGGAGGTCACTCTTTGGCCCCATGCCAAACGTATATTTTCTTAAGTCACCTGGTACCTCCTTCATGTGGACTCTCCCTCAGAATCCTTCCAACACATATTTGTGCACTCGCCTTTCCCCAGATTCCTTCTGCCTGTTTCATTGAGTCTCCATTTCCCCTCTATGTTCAGTTAACATGTCTCTCTTTCTGGCTTCCTGCATCTGACAGCTCTATTAATGGCACCAGCTCCTTCTTACAAATCTCCTCTATATTTTCATGTGGCTTCCTGATTGTGATCTCCAGGCACAGATAGGCCTGGTTTGAATCTTGGCTCTGCCTCTCCCTAAAATGCGTGATCTTGGGAAAGTGACTTGAGATTTTGGAATCCCAGTTTTGTCATGTATAAAATGGGACTATGAAAATAAAATGGGAAAATGTCTGTAAAAGTATTTAGCACAGTACATAGTATGTGCTCAGTAAATGTTAATTTTCCCTTATTTCTTTTACTCTCCTCACGTCTTTCTACCCCCACCCCTACTACTAAGGAGCCCACAGCAAGTAAGAAAGATAAAACACATGAAAAAAGCATTGTAACATTTAGAGGAAGGAGAGGTCATTTTCAATAACTGGGTTTAAGGATAAGCTTCATGAGTGACTGACTGACATCATCATCCTTACAACTTCCATTTGTCAAGCCAGAAATTTGAGTGTTATCATAGATTCCTGCTTTCTCCCTCACTCTCCAAGCTAGTTCATCAGTGAATCCTGTCATACTTATGTCCTAAATATCTTTTGAATCCACCCACTTCTTTCCATCTCCATTGTCATAATCTTGGTCTGAGCTACTGTCATCTCTTAATTGGACTTCTGTAATAGCTTCCTCATGGTTCTTTCTGCATTCACTCCTGCTCCCCATAAATTGCTCCTCACATAACAGCCAAAGCTGTTCTTTCCCAAACACATTGTTGTATCGCCCCCTTGCTTAAAACCCTTCAGCAATGCTTGACTTACTGACTGAAAATGGAGTGACGCAAAGATTAGCATGGTCCCTGAGTTAGGATGGCACTCAAACTGGTGAAATTTTCCTTTTTTATGTGAGGGTACATATGGGAAGATCTCCAAGACATATTATTAAGTAAAAAGCAAGCAAGGTGCAGAAGAGTGAGCATATGCTATTGCTTCTAGGTGTGCGTGTGTGTGTGTGTATACAATATATATAATATATGTACATATATACGTATAATATAGACATATATACGCATATGTACATAACATATATATACATGAATATGATATATTGTATGTGTAATATATAGCATAAATATATGCATAAATAATAAACACATATCATATACATATAGATACATATAGATATAAAATATACTTATATGGGAAATGGAGAATTTTTATTCTGGGAATAATCACAAAAATATTCTTAGCAGTTTTTTTGGTTAGAAGTGTGACTTTCATTTTTCATCTTGGACTGTTTAAATTTTCAAATGTCTTATGTGAAATTATTTTAAATAATGATCATTCTGTGTTGTCAGGGAAGTGAGTTAAGGCCCACTTTTGTCTCCTTCTTTGTATTTCTATGCATTAGAAGAAAACCTCATAACTATATTTTTTAAAAAGCACCAAATTAATCATGTTTTATTTTCACTAGGATAAAGTTCAAGCACCTAAACATGGCCCAAAAGGCCCTTTGTTACCTGGAACTTCTTTCTACTTCACTGCTTGCATTTCCTCACCCCACACTATGCTCCACACATACCAGAGTTTCTGGCAGTATTTCAGTTTTCCAAGTTGCTATGTGCTCTCTCCCAATTCCTGATCTTATATGCAGTTCCATCTGGCTCAAACACTCTTCCTCATAATCTTCTTCCCACTCATCTTTGAAATCTCACCTTAGAAGTTGCTTACTCTAAGAGGTCTTCTCTGACTCCCTAAACTTTTGGGTTAGTTGCTCCTGCCATGGGCTCTCAATGTACTCTGTACTTTTAACCACAGTTTATGAAGTTGCATGTTTAACTGTCTGCTTTAATTTGTGAGATCAGTGATCACAACTTTTTTGCTACTCATTGTGGCTTCAGTCTAACACAGTGCTTGACACAGCATTGGTGCTCAATAAATATTTGTTGAATGAATAAATGCATAAATGATAAATGAAACAATGAATAAAACCGCTTTTGAGTTTTGAGCTTGAGCCTTTCCTTCTAGAAAACAGTTGCATTTGTGGCCTTCATGTTTGGAAAGATAACAAGGTGAGGTTTTTCCAGTCTTAAGGTTGATTTAATTGTACCCAACAGTGTCACTGTTTTATCAACAAGCCTGTTCCCTAAAGGTCTGTGTATAGGTCACTGCCAGTCCCTGTGCTGTTCTTATTGACTCATTGTAACAAGCCCACCCTTGTTCCTTTAGCATCTGACCCCATATTCCTCTCAAGTTACCTTGTGTTAGAAGAATATTGAGCAAAAAGAGGCCTCAGTTGACATGGAGGGGGTTTGTTCTCAGATTAGGTTGCCTCACAGAGCTCTTAGAGGGACTGCATTTATCTGTTTTGTATTCTGAGTAATGCCAGTCTGTAGATGTCAATGGAAGAAAGAGTTGTTAGGAAAAGAACCTTGAGAACTCCGAAGTCCACCTGCAGCTTTCTTTCCAAATGGTTATACAAACTCTGCTTGGATATCTCTCATAACTCACTGTCTCTCAAGGCAGCTCATTCTACCTCTGGATGACTTTTCCTTAAATTGAAGTAAAATATCTTACTTCTACCTTCTGCTCATTGTTTCTTTTTTCTACTAAATCAAAACGTATGAGCAAAAATGCCGGTCAATCCTCCTGGACACCTACAATGCTGTATTGGTTCCCAACCTCATCTTTCCCTTATTCTTTATGAGCATTCATGTCCAATACTGTCTTCATTCCCAGAGAGCTGTAGTATAAAATACAAGTATTGTGGCTGGCCTGACTACTAGTTTGAATAAATGGTCACTTGCATGATATGATCTAAGAGACTCAAAACAACCTTCTCTTAGACCCCCAGAATACAGCTTGGTTTGGTGAAGTTGGACTTAGTAGTGAGGGCTGCATTCCAAGCTTCACTCTGCCACAAACTTGTGGTGACTTTGGTCAGGTTATTTCCCCCATTTCAACCTGAGTTTCCTCATTTGTAAAGTGAGAGACGTGGTCCCTTTCATCTCTCACATCCCATGATTCTATGATTCCAGTGTTTGAAATGGAGCTTACCAGTATCAAGAAGGCACACAATTTATAGGTCCTCCGAGTTTGCATGAGTGATTTTATGGCAAGGTCACACCTTGGAAAAATGAGTTGTGAGCAATTTCAAACCCTAGCTCTCTCTTCATACACAAAACACCCAGGCATTTTCACAATATTACTGCTGTTATGGGAAATGAGAGCATAATCAAAGCTCAGGATATAATCCAGGCTGTGGCAAATGGGTTCCTTCTCAACCCTACTTCCCAAAACAACTGATTTTAGGTCTACTTCTCCTATTGCTATTTGTTAATCTGCTGTGGTAAAAAAATTGATTGGAAGTTGAGCTAAGCGGAGTAATATCCCCCACCAAAGATGTTCATATCCTAATCCCTGGAACCTGTGAATATGTTATCTTACATGGTAAAAGGGACTTTGCAGATGTGTTTAAGTTAAGGACCTTGTTATGGAAGATTATCCTGGATTGTTCAGGTGGGCCTAATGTAAACACAAAGGTTTTTAAAGGAGTCAGAGAAGGAGGTGTGATGACTATAAGGTTTAGTCTATTTTTCATATTATTGAAACTCTCTGTTGCTTTATTTATTCTCTGCCCAGATGTTCTATCCAATACTGAGAGTGGTGTATTGAAGTTTGCTACTATTATTGTAGAGATATCTATTTCTCCCTTCAGTTTTGTCAATGTTTGCCTCATGTAATTTGGGGCATACTGGTTAGGTACATATACAATTATGATTGTTGCTTCTTCCTGGTGAATTGCCCCTTTTATTAATATATAATGTCCTTCTTTGTCTCTAGTAACAGTATTGCTTTTAAAGTCTATTTCATGTGATTCAAATATGGCTTCTCCTTTTTTATTTCATTACTGCATGCATGGAATATCTTTTTCCAACTTTTAAGTTTCAATCTATTGGTCTTTGGGTCTAAGGTGAGTCTCTTGTAGACAGCATCTAGGTGGTTTATATTTTCTTATCCATTCTGCCAGTCTGTGTCTTTTGATAGTGATGTTTAACCCACTAATATTCAATGTTATTACAGTAAAGGTAATTCTTACTTCACCCATTTTGACCTTTGGGTTTTATCTGTCATATTTTATTTTTACCACTCTTTTTACATGTTTAGGTACTTTTACTGATATAATCTTCATTTGTAGACTCTCTTCCAAGCCCCTCTCTCCTGTCATTTCTTTTCAGGCTGTAGCTCTCCCTATAGTATTTCTTGCAAAATCAGTCCCTTGGTTACAAACTCTCTCAGTTTCTGTTTATCTGTGAATATTCTAAACTGGCCCTCATTTTTGAAAGTCAGTCTTGTGGATGTGGAAATTCATGAGAGGAATTCTGTCTTGTCCTGCAAGACAAAGGCACATGGAAAGAAAACACTCTCCTTGGATGCTGAAGCAAATGTTTTTCATTCTTTGCTGAGTTTCTTTTTTATGCCGTTCCATATGATTTAGTGATCTATCTCTAAAACAATCTCAAGGTTACTCTTTAATCTTTTATGGTTCGATTGTGAATACATTGTGCATTGTTTATCAGAGCACTGATTATAACATGTTTATAAAGAACAGGACATGTATGTGCGCAAGGTTGTTCTCTAAACCAAGATCAAGGGGTAAAAGTTGTCATAACAAGCAGCCTCAGGGCAGAATGGCGCCAGCTGTTTTCAGCTGTCAGCATTCAAGGTTTTCCATGAACTCCATCCAGCCTCCGAGAACCTGTCTGACATGCCACATGTGGATGTAAGATTCTTGAATGGCAGTTTTTCTCTTGCACCATCTTAAATATATTATATCACTTCATTCTTGCTACCATGGTTTCTGACGAAAAATCAGAACTTAATCTTATTTTGTATGTGATGCATCACTTTTCTCTAGCTGCTCTCAGAAATATATATATTGGCATTTGACATTCTGATTAGTATGTGTCTAATCTTGTCAGCCAAAAAGCACCTGCAATTGCCTTGAAAGCCTGAGGGAGTACCATCCCTTCTGCCCTTTAAAGGGTGGAGATGGAACCACAGGCGACCAACAAACCAGTACGTGTGGGCCAAAAGCACCTGCAGTTGCCCAGAGAGCCTGAGGAAACACAGCTTCCCCCTTATCCTTTTGGGGTGTGGGAGTGACACCACAGGTGCCCAGAAGTCAAGTTCACGCAGGCAAAAAGTACCTGCAGTTGCCAAGAGAGGGTGGGGAAACACCAGCTTCCTCCTATCCTGTGGGTGGCCTGGGGTGAAGTCCCAGACGCTCTAGGAATGAAACCAGTCTCTAAGGAATGAAAGTGCCTTGCAGTTTCCCAGAGAGGCTGAGGAAACACAGCTTCCCTCCTATTCTGTGGTGGGTGGGGAGCGGGGATGGAACTTAAGACAGTCAACAAACCAGTTCACATGGTCCAAAAACACCTGCAGTTGCCTATAGAGGCTGAGGAAACACAGCTCCCCTCAGATCTTATTGGGGAGTAGGCATGGAGCCTCAGGTGTCCAAATATCCAGTCTGTGCTGGCTTAAAGTGCCTGCAGTTGGCCAGAGAGGCTGATGCAGGTCCCCCCAGCTTCCTCCCTGCCAGAGGTGTAGCTGGAGCTTAGTCTAAGGCTGCTATCTGATATGGGTGGAAGGGAGCCAGTCCCTAAAGTCACTGTGGTTTTCAATCAGCCCTGCTTCCTCTCATGCCAGGGGCAGAGTTAATATGGTGGTTACTTGACTCTTTCCAAAAGGACAGGTTGAAACTATAGTTGTTCTTAGGATTATATTTTAGCTAGCCAAATTTACTATTCAGTAGCTGAAATCAATGCCTGACCATCTCTTACTCCCCCATTTTTGTGAAATGGAGCTTCCAAATCCAGCCACGGAATTGCTCCTGAGGTGATTTGTGCCACCAGTTGAGGATGGGCACTGGCTTGCGTGGTGTGGATTGCTCTACTCATGTATCTTCACTGTAGATGGTCAATCTCCTCCTTACATTCTTTCAGGGACTTTGCAGGATGCTGTTCTGGTCTACTGGGCCCTCTAAACAGATGCACTAGATAGTTCTGAAGGATTACTAACTGCCTTATAGGACAAGTTGACTCTTGAGTGCCTTACTCTGCTGCCATCTTACTCCTCTCTCTGCTTCAACTTCTTAAAACAAAAACTTTCTCCTGGATAAATCTTGACCAGGAGAGAGAAGTTTTTGATCAATGGAGGGTAGTTTCCAGAAAGAAGATATCCAATGTGTGATTGAAGGCTCATTAGTGTAAAACACAGGACATAAATTCTCACCAATCACAGAAATGACTGACTTAGCACTAAGCAAAACACTTCATTCAATTAGTAGACTAGAGAGAAAAACAGTAATGTAATGTTTAAATACATGTAACTCTAATTTATATTTGTATACCAGTTTCCTTGCAAGGCCCCTGTAAGTTCACTTTTTATTTCAGGGCCTTCAGCTAGAAGAGAATAAAGGCAGAATGTTATAAATTGTAGGCACTTTCAGTTATTCATAAGAAAAATGTGCTTCAAGTGTTTTGTAAACTTAAAAGTGATAACTTCAAGTGATATATAAATGCAAGGGACATTTATTAGTATTCCTTCAATTGTTCACTAACCTGTCATGAATATGCCATTCTGTAACCATGGTTATGACCACAATTCAGAGCCTGATTACACAACTCTATGTCTGAAAATGTCTTATAAAATAAAAATAAAAAGGACCCAAATAATCTTTTTTATATATCTCTTACTTGTCTTACTTAAAAATATATATATGTCCGCCTTTTTCTGCATCTATCTCCTTGCCTAGTTCTCACTCATTCTTTTCTCCCATTTTCTTCATTTCCTTGCACTGTTTTCTTTTTTTAAAACAAATCAATTTTATTGATACATACTAATAAAGCTTACAATCCATCCAAAGTGTACAAGCAATAGTTTTTGGCATAATCACATAGTTGTCCTTGCACCATTTTCTATCTGCCTTTTCATTTCTCCCTATTTTTCCATCTCTTCTTTCAATATTTTTTCCCCTTTCCCCTCTCCTCTTCGATCTTGTTTGACTTCCTTCTCTGTTTTCTCTCACAGCAGTCTCCTTTCTTTATCCATAGCTTCTCCGAGTCTCTGCTTCTGTTTTTCTGTATCTCTGTTGATCAATCTCTGTCTCTCATTAACTGTTGCTAAATTTCTTTCATACAACCCTAATTGAGCTCAAATCTTTCAACTCTTATTCTTTCCACTCATTGTGAACTGTGATCCTCTACCTTCTTTGGAATGTAACTTTTCATGAGTTTGTAATGTTTTATGGCAAGTTCCATGCCTCAGAGAGCTATGCACTATTATTTATTTATGGCAATATTAATAAAGATTTTTTTACAAAAAATATTAACTTTTTTTGCAAAGTTAATAACACTTTAAAAGGAGCTGCTCTAAGTGTGCCTGTAAGGAGCTGCTCTAGGTGTTACAGCAAAAAGGCAGGAAATAATTCCCCAGGATGAACCAAGTCATTTAGAAATGCTGCTTCAGAAAACTGAGTAAATACTAAGAGAAACACTAAGAAATTATGATTCCAGGAATTTCAGCTTCATTTTCTTTTCTCTGTGGCATCGTACAATAGAGGAAAATCAGGTGGCCTAGATTCATTCTTATCTTGCTACTAACATTTTTCTTTCTCTTTCTGACCTCAGAACTTTCACTTATGAACAAGAGCCTTGGAGTCCTCATTTGCTAAATTGGGAATAAAAACACCTGGCTATCAGACCCACATCTTGGGGTCTCTCAAGATCCAACCAGAAAATGAATATTAGAGTACTGTGATAAATCATAAAGACATTTATAAAAATTTGAAGATTCTTTTGAGCTCTGACAAATCACTAATCTGAAAAAGGATGTAGGATCCTTTCTTAAAAACGTAAAGATCACCATATAAATATTTTTTAAAATAATTCTGAAATGAAGCCAGTGGTGAACTTGAGTTGAACATCTATCCAAACTTGAATCCACACCCAAAGTTGGAATGTTGAAATTCTCCCTGTTGACTTTAACTTTGATTAATTGGCTGAATGTTGGTATATCACTGTCATCATCATCAAAAAGCAATGATTATATAACTTGTTCTTCCTGGTGCCATTTCAAGACTGGTACAAACAATTACCCCAGCCTTGCTCCCTGCCCTCTGATCATTTACAATCTAAGACAAAGGACACAAATGAGATTTTAAAAAAATGATATATCAATGTTTGGCAATAACAAGAAATGTAGACGAGAAAGGTAGCATGGCTTAGTGAATAGGGCTAGAAGATCAGAGACTTAATTTCTAGTCCTGGTACCATTTTTTATTTACTGTATGACTTAATATAATTCCTATCATATCTCTGAACCTTTATTTCCGCAATGTAATATGAAGAAATGACAGTAGATTAAGAATCTTTCCAGCCCTGGAGTTCTAAGAAGTAATGACCAGCTGAGCTATTTTAGTTAAACTGTATTTTATAAAAATTTTCCTTTTAGGAAACCTGATGCCTACCAATGGTGTAGTTATGGAAGAGCTTTCCTAGAAAATGGTGTAGAGAACTTTCAGTTCCTTCAAGATGGAGATACCTATTCCTCCCAGGTCCTTCCTCTTATGACTAAAAATTCCTGGACATATTAAAAAACAAACATAAGAATACACTGAAAGGTAGAAAGAAGGCAGACTGCCTAGAGATCTTGGAACTTGAGGAACAACATGGTGGTGAGTTCCCTAAGTTTGCTGATTACCTCCCATATATCTTGCTTAAGTCACTCCAAAATACTCCAGCCCAAAACCAGAATGAAAAATCTTCCAGCTTGTTGTCCCTAGCCAAAGGACTAGGAAAATGGTAGTTTAACAATAGAAAACCTTTCTGGCATCTCCCATCCTACTCCAGCCAAACACCAAAGGAAAAGCCACAGCCATCTTTCCCAGATGTTCTTCTAACCCACCTTCAACCCACCATTCCCATCCCACAGAAGCAAACAGTGCTCTCCTCCACAGGTTGATGTTTGTAAGGCCAAGCAGAGAGCTAATCTTACATCCCATGAGTAAGGAGCTACTCTATCTCCCACCTGGCAGAGACTCAGGGATTTACACACCAGGTGGTGTCAGTGGGTCCCAGTTAGGAGCTGATCTTCCTCCCTTGCCAGAAAGAAGCAGACCATGCTCCCATTCTTCCACCAGGGTAGAGTCAGTGGGTCCAGCCAGAAACTGATCTTCCATCCTTTGCTCAGCAGAAACAGTCAGAGGTAAGCTGAACTTCTACACCTTTCCAGCAACAACAAGACCTAACAAGGTGGTGCAGGATGGGATTAGTCATCACTAGGTTTCATCTTCAACCCCACCCAAGGGGTCTGAGAGTAGGGAGCTGAGCTTCCACTCCCAACCTACAGCAAAAAGGCAGGACAAGCTAGTGCAAGTTAAAAGTGGTAAGCACCCCACTTGCCTCCCACACCTGGTGTCAGTCATGTCACACGGGGAGCTAAACCTCCAAACCCACCTAGAATCAAGGAGGTAGCATGAGTTGGTGTGAAACAGGGTAGACAACATTCTGCTTGTCCCCTCTCTTAAAGTCAGTGGGGCCCAGTGGGAAGCTGATTCTGCAACTCAATACACCACTTTCAAAAATAGATATATATATAAATAACATTTTTGTAAGCAAATACACATATATGCATATATATTTACATATCATTTTGCAAATGTTTGTATGTATTGTGAGAATTTTGATTTTTACCCATAATAAAAAAATAAATAAATAAATAAATAAAAAAAAAAAAATAGATAGAACATTTAGATGGATGAATAAGGAAAAAGATTATTTGAAAAATTATGTAAGAGAACTAGACCTAAGAGACATATGCATAACCCTCCACCCAACATCATAATACACATTCTTCTCAAGTGCATATAGATCATTCTCCAGGATAGACCATATATAGGCCACAAGACAAAGTTTCAATAAATATAAAAATATTGAAATTATTTAAGCATCTTCTGCAACCACAATGGAATGAATCTAGAAGTCAATAACAGAAAGAAACTGGAAAATTCAAAAATATATGGAAAATAACAGCATATTCTTAAAAACCCAATTGATCAATGAAGAAATTGCATGGGAAATTAGGAAATATCTTGAGACAAATAAAAATAAAAACACAATGTTTAAAAACATATCAGATGCAACAAAGGTAGCATTCAGAAGGAAATGCATGGCTATGAATTCCTATATTTAAAAAGATCTCAAATCAATAACCTAACATCTTAAAGAACTAGAAAAAGAAAAGCAAGCTAAATGCAAAGTTAATAGAAAGAAAGAATTAAGCTTATAGCAAAGATAAATGAAAAACAATTGAATCTATGAAATCAAGAGTTGATTCTTGAAAAGGTCAATAAAGTTGATAAACCTTTAGCTAGACTGGCAAAGAATAAAAGAGAGAAGACACAAATAGCTAAAATCCAAAAAGGAAGGGGTGGCATTACTATAGATCTTACAGAAATTAAAATGGGCAAAAGACTTGAAATTTTTCCAAAGAAGAAATACAAATGGCCAAAAAGCACATGAAAAGATGCTCAACATCACTAGCTATTAGTGAAATGCAGATTAAAACTACAATGGGATATCATTTCATTCCTTACAGAATGACCATTATGTAAAAAATAACAACAACATAGAACTACAAGTGCTGGAGAAGATGTGGAGAAATAGGAACACTCCTTCACTGTTGCTGTGTATGTAAAATGGTGCAGTCTCTGTGGAAGACAGTTTGGTGATTCCTCTGGATGCTAAATCTAGAACTGCCATTTGATCCAACAATATATACTAGGAATATATTCAAAGGAACTGAAAGCAAGGATGCAATCAGACATTTTCACACCAATGTTCATAGAAGCATTATTCACAATTGATAAAATATGTAAATAACCAGGTGTCCATTAACCAATGAATGGATAAACAAAATTTGGTATATACGAAAGATGGAATACTATTCAGCTGTAAGGAAAAATGATGCTGAGATGCATATGACAACATGGATCAACCTTGAGAACATTATGTTGAGTGAAATAAGTCAGACACAAAAGGACAAACATTGTACAGTCTCACTAATTTGAAGTAAATATAATGAGTAAAGTTATGGAGTTAAACTATAGAGTATAGGTTACTAGGAGACAGAATGTGGGTTGAGAAGGTGGAGCTGATAATGAATGTATGCCGAATATTTAATAAGGTGGATTGTAAAGAGTGGAAATTGTTAGAGTTGATGGGAACTCATTATAGTGAGTATAACTAATACTGCAGATTTATAAATGTGGATGTGGTTGAATGGGATAATCTAGGGAGGTTAATGTCAATTGAAAGAAAGCTAGAGGATAATGTAGGGACTGAGTAACATAGTGATTTCTGTGGTGGATGATGATAATGGTTAATAATACAAATACAAGAACGTTCTTCTATTACAAGGTGTTAAGAATATGGAGATGCAGGTGAAAATACAACTAATGTAATGTACAGATTATAGTTAACAGCAATATTGCAATATTTTTACAGTAATACTAAAAAGGTACTATATCAATGCTCAAGGGTCAATATTCGGGGATATAAGGGTGTATTAGCCGAAGGAGTGCTGATGCAAAGTACCAGAAATCTGTAGGCTTTTATAAAAGCTATTTATTTGGGGTAAAAGCTTACAGTTACAAGGCCCTAAAGAGTCCAACTTAAGGTTATTTTCTCACCAAAGTCAGGTGCCACTGATTGAAGCAAGATGGTTGCCAACCTCTGTGAAGGTTCAACCTTCCTTTCTCTCAGCTACAGGCTGGCATATGGCTTGTTTCTTTCCGTCGTCTTTCCCCAGTGCTCCAGGATCAAAGTTCTCTCTTCTGCCATGTCTATGGAACTCTCTCTCTTCCTGTGTGTCTTCTTGAGAATGAGTGTCCATTAAAACCAGCCCACCAAGGGGGTGGGGACTCAACCCTGAGTCATGATATACAGACATGGTTGAATCAAAGCCTTAATCTTTCATCAAGTAAACTTAAAACCTTTGAATTTATTACAACCAAAGGGTATCACACCCAGAGGAACAGACCAGTTTACAAACATAATTTTTCTCTTTTTGGGGGGATTCATAAATAATATCAAACTGCCACAAAGGTGGCATGAGATTTTTCCTTTTGGAACAATGAAAACATTCTGAAATGGACTGAGCTGATGACAGCACAACTCTGTGATGAAACTGAGAGCCACTTTGGATGGACTGTACAAAGCAAGGGACTGTATAACACAGTGAAACCTGTGGTGAAGGATGGACTGTGGTTAACAGTACAAATACGAGAATGTCCTCTCATGAAATATAACAAATAAACAAGACTAATACATGGTGTTAATAATAGGATGGTTTGTCGGGAAGCGGCTGTGGCTCAATCAGTAGGGCTCCCGTTTACCATATGGGAGGACCCGGGTTCGGTTCCCGGGGCCTCCTGGTGAAGGCAAGCCTGCCCGCAAGGCATGGTTAGCTGACCCAGCGAGCACAAGCAGCAAGGGGGGGATAAATGAATAAATAAAATCTTTAAAAAAAAAATAGGATGGTTTGTGGGAAAAATACATGAAACATAAGCTATGGACTATAGATAGCAGTAATCTTATGATGATGTTCTTTCATCATTTGTAACAAATGTGTCACAACAATGTGGTGTTGGTGGTGGGGTGATGTATAAGACTCCTGTATGGTATGCATGATTGTTCTTTAAAAATTTGTAATGAAAAATTATGGAGCAATAAAAAATTATTAAAAGAAAACTCTATGAACTATTGTACACCAATAAACTAGATAAGCTATACTTTAATATATAGATTGTGCAATAGGTGGCAAATTTATTCATCATGTATTAAGAGAACTGCTAGAAAGAAACAAAACCAAAAGCTGGTTCTTTGAGAATATCAATAAAAATGACAAACCCGTAGCCAGACTAACAAAGTAAAAGGGAGAACAGATGCAAATACACAAAATAAGGAATGAGCAAGGGGTTATCACTATTGACCCCACAGAAATAAAGAGTATCATAAGAGGATATTTTGAAATATTATATGCCAACAAGAATGATAATTTAGAGGAACGGACAAGTTTCTAGAAACGCACAAACAGCCTACATTGATGAAAGAAGAAATTGATGAACTCAACAGTCCAATTACAAGTAAAGAGATAGAGTCAGTCATCAAAAACATCCCAACTAAGAAGAGCCCAGGACCAGATGGCTTCACAGCAGAATTCTACCAAACATTCTGGAAAGAGCAAACACTAATTCTGCTTAAGCTCTTCCAAAAAATACAGGTAGAAGGAATATTGCCTAACTCATTCTACGATGCCAACATTACCCTAATACCAAAACCAAACAAAGATACCACTAGAAAAGAAAATTACATACCAATTTCTCTAATGAACCAAGATGCTAAAATCCTCAACAAAATACTTGCTAATCGCATTCAACAAAACATCAAAAGGATTATACACCATAACCAAGTGGGTTTCATCCTGGGTATGCAAGGATGGTTCAATATAAGAAAATCAATCAATGTAATACACCACATAAAGAGACTGAAAGAAAAAAATCACATGATCATCTCTATAGATGCTGAAAAAACATTTGACAAAATACAGCACTCTTTCCTGATAAAACTCAGCAAAAGATAGGAATAGAAGGAAGGAAACTTTCTGAATATGATAAAGGGTATATATGAAAAACCCAAAGTTAACATCATCTTCAATAGTGAAATCCTAAAAGCCTTCCCTCTGACATCGGGAACAAGACAAGGATGCCCACTATCACCACTCCTATTTAACATTGTCTTAGAAGTACTTGCTCGAGCACTGAGGCAAGAAAAGGATATAAAAGGCATCCAGATTGGAAAAGAAGAAGTAAAAATTTCATTATTTGCAGACTACATGATCCTATACATAGAAAGCCCTGAGAAATCTACAACAAAGCTTCTAGAACTTATAAAGGATTTCAGTAATGTTGCAGGCTTTAAGATCAATGCTCAAAAATAAGTAGCATTTCTGTACACCAATAACGAACAATCTGAGGAGGAAATTAAAAAAAAATACCATTTACAATAGTAACTAAAAGAATTAAATACCTAGGAATAAATTTAACTAAAGATGTAAATGATTTATATACAGAAAACTACACAACACTGTTAAAGAAAATCAAAGAAGACTTAAATAAATGGAAAAATATTCCCTGTTCTTGGATAGGAAGACTAAACATCATCAAGATGTCTATCCTACCCAAACTAATCTACAGCTTTAATGCAATCCCAATAAAAATCAACACTATGTTTTTTAAGGAACTGGAAAAACTAACCACAAAATATATTTGGAAAGGTAAGAGGCCCCGAATTGCCAAAAACATATTGAAAAAGAAAAATGAAGTTGGAGGTATCACATTACCTGACTTTAAACATACTATAAAGCTACAGTGATCAAAACTGCATGGTATTGGCACATGGATAGACCTACTGACCAATGGAACTGAATTGAGAGTTCTGATATAGATCCTCACATATACAGTCGTCTGATATTCTACAAAGCCACCAAGTCCACTCAGTTTGGAAAGAATGGCCTCTTTAACAAGTGGTGCTTGAAGAACTGGATAGCCATATCCAAAAGAATGAGAGAAGAATACCATCTCACAGCTTATACAAAAATCAACTCAAGATGGATCAAAGATCTAAATATAAGAGCCAAAACCATAAAGACCTTGGAAGATAATGTAGGGAAGCATCTACAGGACCTTGTAATAGAATAGTTTCATGAACTTCACAGCCAAAGCACGAGCAGCAAGAGAAAAAATAGATAAATGGGATCTCATCAAAATTTAAAACTTCTGCACCTCAAAGGATGTTATTAAGAAAATAAAAAGGCAGCCTACCCAATGGGTGAAAATATTTGGAACCATATATCTGATAAGAGCCTAATATCCTGCATATATAAAGAAATCCTACACCTTGAAAATAAAAAGACAAAGAACACATTTAAAAAATGGGCAAGTGACCTGAAAAGACACTTCTCCATGGAAGAAATACAAATGGCTAAAAAGCACATGAAAAAATGCTCAACATCGCTAGCTATTAGGGAAATGCAAATCAAAACTAGAATGAGATACCATCTTATACCCATCAGAATGGCAGCTATTAAAAAAACAGCAGACTATAAGTGTTGGAGAGGATGTGGAGGAATAGGAACCCTCATCCACTGCTGGTGGGATTGTGGAATGGTCCAGCCACTGTGGAGGACAGTTTGGTGGTTCCTCAGAAAACTAACAATAGATCTTTCATATGATCCAGCGATTCTACTGCTGGGAATATGCCCAGAAGAATTGAAAGCAAAGACACGAACAGATATATGCACACCAATGTTCATAGCAGCATTGTTCACAATTGCCAAAAGTTGGAATCAGCCCCGGTGCCCATCCACAGATGAATGGTTAAGCAAAATGTGATACATACATACAATGGAATATTACTCAGCTGTAAGAAGGAATAAACTGCTAACACACGGAATAACATGTATGAATCTTGAAGACCTTATGTTGAGTGAAGCAAGCCAGGTATTGAAGGATGAACAGTATATGACCTCACTGATTTGAACTGAGGAAAGTGAGCAGTCTCTGAGAACCATTGTCTGAAAGACAGGTAAACAAGGGAGAGAAAGAGAATAGTAGGTTGTGAGCCATCACCCATATGGACATAATCTATGGTAAAGTGATGGAGTATAGTTGTATATTGAAGGATAGGACAGATGGGTAGTGATATTACTGGGTTTGGTGGTGCAGAGTCGACAGGTGGGTAGATTAGGAAGAGCAAGTTAGAATACCCAGGGCATGTAACTATGAATCTTGTCATTCTATCAGTAAAGACAGGGGAGTGTCATATGGCCCAGGGAGATGGGGAGGATGGGACAGAAAAGATCAAATGGGGTATTTAGTGGTCATGGGAAATGTTTTTCATTACCTTACAGTAATGGACACAGGACTTGGTAAATATCATCAAAACTTATTAAACTGTATTGTCAAAATTGTAAACTATACTGTAAACCATTGACAATGTTTAGTTGCTATATTTCACTATCTGTATAACAGTTAAAACAATGTTAACATCCATTTTTTAAAAAAGTTTTTAATATGGGGTTGGGAAGGGGGAGGGAGGTTGGGTATGTGGGAGTCTCTAATATTGTGTGTGTGACTTTGCTGTGGCCTAAAACTTCTTTGAAAATTAAATGAAAATTTGGGAGACACTGGGGAATGAGAGGGGGAAGGTGTCATGGTACACTGGACATCCGACAATGCAGTGATAAAAGGAAAAAAGAATAATTTTTTAAAAAGTAATTTTTCCCCGTTTTTTTGAATGTCCCAATCCACTAATTATATTTTATTTTTAGTTTTTTTTTTCTGAGTTTCCTTGTATTTTATCTCTTGCATTTAAGCTTATCATTATTATTTCATTTTCCTTTTAATTGTATTTGGTTAATATATGGCCTTCATCTTCAAGGAAGGTTTAGATCACAGAAGGGTTACAAAGGGGGCTGCAGAGGATCATTTGTGGGGAGTGTCTGGGATAGGGGATTCATGGGAGTACGTTCATCTGAATATATATGAAAGATATATAAAATTGTTCAAATGATCAAGGGATGGGGCATGGCCACGATGGGTAGACAATCACTCAATAAATGAGGGAATCTGAATTCCCAGCCTGGAGAGCTCTGCCACATTCTCCAAGGGAGCAGCAACAGTCCTGAGGACAGGGGCAGTGTCTGGCAAAAGAGGATGGCCCACTAATGGGTTCTTGTTATTGATGACTAGCCTTATGAGTCTTTGCTCTTGTAATTGAAACTTAGCCTACTGTTATGGGATGCCTAAGGGTTGTCACCTGAGAGCCTCCTTGTTGCTCAAATGTGGCCTCTCTCTAAGCCAAACTCAGCATATGAATGCATTACCTTCCCCCCAACATGGGACATGATTCCCAGGGATGATCCTCCCTGGCAACGAGGGATTAATACCAAGTGCCAACTGGCAACACAACTGGAAAAAGACCTTGAATAAAAGGGGGAAAAGGTAAAGACAAATGAGTTCATGTGGCTAAGAGACTTCAAAGAGAGTCGGGAGGTCATCCCAGAGTTAACACTTATGCACACCTCAGTAGGATCTCATAGAACACCAAAGTGGATATCACCCCACACAGAGGGGCTCCTTAGAGCTCTGGAGACACCCAGGTCCTATATAAGGGGGAGATAGCCCCAGAGATTGACGCCTTATCAGTGGGCTCTACTTTGGAATCTGTGCTCCTTAGAGTGACAGAGTTGGACTCAAATAAGTCCTCCCTGCACATGGTCCATCAGTCCCTTCTATTCAAACCTATATGTGATGCTAGAGTTTGTAGGTGTACGTCCAGAGACTGGAGCCTCTGGCCTACCTATGTGCCAGCTGTGCCTGGAATCTCGGTAGAGCTGCAACTCCGACTCTACAGCTCAATGGACTCACCCAAGTCACCTGGTGGGGAGATGATGATGGACAACGGCCATCACAGGGAATGGAGAGAGCCTGCAGCTGCAGGCAGAATAATCCCATCCACTGTATCCATGGGATATAAGCCCACTTCACTTGGAGGTGGAGTGGACATCACCATCCTTTTCTCCTCAGGATTGGAGGAAGAGCTATGGATTAGAGTGGACTTAGGGGGTGGATGTGGCTCAAATGGTTGGGCGTCCGTCTGCCATATGGAGGGACCGGGGTTCGATCCCCGGAACCTCCTGGTAAAATAAAAAAAATAAAATAAAAAAATAAAAAAGATTTCCCATAGAGTGGACTTAATGGTATTTTGTTGTAGACATATTGTGATTCAAGCAATGGAAGAAAATATTACAGTGAGGTGGAGCCAGTGGCCACTAGACGCTTTCGGGGCAGGGAGGGGAAAGGCGGTGGTAATACAGGGGCTTTTTCAGGACTTGGGGGTTGTCGTGAGTGACATCGAAGCAACGGATATAGGCCATTTTACATCAGCATATACCATGCAGAACTGTGTGGGAGAGAGTATGGTCTATGATGTGAACTGTAGTCGATGCTTAGTGGTAAAGCCCCAGGATGTGTATATCCATTGCAGGTGATGTGTCACACTAATGAAAGATGTTTATGTGTGATGTTATAGGAGGTGTGGGAGATGGGGAACATGGGAATCCTTGTAATTTCTGTGTAACATTTAGGTAATCTAAGCACCTTTTAAAAATATATATATATATGTATATAAAATAACATTTATGTAAGTTAAAAAAAAAGATCTACTGCTCTACTTTGACAAATTTAACTTTATAATGACAATATAAAAATATGTAAAATTATCATTTTTATATTACTGAACGTTTGTGAAGTATTAAATACAACAGAATTTAATTATTGCACATATCTTGGTGTTCCATGGATGAGCAGGGATTTTTGGATATATAGAAAAATAGAGATATGTAATTCCTAAATAATTGCATGTTTATTACTTAAAATTATTTTTCTTATCTTTATTTCAGCAAATTCACCATATTGTCATAATTATATTGTAATAATATATATCATGGCTCTTACATAATTCATGTTCTAATAATATTAATGCCAAATTTGGCATTTCTTGAATCATCATAGTTCCTAGGTAATTTTTTATAATTAATTGATTAGCAAAACTTGTCTCCTAAATCATTAGGAAATGGAAGGTCAAAACATTTCTTAAAACAATGCTCAGACTCCAAAATAAAACGAAGTACAAACATTGTAAAGGGATCTGATATGATAAATTATCATTATCACAGAAAAATATTGCAAAATATTTTATTTACATAAATTACAACCACATAATTTCTCTTGAATCAATATGTAGTTTCATATGGAAATATAAAGAACATGATTCACACACACACACACACAAAAGAGAACTGCTAGAATATGAGCTCCATGAAGGTAAGGACTGCTTTTACTTTTATCACCAACATAGCCCTTGCACAGAACCTGAAACATAGGTTGGAAAGGCATTCCATATTCATGGATTGGAGACTTTATATTACTAAGATGTCAGTACTCCCAAGAGCGATTTACAAACTCAATGCAATTTCCATTAAAAAATCCAACAGCCTTCTTCAAAGAATTAGAAAGGCCAATCGTCAAATTCACATGAATGGGCAAAGAACCATGAATAACAAAAACCATCTTGTAAAAGAAGAACAAAGTTGGAGTATGCATAGTTCCTGATATCAAAACTTATTACAAAGCAGCAGTAAACAAAAGAGTGTGGTACTTTCACAAGGACAAATAAATAGACCAATAGAACAGAATTGAGAATTCAGAAATAAAACCATATATCAATGGCCACCTGCTTTTTGGCAAGGTTTTCAAGTTCAATCAATGGGGAAAGAAAAGTCTTTCAATAAATGGTGCTGGTAAAATTGGATATCAAAATGCAAAAGAATGAAAATGGACACTTATGTTACACCAAATAAAAATTAAATCAGACTGTATCAACAGCCCAATTATAAGAACCAAAACTATAAAACTCCTAGAAGAACATATAGGGGCATACCTTAAGTACATTGTATTAGGCAGTGGATTCTTAGACTTTACACCAAAAGCAACAGCAACAAAAGAAAAAAAATACATAAATTGCTTTACATCAAAATGAAAAACTTTTGTATATCAAAGGCCATTATAAAGAAATGAAAATCTGCAGAATTTGAGAAAATAGACAAGCAAACCATTTTAAAAAATGGACAGAGAACTTGAATAAATATTTTCCAAAGAAGATTTATCAATGGCTAATAAACATAGGAAAACATGTTCAACATCATTAACTACTAGGGAAATGCAAACCAAAGCCTCAATGAAATACTACCTGCTACCCACTAGAATGGATATTGAAAATAAATTCTATTTACAATATCAACTAAAGAATCAAATATCTAAGAATAAATCTAACAGAGGATTTTAAAAAAAGTGTACACAGAAAATTATAAAACATTGCTAGAACAAATCAAAGAAGATCTACAAAATGGAAAGATATTCCCTGTTCATGTATTGGAAGACTAAATATTGTTAGTATGTCAGTTCTACCCAAAATGATTTACAGATTCAACACAATCCCAACAAAAATTCCAACAACTTTCTTTGCAGAAATGGAAAAGTGAATCATCAAATGTATATGGAAGGATAAGGGGCCTTAAATAACTAAAGCAATCATGAAAAAGAAGAATGAAGCATGGTATTGGCACAAGAACAAACATATAGACCAATGTTATCAAATTGACAGTTCATAAATAAACCCTCACTTTCATGGCCAACTGATTTTTGACAAGGTGGCAAAGACCACTCAATTGGGAAAGAATAGACTGTTCAACAAATGGTGCTAGGAAAACTGGATGTCCATATGCAAAAGAATAAAGGTGAATCCCTACCTCACACCACATACAAAAATCAACTCAAAATGTATCAAAGACCTAAATATAAGAGGTAGAATGAAAAGACTCCTTGAAAAAAACAGAAGGAAGCATCTTAAGGACCTTGTGTTAGGCAATGATTTCTTAGACTTTGCACTGAAATCACAAGTAATGAAAGAAAAAAATAGATAAATTGGACCTCAACAAAATAAAAAACTTTTGTGCATCAAAGGACTTTACCATGAAAGTAAAGGACACCTTACAGAATGGGAGAAAATATTTAGAAAACATGTATCTTATGAGGTCTTAATATCTAGAATATACAATGAAATCCTACAATGCAGTAACAAAAAGACCAACAACCCAATTTAAAAATGGATGAAAAAGTTGAACAGACACTTATCCAAAGAAGATATACAACTGGTAAAAAATGTGCATGAAAAGATGCCAAACATCATTAGTCATCAGGGAAATGCAAATCAAAACCACAATGAGATACCATTTCATACCCACTAGAATTGACTACTATAAAAAATTAAGAAAATGAATAGTGTTGCAAAGGATGTGGAGAAATAGGATCACTCATTCTTCACTGGTGGGAATGTAAAATGATGTAGTTGCTGTGGAAGACAGTTTAGCAGTTCATCAGAAAGCTAAGTATAGAATAACCATATGATCTAGCAATCCCACTACTAGATATATAACCAAAATAATTAAGAACAGAGACTTGAACAGATATTTGCCCACTGATGTTCATAACACCATTATTCACATTTGCCAATAGATGGAAGAAGCCCAAATGTGCATTAACCAATGAATGGATGAATTAATTGTAGTATATACATACAATGGAGTATTATTCAGCCATATAAAGGAATGAGGTTCTGATACATGCGATAGCGTGGATGAAATTTGAAGACAACAAATTGATTGAAATAAAATATACACAAGAGAACAAATATTGTATGATATCACTGATATAAAATAATTGGTATAAACAAATTCTTAGAGTCAGAAAGGAGAATATAGGTAACCAGGGGCTAGAGTGGGTGGATAGGAAATAGGGAATTAATGCTTAAATTATACAGAGTTTCTATTTGGAGTGATAGAAAAGTTTTGGTAAGATCATGATGATGGTAGCATAACATTGTGATTGTATTTAACAGTGATTTCTATATTTGAATGTGGTTAAAAGGAGCAATTTTAGCTTGTATATATGTTACTAGAATAACAATTAAAAGTAAAACATAACAAAACATATGACTTCAACACAAACAGTGAATGCTAGTGTAAACTATGGACTATACTTAATAGGACAATTAGAAAATTTTTCTTTCATCAGTTGTAACAAATTTACAGCACAAATTCAAGGTGTTAATAATAGAGTGGTACATGGGAACTCAGTATTTTATACATGATTTTTCCGATAATGTACAATTTCTCTAATAAAAAGAATAAAAGAAAAAAGTAGATAAAATAGGACACAATTTTTTAAAAAAACTTTTTTCAGGAACCACTCATTCCAAATGACTTGGTCAACTGGCATTTTTCGATATAATGTGAAGTTTCATGCAAAGGCTTCTTCAAGCGTCCCCTAGCACAACACTTCCAGCTAGATAGGCCACCTCTAAGCTGGTACTTTGACAAATTTTGGAGCAGAAATTCTACCCCAGTAATACATTCTGAGGCCACAGCTCTTTGCGATTATATATTTTTGTTCTTCAGCTTTAAATCCAAAGAAGTGCATGGGAAATTATTTCCTTTTCTGCTTTATCCACCCTGCCATAGTCTATCCTGCTCCTCCAACTCAACTTGGAATCAATGTCAGCTCCAGGGAAGGTTGCTTCAGATAGGGTTATTTTGGAAAAAGTTGCATTAAAAAGAAATGTATTTTTTAATTTTTTATTGAAATTTACCATTCACACATAAACAATAAATGTATAGTAAAAGTTTTGAACTTACAAAACAAGCATGCACATCATCATAAAGAATTCTCATATATTACCCCACCACCAAATCCTTGTATTGTTGTGAAACAATTGTTACAAACCATGAAAGAGCATTGTCAAAATATTACTATTAAAGTTGATGGTAATACATTATAGTGAGCATAGCTAACACTATTGATTTATAAATGTGATTGTGGCTGAAAAGGGGCAGGCTGGGGATGTAATATTTCAATTGAAAGGAAGCTTGGGAATAATCTAGGTACTGTGTAATATAGTGATTTTGGAGGTAGATGAAGATTCTTGTTAATAGTATGAGAGCGTTCTTTAATAAATTGTTAAGAATATGGTGATACTTGGGAAAATTACAAGTAATGTAACTTATGGATAATATTTAACAGTAATATTGTAATATTTTTGCACAATGACAAAGAAGATATGTCAATTCTAAGGGACAACAGTAGGGGAATAAAAGGCAGGATGGGATTTTTCATTTTGGGGTAATGAAAACATTCTAAAATTGACTGAGATGATGACAGCACAACTCTGTGATGAATATGAGAGCCACTGAGTGTACACTTTGGATGGATTGTACAAATCATGAGACTGTATAACACAGTGAAACCTGTGGTGAAAGATGGACTGTGGTTAACAGTACAAATATGAGAAAGTTCTTTCATGAAATATAACAAATATACAATACTAATACATGGTGCTAATAACCAGGTGGGTTGGGGGGAAATACACCAAATGCCATAAAATGAAATGTATGCTTTAAGCCGAACTTGGTACATGGAAAACATAACTGGCCAAAATGTGAAATCGATTGATGATTTTTTGCTTTATAAAAAAGGAATCATCACAAGACTGCTATGGATTCACCATGGAAAAATAGCATAGGCTCCACACTAATGCAAAATGTTAATAATACGGAAAAGTATGTGTGTGTGTAGGTATATGGGAACTCTGTACTTTCTGCACAACATTTTTGTCCATCTTTAACTGCTCAAATATTAAAAATGAAAAGAAAACAAAATAAACTGAAAACATCTGTTAGAAAAGAGACTGAGAAATAGGAACCCTTGCTGTACATTGTTGGTAGGAATATAAAATGGTGCAGCTACCCTCACAGATGCCAGCAGCCATTTTGCTCCAACACGTGGCAATAGACTTTGGTGAGGGAAGTAATTTATGCTTTATGGCCTGGTCACTGTAAACTTCTACCTCAAATAAACAACCTTTATAAAAGTAAAAAAAAAATAAAAATAAAATAAAATAAAATAAAATAAAATAAAATAAAATAAAATAAAATGGTGCAGCTACTATATAAAGCAGTTTGTAAGTTCTTCAAAAAGATGAACACAGATTTGCCATATTACCTGGAAATACCACTTTTAAGTATATATCCAAAAGTATTGAAAGCAGAGACTTGAACAGGTATTTGTATGCAATGATCATAGCAACATTATTCATGATGGTGAAAGCAACACAAATGTCCATCAACAGATGAATGGATTAACAAAATACGGTATATCCATACAATGGAATATTATTCAGCCATAAAAAGGAATGAAGTACTGATACACGCTACAGCATCAATGAATCTTGAAAACAGTATGCATAGTGAAAGAAGCCAGGCACATTTGCCCACATAGTGCATCATTCCTTTACCATGAAATGTCCAGAATAGGCAAATTCATTGAGACAGAAATTAGATTACATGTTAACAGGATCAGGAGTGTAGGAAATGGGGTGTTAATGCTTAATTAGTACAGAGTTTCTGCTTGAGGAGATGGAAAAGTTCTGGTAATGGATGGTGGTAATGGTAGCACAACATTTTTAAGGTAATTAATACCACTGAGTTGTATACTTGAATGTAGTTAAAATGAGTAATATTATGTTGTATACATGTTACCACAATAAAATGTAAAAATCTGAAAATATAGAAGGGAGGGGAATTGTGAAGGAAGAAAATGATGGAGTTGTGAATTGATATGATGTATTGGATGAAGAGGTGAGCATGGGATGGGTTGGGTAGAAGTATGGGAAAAATAAGCTGTATATATGTATATATGTATTTCCTTTCTTTTGAATAGAGGAAAGTAAAAGAGGGGAGGGGAGAAGAGAGAAGGGGAATGGAGGTGAGAGAAAGGAAGGAAACGAGCAACTATAATTCTTGGTGATGGTAAATTTTTTTTTTTTAGATTTATTTTTATTTATTTATCCCCCCCTTGCTGTGTGTGCTAGTTGTATCCATTTGCTTTGTGTTTTTCTGTGTCTGGTTGTCTCCCTTTTTTGGGTCATCTTGCTGCGCCAGCTCACCGCAGCGCGCGGGCCGGCTTGCCTTCACCAGGAGGCCCCAGGAACTGAACCTTGGGCCTCTCATATGGTAAATGGGAGCCCAACCAATTGAGCCACAGCTGCTTCCCGGTGATGGTAATTTTGACCAGTTTCTTCAGAAAAGAATGCAACTCTGCAACTGCACCTTGGAATTCTAGAAACACTGCTGTGAAGAACCACAAAGTCAATATACCTAAGTTGCTACTTGAATTCTTTCTATAGCTACCCCTTAAATGAGGGTTTGGCCACTGCTTACATAGAACCTAAGTTCAAGGGCCTGAAATTCCTTTCTTTATATCCATTCCTCACTTGAAAACCACACTGTACTAAAAACTAAATTTGGAAAACCTGCAATATCAACTAAAGTTAAACATACCATACAACCTTGCCACTCCACTCCATTCAACAGAATACATACATGTGTTCTTCAAAAGACATCTATAAGAATGTTCCCTAAAACATTGATTGTAATAGCTAATATCTGGGAAAAGCCCAATGCCCATCTATAGGAAAGTGGATAAATATATAGCAGTATATTCATACAATGAAGTGCTATACAGCAATGGAAATGAGCAATCTACAATTACCTGCAATGATATGAATAAATCCCAGAAATTTATGTAAAGCCAAATAATCCAAACAGACTCAGCAGTACATACGGTGTGAATTTATTTATCTAAAGTACAAAAACAGAGTAAACTAACCCATGGTGTTATGTCAGGAGAGTGGTTATCCATGGGGAAGTACTGACTAGAAGGATGCATAACGAAGGCTTCTGGGGTATAGGAAATGCTGGGAATATTCTACTTCTTGATCTGGGTGCTGGTTACATGAGTGTGTTCACTTTGTAAAAACCTTGCTGAGCTGTATGTACACTTATAATCTGTGCAATGTGCACTTTCTGAATGTATGTCTCACTTCAGTAAATAAGTTTATTAAAAAACAAACATAAACAATAGTCTAAATACTGCCCAGCATTTCAATCAAACAAACACTGATTCTATGAAGTGAAGAGAGCAAAAAATTCCAATTAGGTCACTGTCCAACATCTCACCAATATGAGCCTGCCCTCCTAACCCCTGATATTAGTTTCTGTGTTAATTGCTTTTTAATCTTATGGATTTTAGCTTTCTGGATGAATAGTCTCCTTATGGTTACTCTAACAGTTATTTTTTCTAAGTAATTCAGAGATTTCCTAGCTCCATAATAGTTAATGATATTGGGTTAGGGAAAACGAGAAGATAGAAACTATTTGGCTTCCTGTGGAACCCCTATTTGAATGTAGGGTCATCCCCAGAGTTCTGGTCCACACAAAGATAACTCTTTTGTCTAGGTGACCTTATGAAGGCCTATGTTATTCTGTCTTAACCTTAGTAAATCCCAGTCTGGACCAAAACCTTTGAGGTAAAGTGAAGGAAGCTGTTCTGTATTCAAAACAATCTTCCAAAAGTGGGACAAGATAACATGGTGGTTAACAGTTCAGGCTCTGGAGTCAACATAAAGTGGAATCTCAACCCTGCCACCTATAAACTGTATAAATGTGTGTTAATCACTTAACCCTCTGAACCACAGATTCTTCATTCTGAAAATTAAAATAACAACAGTTATTTAATAGTTTTTTATGAGCATGAAATGAGATAACACATGTGTGATGGTTAGGCTAATGTGTCAACTCGGCCAGGTAATTGTGTCCAGGTGTTTGGTCCAGTAAGCCTGGGCTAACTGTAATACAAGAGCATTTATGGACTTCAATCACCAGTAAGTTTACTGTGTGGATGGCTGATTACATCTGTATCAATCAGGGAGATTGCATCATTAATGGGTGATGCTTTCATCCAATCAGTTAAATGCCTTAAAAAGGGAAGTGATTTCAACATTCAGAGAGAATTTCCCAGCTCGTCCTTGGACAGCCAACTTCTACCAGGAACTCATCAAGGCCTTTTCATCGGACTTTCATCGGAGCCCCTGGTTTGCAGCCTGCCTGCGGAACCTGAACTTATGCATCCCCATGGTCACGTGAAAGACTCTTATAAAATCTCATATTATTGACAGATATCTCCTGTTGATTCTGCTTCCCAAGAGAACACTAATTAATACAACTTGGTACTGGGAGTGGTTCCTGAGGAACAGAGTCTTAAACATGGGATGTCTGAGGTGGTTCTGGAAGTTTTGTAATTGGCTCTCTACTCTAATTGGACTCAGGGGTACTAATGACTCCTTTTCCAATAATGAAGAGGTTGCTAACAGTGAGCTGGCAATAGAGATACCCAAAATAGCATCACTGGATTCCCCTACTTCCACGCTTATAAGAAGCGAGGATCTGGGTGAGAGTGTTTTCAACACCTTAACAGAATTTTGTGAGTCAAAAAGTATAATGATGTTGGCTGGCTCCTCTTAGATACTCTGGATACAGTTTCAAAAGAAAGAGATGAGCTAAAGTCTTGAAATTTGAAACTTAAATGCCACATGAATGATATGAAAGTTTCTACGTGTGCCTTGAAAGAAAATCTTGTCTCCTGTAGCCACAGACTTGAGATATCTGAGAATCAAACCCAGACTCTCATTGTAAGAGTAGCAGAATTACAGAGGAAACTAAAACCTCAACCTTGCAGGGTTTCTGAAATTAAAGTGAAGGCATTGATTGGAAAGGAGTGGAACCCTGAAGATTGGGATGGACACATATGGGATGATGATAACATTGGTGGGGACATTGGAACCCTAAATTCTGCTGAGACTTTACCATACAAACCTGTGATGACCTGCCCTGTGGAGACCACACCTTATCAACCTTCTATCATCCAGCCACCAGCCTGCCCCAGGGAGTCTGGACCTCCTTCCAGCCCTGAGGTAGGTACCAGCCTAACTCCAGCATGTACTGCCCAGCCCCCAGCCTGCCCCAGAGAGTCTAGACCTCCTCCCAGCCATGAGGCAGGTAACAGCCAAACTCCAGCATGTACAGCCCAGCCTCCAGCCTGCCCCAGAGAGTCTGGACCTCCTACCAGTCATGAGGCAGGTAACAGCCAAACTCCAGCATGCACTGCCCAACTTCCAGTCTGCCCTGAGGAATCTGTCTTCCAAACCCTGCTTGAAGAGATTAATCCTGTCTCACTAGAAGAAAATGCAAAGGAATGCCCTGAGGTCAGTAGCCTGCAAGACATCTCTAATCCTTCTCCTTACCCCCACCCCCCACCCCTCTTGTCTTTGGACCCATTACTAGACTAAAATCACAACAAGCCCCCAAAGGTGAAATATAAAGTGTGACCCATGAGGAAGTACGTTATACTCTCAAAGAACTGCATGAGTTTTCCAACTTATATAGACAGAAATCAGGAGAATATGTGTGGGAATGGATACTAAGGGTATGGGATATTGGTGGAAGGAATATAAAGTTGGATCAGGCTGAGTTTATTGATATGGGTCCACTAAGCAGAAATTCTGGATTCAACACTGTAGCTCGAGGGGTTAGAAAGGGCTCTAACAGTTTGTTTGGGTGGCTGACTGAAGCAGGGACCAAAGGAGGGCTTAGCATGTCTGATGTTGAGATGCTAGATTTGCCCAGATATACAGTAGATGAGGGCATTCAAAGACTTAGAGAGATTGGAATGCTAGAATGGATTTACCATTTGAGACCTGCCCACCCACCCCAGGAATGTCCAGAGGACACACCTTTAACCAGGACTGTGAGGAATAAATTTGTAAGACTAACTCCATCTTCTCTGAAGAGCTCTGTTGCTGCTCTTCTCTGCAGTACAGATATTACTGTAGGGAGGGCTGTAATGGAATTGGAATCCTTAAACATTATGGGGATGATCGGATCTCGGTCCGGTAAAAGTCAAGTATCTGTAGTTAATTGCCAAAGGCAAGGTGGGCGTGGCTACCGCAATGAAAGGGAGATTCAAAGCAGCACACAGAGCAGTCTGAGTTGCATGGAGTTATGGCGTTGGCTAATAGATCATGGGGTACCTAGAAGTGAAATACATGGGCAGTCTACTAAATTTCTTCTGGAGCTGTATAAGAAGAAGAGTTCTAGGTCGAGTGAACAAAACCCTAACTCAAATTACAGATGCAGGGAATCACAGCCCCTTAATCAATTCCCAGACTTGAGACAGTTTACAGACCCAGAGTCCCTTGAATGAGGAGAAGGCCAGGTTCCCTGGGGAAGGATCCTGTTAAACTGCCAAAAATTTATACTGTTAATCTTCCTCCCACCTTTCCCTAGGGAGACCTACGGCATTTTGCCAGAGTAACTGTGCATTGGGGAAAAGGAAATGATCAGACATTTCGGGGATTATTAGACACTGGCTCAGAAGTCACATTAATTCCAGGAGACCCAAAACTTCACTGTGGTCCACCAGTCAGAGTAGGGGCTTATGGAGGTCGGGTGATTGATAGAGTTTTAGCTCAGGTCTGTATCACAGTGGGTCCAGTGGGTCCCTGGACCCATTCTGTGGTTATTTCCCCAGTTCCAGAATGCATAATTGGAACAGACATACTCAGTAAGTGGCAGAATCCCCACATTGGATCACTGACTTGTGGAGTGAAGGCTATTATCATTGGAAATGCCAAGTGGAAGCCTCTAGAACTGCCCCTGCCTAGCAAAATAGTAAATCAAAGGCAATACCGGATTCCTGGAAGGATTGCAGAAATTAGTGCCACCATCAAGGATTTGAAGGATGCAGGGGTGGTGATTCCCACCACATCCCCATTCACCTCTCCTATTTGGCCTGTGCATAAAACAGATGGATCTTGGAGAATGACAGTAGATTATCCTAAACTTAACCAGGTGGTGACTCCAATTGCAGCTGCTGTCCCAGATGTGGTATCATTGCTTAAGTAAATCAACACTTCGCCTGTTACCTGGTATGCAGCTGTTGGTCTGGCAAATGTTTTTTTCTCAATTGCCATTAGTAAGGACCACCAGAAACAGTTTGCTTTCAGCTGGCAAGGCCAGCAGTATACCTTCACTGTCCTGCCTCAGGAGTATATCATCTCTCCAGCCCTATGTCATAATGTTGTCCGCAGAGACTTTGATCATCTCTCCCTTCCACGAGACATCACACTGGTCCATTATATTGATGATATCATATTGATAGGACCTACTGAACAAGAAGTCGCAAAGACTCTAGATTTATTGGTAAGGCATTTGTGTGAGAGAGGATGGGAGATAAATCCAACAAAAATACAGAGTCCTTCCATCTCAGTGATATCTCTAGATGTCCAGTGGTGTGGGGCCTGTGGAGATATTCCTTCTAAAGCAAAGGATAAGCTGTTGCACCTGGCCCCTCCTATGACCAAAAAAGAGGCATAATGCTTAGTTGGCCTCTTTGGATTTTGGAGACAACACATTCCTCATTTGGGTGTGCTACTCTGACCATTCACTGAGTGACCAGAAAAGCTGCTAGTTTTGATTGGGGACTGGAACAAGAGGAAACCTTGTGACAGGTCCAGGCTGCTGTGCAAGCTGCACTACCACTTGGACCATATGATCCAGCAGATCCAATGGTGCTGGAAGTTTCAGTGGCAAATAGAGATGCTGTCTCAAGCCTTTGGCAGGCCCCTATAGGGGAATCACAACACAGACCCTTAGGATTTTGGAGCAAAGCCTTGCCATCCTCTGCAGATAACTACTCCCCTTGTGAGAAGCAGCTTTTGTCTTGCTACTGGGCCTTAGTAGAGACTAAATGTTTAACCATGGGCCATCAAGTTACCATGAGACCTGAGTTGCCTATCATGAGCTGGGTGTTGTCTGACCCACCAAACCCTAAAGTTGGGCGTGCACAGCAGCACTCCATAATAAAGTGGAAGGGGTATATACGAGATAGGGCTCGAGGAGGTCCTGAAAGCACAAGTAAGTTACATGAGGAAGTAGCCCAAATGTCCATGGTCACCAACCCTGCCATGTTACCTTCTCTTTCCCAGCCCACAGCTTTGGCCTCTTGGGGAGTCCCTTACAATGAGTGTACTGAGGATGAGAAAACTCGGGCCTGGTTTACAGATGGTACTGCATGATATGCAGGTACCACCCGAAAATGGACAGCTGCGGCACTGCAGCCCTTTTCTGGGACATCCTTGAAGGATAGCGGTGAGGGCAAATCCTTCCAGTGGACAGAACTTCGAGCAGTGCACCTAGTTGTTCATTTTGCTTGGAAGAAGAAATGGCCAAAGGTGTGCTTGTACACTGATTCATGGGCTGTTTCCAATGGTTTCGCTGCATGATCAGGGACCTGGAAAGGAACATGATTGGAGAATTGGTGACAAGGAGGTCTGGGGAAGAGCTATGTGGATAGACCTTTCTGAGTGGGCAAAAAACATGAACATATTTGTGTCCCACGTGAATGCTCACCAGTGGGTGACTTCAGCAAAGGAAGAGTTTAATAATCAAGTGGATAAGATGACCTGCTCTGTGGCTAACGCTCAGTCTCTTTCCCCAGCCACTCCTGTCATTGCCCAATGGGCTCATAAAAAAAGTGGCCAGAGAGGTAGGGATGGAGGTTATGTATGGGCTCAGCAACTTGGACTTCCCCTCACCAAGGCTGACTTGGCTGCAGCCACTGCTGAATGCCCAATCTGCCAGCAGCAGAGACCCACACTCAGCCCCCGATATGGCACCATTTCTTGAAGTGACCGGCCTGCTACCTGGTGGCAGGTTGACTACATTGGGCCACTTCCACTATGCAGGGGGCTGCGATTTGTTTTAACTGGAATAGACACATACTTTGGCTATGGGTTTGCATTTCTGGCACACAATGCTTCTTCCAAAACTACCATCCGTGGATTTACCGAATGTCTTATCTACTGCCATGGCATTCCACACAGCATGCCATCAAGGAACCCATTTCACAGCAAGTAATGTGCGGGAATGGGCACATGCCCATGGAATTCACTGGTCTTACCATGTTCCCTATCATCCTGAAGCAGCTAGATTAATAGAACAGTGGAATGGCCTTTTGATGACTCAATTACAGTGCCAAACAGGTAGCAATACCTTTCAGGGCTGGGGCAATGTTCTCCAGGAGGCTGACTCAGCATCTGCTCTGAATTTGCTCTGAATCAGCATCCTCTCTATGGTGTTGTTTCTCCCATAACCAGGATTCATGGGTCCAGGAATCAAGCGGTGGAAATGGGATGGCATGACTCACTATTACCCCTAGTGACCCACTAGGAAAATTTTTGCTTCCTTTCCCTGTAAACTTAAGCTCTACAGGTTTTAGTCCCCAAAGGAGGAGTGCTGCCACCAGGGAACATAACAATGATTCCATTGGACTGGAACTTAAGACTGCCACCTGGCCACTTTGGGCTCCTCTTACCTGTGAATCATTAGGCAAAGAAGGGAATTACTGTACTGGCTGGGGTGATTGATCCTGACTATCAAGGGGAAATAGGACTACATCTACATAATGGGGGTAAAGAAAAGTTTGCCTGGAATGCAGGAGATCCTCTAGGGCATCTCCTAGTACTGCCATGCCCTGTGATTAAAGTCAATGGAAAATTGCAACAAACCAATTCAAGGAGGACTAACAATGGCCCAGAATCTTTGGGAATGAAAGTTTGGGTCACCCCACCAGGCAAAGAACCATGGCCAGCTGAAGTCCTTGCTGAAGGTAACGGGAACATGGAATGGGTAGTGGAAGAAGGTAGTGATAATACGAACTTCAACCACATGACCAGTACAGAAACGAGGACTGTAATAGTCCTGATCCCTTCTTCCTCGTTTTGTTCTGAGTATGATTATGAAACGAATTTCTTGTTTTCTTCCCTAACCTTTTCCCCTATCATATGAAAAGTTGTACTAATTCCATGTCATAATATTTAAGGATGTCAAGTTTAAGAGTGAATATCACCCAAGGACTTGCACCCTATTCTGTGGGTAATTAATGCACTTCTGGTTGTACGCAGCGGAGTTGAACATTGTTAGGCAGAAACATGCTTGTCTGTTATTGCTTTTACTTAGGGACTAAGTATGGTTTAGAGTAATGTGTATGGTTACCTAGTTGTCAAGGGGTGGACTGTATGGTTAGGTTAATATATCAACTCGGTCAGGTAATTGTATCCAGGTGTTTGTTCCAGCAAGCACTGGGCTAACCGTAATACAAGAGCATTTATGGACTTCGATCACCAGTGAGTTTACTATGTGGATGGCTGATTATATCTGTATCAATCAGGGAGATTGCATCATCAGTGGGTGATGCTTTTATCCAATCAGTTGAATGCCTTAAAAGGGGAAGTGATTTCAACATTCAGAGAGAATTTCTCAGCTTGTCGTTGGACAGCCAACTTCTCCCAGAAACTCATCAGGACCTTTCATTGGACTTTCATGGGAGCTCCTGGTTTGCAGCCTGCCTGCGGAACCTGGACTTGTGCATCCCCATGGTCACGTGAGAGACTCTTATAAAATCTCATATTATTGACAGATATCTCCTGTTGATTTTGTTTTCTAAGAGAACCCTGACTAATACAACAGGTAAAGCATTTAGAGCAGTTCCTGGCACATGGTATGTACTGGTAGTGGCTGTTATTGTTACTGTACGTATCCCCCTCCACACCTGCCACTACCATCAAACCTTCCCTCTGTATCCTTCCCTTCTTCCCTTGCTTTTCTTTAGTCATCTAGGATTTTCTTTCTCACCCCAACCCCCTACATCATATCAAAACCTATTCTCAGGACAGGATCAGTTATCATTCATTTACATCTTCATCTAGATGCCTCCACTTTCAGAAATACTTGTTTCTGGGGATTATCTCTTATTCTGGGATAAATTTTTTTCTCTTGATAAAAGCATTTTATACATAGAGTTAAAAGTGATGGTGGAAAGCTGGCAGTGGGGTAGGCCTTCTAATCTACCAATACATGGCTTTGTAATACTACCATACTAAAAACAGATTAAAAAGAATCAAACCATCATGTACAAAACTTAAGACAAGTCTGCAATCCTGTCCAAATGTGTGAAGGTCAACCAATTACTAAAGATCACTCTAGGATCATGACAGCAGACACAGTGGGAGAAAGTACCCCTTGTTTCTGTGGAATGTGGTAGGGATTGAGGGTGGTAGGAATATCAGCTGAGAGGTGAGATGCCACATAAATAAGGTACCTGGTGGCTGAAGAAAATATACTTTTCTCATGGGGCCAAAGAGTGAACTGAAGACCAGGGGTTATTAAAAACTCAAGCATCAGTATGCAGAGGCAAATTAACTGGCAGTGGTAAACCTCAGAGCAAGAGTCCCTAAGAGCAATGGTTCTCAAAGTGTAGGTCTTGGACCAGCAGCAACAAGATCACCTTGGAACTTCTTAGAAATGCAAATTCTCAGGCTTCACTCCAGTTTTACTTAAGCAGAAACTCTGTTACTTAACAAACCTTCCAAGGAATTTCAGTGCATGCTTAATTTGAGACCTGCTGCCCTGGAGAACTGAAAAATGCAGCAAATGGAATTCAAGAACCAGAGTACAAGAACCAGAGAGTGTCTCTAGTGAGAGCCCAGGACATTCAACACCACAGCAGTGCATATCAACCCTTTGGAAGCACGGTGGAGCCTGATGGCCAGAAGTGGAGGTGAGAATGAAAAGAGCAGGCTGTAGATTCAGAGGTGCAGTCTCTGGGAGACAACTCATTCTTTCCTCCATCCTTCAACCTTTGCCCAGAGGCCTTCTTTTTAAGAACTGCTATGGGCAAGCTCATCAGAGAGACCTGAAATAAAGCAAGTATACTGGTTACACCACTGAACTCTAGGCACTCCCTATGACTTTTCATTTTCACCAGATACCTAATGCTGTCACTAAATTTCACCGTGGGGAAGATGGGAAGGAAAAGAACATTTACTGAGGGTCCTGAGTTCACACACATGCCAGCTTATTTAATTCTCACAATATTCCAGTTATGGTAGTATTATTGTTCCCATTTTGCAGATGAGAAATAAAGGCTCAGAGAAATTAAGTGACTTTCCCAAGTTCATACAGTTCAGAAGGAGCCAATCAGGATACAAACCCTGGTCCTTCTGACTCCAAACTCCATGCCTCTCACACTAGAAAATGTTTTCTTTAATGTGAGTGTTCCCTTGATTCACTCATCTTTGTAGCCATGTCTTGTGATGTCAATAGAAGGATAACTTGGACATATTGAGTGAGTAAATTGATATTTGAATGGTTGGATTAGTGACATAATTTAAGACTTGAAGGATCCTTAACCACATTCTGGCTTTGTGCTTATCAGATTTGCTTTCCATGCCCTGGGATTCTTTGATGGTGCCCAAAGATTAACTACATTTTCTGTGTGGATAGTTCCCTGGCTCCCCTCAACCCTGCCCATTTCCTTTCTCCCTCCCAAACTTACACAGAAGAGTTCCACTTTCATCTTTCATAGATATTGGGTGTTTGCTATAAGATTCTATTTTGGGAAAGGGTTCTACTAACAATATTAATTTTGAGACCTATAAATCTAGACCATATTTTCCATTTGATAGGTGAGGAAACTGAATCTTTTCCAGAAAGGCAAAGTGACTTCTCCAGTATCACACAGTTCTTCAGTGGCATGGCTAGAACTTAAAGCCTGGATGCTTGAAACTTTCTTCCATTCACAATAAATAAATACAATTTGCTTTCTAATAAGAAAGAAGAATTTAGATTTTTTTATTAAAAATTAAAAATAAATGTCATTGTCAGTTTTTGTTTACTATTATTATTGAAATAATGAAAATACTCTAATAATGATTGAAATGATGAATGCACAACTATGAGATTATACCAAATACTATTATTGTACACATTGAATGAATTGTATGCTTTATTAATATGTACCAATAAAATAGATTTGTTAAAAAAAAATAAATAAATGTCATTTTTTGAGCCTTTACTATGTGCCAGGCAGTGTGCTAAAGATTCCCCGTGTATAATCTTATTTCAGTCCTCAAAACAGCCCTGCGAAGTATGTATTATTATTATCCTCATTTTACAGAGGTGAAAACTGAGGTTTAGAAAGTTTAAATGACTTTTCCAAGGTCAGACAATCAGGAAGTGGCAGCATTGAGATTGCAATCCAGGATGTCTGATTCCAGTTTCCGTGCTCTTAATAATGATGGCAAATTGCAAAGAACACCAAGTCTATAGCAGAGTTTAGCAAACTATAGCTTGTGGGCCAAATCTGGCCTGCCATCTGTTTTTATAAATAAAGTTTTATTGGAACATATATGATAAACATGCTACAATCACAGAGTTGAGTAGTTATGACAGAGACGTGTGTTCTGCAAAAATCTAAAATATTTACTAATTGGCCCTTTAACAGAAAAAAGTTTGCCAACTCCTAGTCTATTGGTATCAACTTAAAAAAAATTGGAGGCGGTGATCACTGGAGTAAGGCCCCAGAAATGTGTCCAGGGTTGGCAGGAGAGGTGGGCACTCAGGTGTCTTTTGTTCATACTCAATAAAATTGAGGAAATACAAGCTTGAAATCTGGCCTAGTGGACTTCCTGCAGCTTTTACTGTGTTGACTCAAGTGGGTCTATACGACCTGTTTCTTATTGTCTTTCATGAGTCAGAGCAGAGGCCTTATCCCATCCCCTCCCTGTCATAAATGCCTTGGAACCTGGACTTGGATCTCCAGTTTAATGGGTTCAGTCCCCACCTTCCTCCTCCAGCTCCAACTTTCACATCAGGGTATGGCGAGGGAAAGATAACCCCAGGGGCTACCATGGCCTGATCCAGCTTCCTTTGACAGCTGAGCATTTTCTCCTTCCTTCTCCCCATTGGTGTTTCCACTTGTCTTGGCATGATTGGCAGTCTGTGGGGCAGCTCCTAATCGTCTGCACACCCTTAGCCACTTACAGTGTTTTATGACCCAGACTTTGCTCCACCAGCTCAGCCTTCTACAAGTCCTCTTCCCGGCCTCTGCTCTAGTTGCTTTAAAGCCCGGAGAGAAATATGTGTCGAGCTTGCTTGAACACCACCATCTGCTCCTAGTCAAGATCTCCTCATCACAAAGTAAGGCTACCAGGCAGTTCTGCCATCATATCTATCTCTGGGCCTGGTAGGTAAATGTAATCTATTCTAAGGAGGCATGGAGTTCTCAGCCTTTTTTCCATGGATTATTCCCTACCCTTCCTCTCTTTATACCTTATTTCTTTGAAATCCCTTTCTCTTTCATGCTTAACATCTAAAATGTGCCTTCTTTGTGAAATCCTAGATATGTAAATTGACAGAGCTGAGGGTCCATATCTAGTTCAAGGCCCTCACTGTACAGATGGAATGACAGAGGTTCAGAGAACAGAAAGGCCTGAGCCAAGATGACATAGCCAATTACTGCCAGAGCAAATGGGGCTAGAATCTAGGACACTTGACTCAGGCCAGTGCTTGCTTACTACTGTCTTTCCAGCAGGGACAAGTGTAGGTTTTGGCTTTAAACAAATCCAGACTCCAGTTCACTTTCACCCTATGCTTTCAGGGCCCACTTTGCATTTTCTAAAATTATTTTTTTTCTTTTTGTAATATTTTCAACTCTTCTGAGTTTTCTTAGTTTTCAGGTCGTTTGACTTGTGTTGAATCAAGGTTATCTTTCTAGCTATATCTGGGATCCTTAGACAGAAAATATAGATAGCACAGCCCTGGGGTTTTATTCTAGAATCTGCTAGAAATGGCAGAAGCAGAGTTAATGTATATAATTTTTTTTAGCAGAGACTGTTGGACAGTAGGCACTCAATAACTGCGAATTCCCTTCCTCCTCCTCAAAAGAGCTCTTTGCATTTCTCCCCTAAGCTGCACAGTATGGTGGTTAAGCGTCTAGACAGACCCAGTACAATCCCTCCACCCCCTTCCACATCCTAAATGTGTGACTTTGAACAAGTTATTTCTGTCTTCAGAGCCTGCCTTTCCTCAGTTGTAAAATAGGATGAATTGGAGAATATATTTCACAGGATAATCATGAGGATTAAAATGAAGGAATGCATGTAAAGTGCTTAACATGAGGTCTGGCATATAGAAAGCTCTTTGTTTTACTATTGGTTTACTATCCAGCAGCCTTGGCCTCATAATAACAGGCAGGGCTGACAATGCTTCAGAGCAATAAGGGAAGTAGTTGGTTGGGATGGGGGCTCTTCCCACATCTAATAACCCTTGTAAAGGGCCCCATTGCCTTAAATGGGGCTTTTGGCTGCTGCCTGAAAGCTTTGTCTGGCCACACCCAGAACTAGTTCTCCTCCCCCTCTCAGCAGAGACCAGTTAGCAAGCTTTGATAACAGAAGGCCAGCCCACCCCCTTGGAATTCCTCCTGAGATCCTAACCAGGATTTGGAAAACACCCGGATATGATCAAAGAACGGTCCCAGGTTTTATACCAAACCAGACCCCGGAACAGGACATTCCAGTAGATTAATTTCTGGAAAAGAGAGCTTCCAGCACTGCCCCTTCCCCTGTTCACTCCACCCCAATGGTCCCAGCCAAGTTGGAGCCCCGGACTGGACTTAATTTCTGAGAGAGGCCCTGTAACCCAGGATACTGACTGAGCAGGGTTGGCAAGATCAGGCTGAGTTCTGCAAGTCAGCATCACTGGGCAGCTCACATGAATACAGAAGGGTTTCCCCTACCAAAGGTAAGCTTTCTTTCCTCTGTTTCCAAACCCAATCTCACCTGCCTTCCTCTGTAAAAACATTTATTCATCTGGGTTTAGGAGAGTCCTGGGGCTCTAAGAGAGAAAGTCAGTAGCTGAGAAGTTGGAGGAAGTTTGACTGGGTATGCTGGGGGAATTAAAGGGAACAATAGGCTCTTTTTGTTCCTCCTACCAAGGCAGCCAGCATCACACTGGCTTGACTATTTCAGGGACAATCCTGGAATTGAAGCGAATAATTTTCCTGCTGAAACAGCTTGTTCATCTTCTGTCTCACAAATTGAGGGGTTTATTGAAATGATGAGTCAAAGGACAACATAAATGGGAGGTTCAAGCATTTTAAAACAACCATGTTTGGTTTCCTATCTCGAGATCTATTTTGGCACAGAGTAAACCAATAAATTATACCTTAACTGAGATATCAGCTAAAAACCTGAATTATTTCTCACCCTTAGTGTCTAAATAGCAGAAAACTCTTAAAAAATATGGGTATAAATTCTGGTTTCTTCAGTAACTAAATACACGGTTTTGAGCAAATCCCTTTACTTTTCTGGTTTCAGTTCCCTATATGTCACATCAGGAGGTTGAAAAAAAGTGATTTCTTAAGGTCTTTCTGGATCTAAGAGTGTATAATTCATTCAGCTTTTCATTACTGAGCATCTGTTTTATGCCAGGTCCTTTGCTAGGGGCTCAAATATCCATTATTTTGTTTGAGCCTCAAAACAATCCTCTGGAGCTCTTATCTGGGACAGTTTCTCTCTAGGGAAATGAAATCAAAGCATAACTGCCTTGATGGCAATTCTCTGGGAAGGTAGCTTGACTTTTATGTACTATATTTTTTGTAGTTCTGCATTTGTGCATTTCATTAGATTCTCAAAAAGATCTGTGACCCCAAAATGTTAAGAACCATATATCCCAGCTCTATTGTTTTATAGATGTGGAAACTGAGGCTCACTAAGTTAAAGTAACTTATCTAAAGTTACCCAATGAACTAATGGCAGAACTTAGACTACAGCCCACTAGTGGAAAAATGTATGCTTTTGCCACTATATCACTTTAACAATAGCTGTTTATGGAACACTAAATATGGGCCCCCATCATCATATCTGGCAATAGATATAAAAAAGACCTTTAAGAAATGACATCTATCCTCAAAGAATTTATAGTCCAATCTGGGAAACAAAGACAGTTCATGAAGCACCTCATGAGACAGAAAGGTAACAATAATACAAAGTCTGACTTAATCCATTTGGGTGCTATAGAGGGTAAGTAGTTTTTCAGAGGACAGTGGGATGAAGAGGCCAGAAAGGACCTTCTGGAGAACTTGGAATTTAAGTTAGGCCTTAGAGCAGAAATATGGAAATTGGTATGTGGGAGATAGGATAAATGAATGAACTATAGCCAGGAGGGGAAAGGAAAGGGAAGGAGACCAGCAATTATTCTCTGCTATGTTTCACACACTCTTTGTACTACGGGCTGTCATGTAAATTTCCTAATTTGTTTCTCCAAGTCTGATGTTATTATCCCCTTTTTATAGATGAGAAAACAGGTTTAGAGTGGTTAAATATTACCAAAGGGCACACAGTTATTGGGAGAACCAGGATTTAGAAAGAGGAACCCCAAAACAGGTCCTTCCCTACATCAGTGGCTTTCTGCCAAATGTCATTTGGAGACATCAGATTAACACTTAGGCTACTTCTCAGTATGGAGAGGCAAGGATGTTTGTAGGAGAGTCCACAGGACTGTCTCTTAGGGTAAATATCAGGGCTGAGCCAAGGTAAATATCTGGGGATTTGCTATGCATATATCTGTATATGTGTTTGAGTTTTTGTTTTAGATTAATAGTCCCTACGTCATGTGTTTGGGGTAAGAATTTTGTGAAATAATTTATATAAAACATTGAATATGCTGCTGAGTATATAATAATTTCTCAATGAATCATCATCATACTCTTCATAATCATCATTATTAATGCTATTGATTAAGTGTATCTCTGCTTATGTGAATATATTATCTGTTACTGAGAAGTGATTATAACCACATGTGATTAGATATGTCAGTATATGTATTTTTCAGATATGGCTGTAGCTATGGACATATACATGCTCTCTGTAAGTATATGTACATGTACGTACATGTGAATGTGCAAGTATGTTTTTGTGGAAGGCAGTATAGCATGGTGATTCAGAGCATAGACTCTGCAAACATACTGCCTGAGTTCAAATCCCAACTCTACCGACAGTTAACTCTATGATCTTGGACAAATTACTTTACTCTGTCCTGCAGTTTCTCCTGTAATATGGCATCTACTTCATAGGCTGGTTGTGAGAATTAAATGATTTAATCTATGTAAAACACTTAGAACAGTGCCTGGAACACGATGAGCATGCAATAAATATGGATTTATTATTATTATTATTTTTGAAGGTTACTAAGGTTCTATGCGACAGTGTAGTTCTTTCTACGGATATATCTCTGTTTTAATGTAAAACTGGATGTGTCTGTGCATATGCAAGTGTTTATGCGTGTGTGTGTTTGTATGTGTGTATGATGTTCTCTGTGTCTGGTTCTGTCTATAGTTGTGTACAGTATGACTGAGTGCTTCATCCCAGCCCCCAAAAGTCTAATCTCATGGCTGATGCACTAGAATAAGAAGCTGGAGGCTTGAGTCTGTCTCTGACTCAGTTTTGGACCTGTGAAATACGTTTGTGTAGAGCTTTGGGGATCAGCAGAGGACGTTTCTTTTGAGAAATTAAAAATATTTCCTTCATATTCTGTCCATTGTTTTTGTTTCATTTTAACTTTTGTTGAAGTATAGCACACATACAGAAAAATGCACAAATCTTAAGTTTATACATCACTGTATATTCACCAACTGAAAGCATCCATTTAAACAGCACATACTTAAAGAAACAGAACATTACCTAGAAGCCTTCCTCCTCTCCCCTTTCCCATCACTGTCACTAATTTCTTACCTCAAGGGCAAATACTATCCTGACTTCTAAAAGCATAGATTATTAGTTTTACCTGATTTTGTACTTTACATAAATGAAAGTGTACAACAGGTACTCTTTTGTGAATGATTTCTTTCTGCAACATTATGTTTGTAAGAGTCTTCCATATTGTCACTTGCAGTTGTAGTTTGTTCATTAACCATTGTTGTATAGAATTCCATTGTATTAATAAAACACAATGATTCATCCATTCCAGTGTTTATGGATATTTTGGTTATTTCCATTTTGGGTCTATGAACATCTTGGTGAATTCTTATTTGTTCTATTTTATTTTTTAACATGAAGTAAGGATTATATTCAACTTTTTCACCTGCCTTTGCTTTTTTGTTTTTTAAAAAGATACTTAGATTACATAAATGTTACATAAAAATGTACGGGATTACCATATGCCCCACTCCCTACCCCTCCTATACTTTACCACATTAACATCCTTCATTAGTGTGGTACATTTGTTACAATTGATGAGCACATTTTGGAGCATTGCCACTAAGCATGGATTATAGTTTACATTATACTTTAAACTCTCTCCTGCACAATTTTGTAATTTTTGACAAGATATATAATAGCCTGTATCTGTCATTGTAATGTCATTCAATACAATTCCAATGTCCTGAAAATGCCCCCATATTACACCTATTTTTCCCTCTCCCTCCCCTCAGAACCTCTGGATGCCACTGCCTCCACATCAGTGATAAAAAGTCTTCCTTTGCTAGAATAACAATAAGGCTATAGCAGAAAAACAGTAATTCTACTCTATTCCATCATTCATTCCCCAATCCTGAGGATTCCAGGATTGTGATGCTCACTCCACTTCTAATTGAGAGGGGGCTTAGATACGATGGGGCAGATGGATGGGACTATCTTCCTTGCAGTTGTAGACTCTCTCTGTTCCTTGGGATGGGCGTTGTCCATCATCATTCCCTTGTTAGTTGTCCTGGGTGAGTACAGTGAACTGGAGAGTAGGTGTTGCAACTCTCTTGAGATTCAGGGCCCGACTGGCACATGGAAAGCCCAACGATTTAAGTCTCTTGGACATAAACCTATCAACTCTAGTACTAACTATAAATTCAAATAGAAGGGGCAGAAGAGCCATGGGTAAGGAAACTACAACTGAGTCTAACTCTGTCACACTGGGGAACATAAATTCCAAATAGGACCTACTGGCAGGACATCAAACTCCTGAGCTGTCAGACCTACCTATAGTGTTTGGACGTCTCCAGAGTCCTCAGTAGACCCATTATTTGAGGCAATATTTACTGTGGCAGTCAATGGGATCCTGCTGAGATGTGCATAAGCATAACCTTTGGGATGACTTCCCGATTCACTTTGAAGGCTCAGCCATATAAACTAATTTGTTTTTACCCTTTCCCCCTTTTGGTCAAGGTCTTTTTCTAGTTGCATTGCTAGTTAGTGTTTGGTAGTAATCCCTCGGTGCCAGGAAGGCTCATCCCTGGGAGTCATGTCCCACGCTGGGGGGGAAGGTAATGCATTTATATGCTGATTTTGGCTTAGAGGGAGACCACATTTGAGCAACAAGGAGGCTATCAGGAGGTAACTCTTAGGCAACCTATAATACTAGGCTAAGTTTCAATTTCAAAAGAAAAGTTTCATAAGTACAGTCATCAATATCAACGGCCCATCAGTGGCCCATCCTTCTTCACTAGTTACTGCCCCTGTACTTGGGGGATTCTTGCTGTCCCATTAGACAATGTGGCAGAACTCCCCAGGATGGGAATTGGATATTCTTTCGGTTATTGTGTGGATCTCCACCCACCCCATGAACACTTGAACTCATTCATATACTTTATAGGTATGCCAATAACAATGTGTAGAGAATGAGAAGTGGTAACAATGAGTCTTCTCCATTTGCCTATGAGTAAACATAGGGAAAATTAGTGGCTTGATTCAAGCACCAAGTGAGTCAGTGGCTCAATGAGGTTTTTGTTGTCTCTTCTGGATCCTGGGCAATAGTACATTCTTCCTTTTACACTGTTGAAGTAACTGAATCCAGATTTTATGTCTGAGCAACTCTTACATGGTTTTTAGTAGAAGTCACTTTTTAACTTTATCTTCCAAAATTCAATGTGTAGAGATCAGTGAGGGTTTGTTGAAGTGAAAGAAATCAGGTAAAGTAGAGAATATGGGCTAATTGGTTTTCTGTTTTCCCAGTCACTTGGTCTGGCTCTTGCCCTTCTCTTTCTTCCCTCCTTAGTTTTCCAGATAAATACAAAATCCCTTTGTTCTCTTTTTTCTATACCAGCAGCTATTCATTTGCCTGTTTCCCAGAATAATGTGGGCCATGAATCCAGGCCATTTCCTCTGGACTCTGCTCTTCATGCAATCTTTCTGGACTCAACTGACTGATGGGGCCACTAGAGTTTACTACATGGGCATTCAGGAAGTGCAGTGGAACTATGCTCCCAAGGGAAGGAATGTTATCACGAACCAACCGCTGGACAGTGACATGTAGGTTTCATCTCTTGTGGTATTAGAGTTGAAGGTGTGTGTGTGGGATGCTTCCTTGTGGGTGAGAAGTGTCCTCTAAAGGGTCCTTTCCAAGGGTGTGAACTCAGTCAGCTCCTGAGCTTTCTGGGCCCTCCACCCAGTGACAGGTTTCCAAAGAAAACGGATGGTTGACACAGGAGTCGGCATCACATCTGGCATTCCACACTGAGGTGCCTCAGCATATTTAGAGTCCTAAAGGTAATATTTCCATAGTCTTTTTATTTTAAGGTGATATCCACATTGCTTATTTAATAACAGATGTTTGTCTTTGAAAAGTAAAAGAACAGGGCATATGTACAGTGTTAGTATGATGCATATTGATTTCAAATATGTGAAAATGTGAAAAAATAAATAAGCCTTAAAATCAAAGAAATAACAGTGATAGTTACCTCTTGTGTAACCCTCAATGTGTTTCAGGCATCAAACTAGAAGTTTGCATAACTTATTTCACCTAATTCTCAGAAAAGCTTTTGAAAATGGGCACCAATATCCCCATTTTTCATGTGAGAAAACTGAGGTTCAAGAAGATCAAGTGACTTGCCCAAGTCCTATAGCTAGTAAATGGAAGAGCTAGGATTTGAAACTGAGTAGTGTGAAGCAAAGCTGATACTCATCTCACCATTCTCCCTCTCAGAAATTCTACATAATTTACATATTAAATCTTAGGGTCTTACAGGTGTTCCAAAATACATGTTGTAAATGAATGAATGTATTAAGGAATCTTTTGTGACCATGACCCACTATTGTTTCTCCAATGCCTTAGAGTTTTCCAAAGTTGACTCTATACTTTCAGAACTTTCTGGTAAGAATTACAGTAAGAGTACCAGTTCTGTTTTTTTTTGTTTGTTTGTTTGTTTGTTTTTTTAACACAAACCATCTTCCTATTCATTTTGTTTTTCCATCAAATAGTCCCTGAATTAAAAGTTTTCTTGAGGGATAACTTCATTATTCCCTATCCCTAATAATTTGAAGTAATAATTAATATTTATTAAGCTTTCACTATGTTGACAGACAGTGTTTTAAACTCTTCACGTATTTTAATTCATTTAGTTGCCTTTGACAACTGTTTGAACTTGGTATTGTGATTATCTCCCTTTTATAGATGGGGAAACTGTGCAGAGAGATGTTGCATAATTTGCTGAAAGTTCCACAAATTCAAAAGTGGCAGTATGGGCATTTATTAATTTTTTAAAAAGAAGCTTTAGATTACATAAAGGTGACATAACAAAATATAAGGGATTTCCATATGCCTCACCCCCTCCCCTTCCCACACTTTCCCACATTAACAACATCTTTCATTAGTGTGGTACATTTGTTACAATTGATGAACACATATTGAAGCATTGCTACTCACTGTAGACTATAGTCTACATTATAGTTTACACTCTGCCCTGTACAATTTAATACGTTATGACAAAATACATAATGGCCTGTATCCATCGTTGCAATGTCATGCAGGACAATTCCAGTGTCCTGAAAATGCCCCTATGTTACACCTATTCTTCTTGCCTCTCCCTCCCTTTAGTACCTCTGGTGGCCACTGCTTTTGTGTTCTTCCATTGCTAGAATAATAATATGTTTATAATAGAATAATAATAAGTCTACCTCAGTCCATTATTCATTCCCCAATCTTGAGGATTTTGGGTTGGTGATGCCCACTTTGTTTTCTAATTGAGAGGGGGCTTCGGTCCCATGGGGTAGATGGATGGAACTGTCTTGCTTGCAGTTGCAGACATTCTCTGTTCCTTGGGATAGGCATTGTCCATCATCATCTCCTTGTTACTTGTCCTGGCATTTAAATCCAAGTAGCTTGGCTCCAGGACTTGTGATCTTAACCACTATGTTATAAGACCTCTCAATTATAGCAGGATGCTACTATGTCAGGCCTCATCAACAGGCAGTGGGAAAAAATGAGTCAGTCAACAGTTGGTTGTCTCCCCATTACTATATTTTGGGTTGAACCATATGAAATTTCCTGTCTTGTATGTTTAAAACGATCAAATATAAGCAATTTTTATAAGCTTCAACTTAATACTTCCCATTGTCTGACAGCCCTTAACCTAAATTTTCCTGTTTTCATCAATTCAATCCCAGTTCTTGTTCTGCCTTAAACAAAATTGGACACATCTGGTTAGATTCCCCTGGAAAAGAATGCTTCAGAGATTTGATGATTTTGGCAAAATTGTGACTTACTCTCATTTCTTTTCCAGAGTGGCTTCCAGCTTCTTAAAATCTGACAAGAACCGGATAGGTAGCAGCTACCAAAAGACTGTATACAAGGAATATAGGGACATCTCATACATGGATGAGGTGGCCAAGCCAACCTGGTTGGGCTTCCTGGGGCCAGTGCTGCAAGCTGAGGTGGGGGATGTCATACTTATCTATCTGAAGAATTTTGCCACTCGTCCCTACACCATTCATCCCCATGGTGTTTTCTATGAGAAGAACTCAGAAGGTAAAACTGCCCACCATTTCTTCCTTCCACCCTTAACAAATATCATTTTTCATTTACTGCCATCTGGAATAGAGGGTATGGGAGAGAAGATACTCTTTTTTTCCCTTATTGATCTGAAGTGGCAAAGACTCTCAGAGGAAGTGTAGCCAAGTGCTGGTATCTGTTGTTATTCATACACTGTGTGAATTAGGGCAAGACACTGCTCCTCTCAGGGCCTCAGATTCCTCATCAGAATGTAGAAATACAATCTGCTTTTTATCACAAGGACTGTCTTCAGAAATATTTGAATATGCTTTGAAAAGAGGAGAGTATGCTGTGAATATAAGGGAATGTTATTGTAATGTCACAGTCTTTTGAATGTTCCACTTTTTTCTTAAGAGAAAGTCAATGTATTCATTTGTATCTCCCACTATCTCAGGCCCAATGGCCTATAATACTGACAATGGGTGAGAGGAATAAAGAGGGAAGTTAGAAGATCCTAGCTTGGCCACTAACAGGTTTATGACCTAGAGCAAGTTATTTTCTTTATTTTCTCTTCCATAAAATGGAAGGCATTAAGTTGCCTTCATACTGAAATTCTATGATTCTCTGTTTTCTGTATTCCAAACAGAGTGCTTCAAGCAGGGAATTCTCTCCTCTCCCTTGTCTTCATGCCATCAGCTTTGCACTAAGATACTACTAGTCCAGCCCATGCAGCACTTTGCCTGGCCATAGTTCCTCCCCATTACACAGTTCCCCAGTGGCTGCTACCTCTCCATTCATTGCTAATGTGAGGTCTGGAGTTATTTGTCTAGATTGACCTGAATCCATACCCTCCTTAGGTTGCCAGGAACATTGTACCAGACCTTACAACTTTCTCTTCCACAAGACTGACTTAGGTGTCCCATATGTTAGCCTTCTTTTGACTTCTATATCTACCAGTCTCACGCTCACTGACCCTGGGACAGGACATGTGCTGATTTCATTTTCTAGGGTCTCTATACCCAGACAGCTCCACTGGGCAGCTGAAAGCTGATGACTCTGTTCCCCCCGGGGGCAGCCACATCTACAACTGGACCATTCCAGAAGGTCATGCACCCACAGATGCTGACCCGGCATGCCTCACCTGGATCTACCATTCTCATGTGGATGCTCCACGAGACATTGCAACTGGCCTCATTGGACCCCTTATCACCTGTAAAAGAGGTACGGGTCCCAAGAGTGAGTTACGAGATGTGGTTTGGGACATCTAGGGGAAGCAGTGATGTGGTCAAAGCATCTAGATATTGGACAGCAGTCCCAGGAGGGTTAATTCAACACCCGTGTTTATTAGCAGGAACAAACCTTCCCAAACTCCCTTTCCACTATTTTTTTCTATTTAGTTAACTTTTTTTCTTAAAAAATTTTACTTTATTATTCTTTTCTTATTTCACTCAAATTAGTAATGATGGGGATCAAGTCATATAGAAGTACGGGGTTTAGGTGTAGATAGGATTGAAAGCTAGGTCATCAGGATTTGGGGAGGATTGAGGACTTGGTTGAGAATAGGGTGTGTTCAAGGTATAGTCAAGCCAGAAGAGCTGGGTGTTGCAGTGTGTTGTCAAAATAAGGCCCTGTTCTGGGATGGAAACAAAGTCAAGGTTTATGGGAACAGGGGATTGTTCTAGATCCTGTGCACCTCAACTTCAAGCCCTAGGCTTAACTGAAATGATGTTTTTTATTCCTGGGGAGTTAGGAAATGGAAATTAGTAGCAGATGGCTCTATCTGCTTTTCTGTTGCTGTTAGACTCTTTGAGGCCTCTCTCTTTCTATTTATTTCTTATGAGCACCCCTGCAGCTTATTATTGCTATGGGAAGGAGGTTTTCATGGGCACTAACATTTCTTACTTACCCTAGGAACTCTGGATGGGAACTCCCCTCCTCGGCGGCAGGATGTGGATCATGGTTTCTTCATGCTTTTCAGTGTGGTAGATGAGAACCTAAGCTGGCACCTCGATAAGAACATTGCCACTTACTGTTCAGAACCCGCCTCAGTGGACAAAGAAGATGAGGCTTTTCAGGAGAGCAACAGGATGCATGGTGAGCTGTGAGGAGGTGGCTACACCATGACATTGAATCCTGATTGAGGGCTTCTTCTGGGACTAGCATATGGTGGGTGCTTTCCTATACCTGGTCCTTTTTAATCCTTGTAAGGACCAGTAGTATTAAGCAGCTTTTCCCTATTTTTCCTATGAGGGCACTGAGGCTTCTAGGGTTACACAACACATAAGTGGCACAGATGAAATTCCAACCATGATTTTTCTGAATGCATAAACTCTTGCCATTAGGCTACCCTGCCTCATAATGTGGAATAGCCCAGACTATTAATTATGCTCAGTTTGAAGAATGTTGTCCACTGAAATAATTAATGAATATTACTTTGTTCTAAAAAGGATTCAAGGTAGAAGAAATACCCACTTTGGGGAGAAAAATGGTTACTTTTAAGCTAACTTGTCTATATTCCCCATCCTACTCTGGGTTTGCATCTATAAGAGAACTGATCATCTTAATTAAATTAAAAACAAAGTAAAATCACAAAAGCCCTGAGGCATGAGCAGAGAAATTCTGGTAGGAATAGAAACCAACTAATATTGTTTTTGTTTATTTTAAAGGAGTGATTTTTTAGTTACCTTTAGTGACAGGGGTGGACTCAAAACCAGACAGTCTCAAGGGGAGGTAAAAACTCAGAGGGATGGCTTAGGCTGCTCAAATTTCCTTTGGGTTTTATATCAATTGCTTATAGTAGTCATGATAATTAATCAGCAAACTAGACAATAGTCCTGAGAAAATTGGCTTGAAAGGAAGGAATAGCCTTCAAAATAAATAAATCCTGTTCCCTAGAGAGATTCCTCATTTGCTTAATCTGAATCATGGTTCTACCACTTTATAAACCCGTGGCCTTGAAAAAGAAGTAGCTTCACCTCTCTGAGCTGCAGTTTTTCCATTTTTTTAGATGAGACTAATAATATCTGCTTATTTCCTACTGATGTTTGTGAGATATAAATGAGATGATGATTATGATCAACACAGTGTGCTCTTTAAAACATCATCTAAATGTTGTCTATTATTATTGCCAGATGTGGAGACAGTGTCTGATCAGCTGTCCTTTCCTAACTCTGATATTTATTTTGGGGTTTCTGTTGCAGCAATCAACGGCTTTGTTTTTGGGAACTTACCAGATCTGAGCATGTGTGCTCAGAAACATGTGGCCTGGCACTTATTTGGCATGGGAAATGAAGTGGATGTCCACACAGTTTTCTTCCATGGACAGATGATGACCATCCGGGGCCACCGCACTGATGTGGCTCACATCTTTCCAGCCACCTTTGTGACTGCTGAGATGGTACCCCAGGAGCCTGGTACCTGGTTAATAAGTTGTCAAGTGAACAGTCATTTGCGAGGTAAGACTCAATATCTTTGACCCTTAGGGTGTAGGGGGGAGATGGTAGTAATGGTCATCATGAAGCTGGGCTTCTGGCCTGGGGCTGTCAGATAAGTAATTTTAGGTGAGGCATCTTAGTGTAAAGCATGAGATATTAAATTAAAAATCTGGGACCTAAGTTCTTTCCTGGCTCTGCCATTAATTTGCTGGATGACCTAAGGATCCTCTCTCTGGATTTCATTATCCCCATATCTAACATAAGATGGAAAAGTGGACTTTTAAGCTGCTTTTATTTTTTTGCTCAAAATTCTAAAGAATTAATACCTGGAAGTAATTTTAGCTGAATTAATGAAGAGGGGTCTGCACTCTGTCCCAAAAGTGCCTGGTAAGAAAGTTTGAATGTGGAAGGGGTTTAGGGATGCAGCATGATAGTGGAACAAACATCGACGTTGATACTAGGCAGACCTGGATTCAAATCTTGGTTTCACAACTAACTTAATTACCTTTGGGAAGTCATGTCACTTCTCTAAGCCCCTGTTTCTTCATGAGTATGAGGATAGTGATGCCTACTTCATAGAATTGGTATGAGCTTTCAGAGAGATAAAGTATTTTGGATCTGAGAAACTGAGGAGTAATGACACTAAGATAGTGAATATAAGAGAAGAAACTGAGCACTCAAGATTTGCAGCTTAAAGATGGGGCCTTAAATTTCAGCTACACCACTATCTGTGGTCTTGGGCAAGTTGATTAAATTCTTTGATCCTTAGTTTTCCTCATCTGCAAAAAGGGGATATTAAAAGCTTGTTTCATGGAGTGGTTGTGAGGATTAAAGGAGATAATACATGTAAAGCACCTGATTCAGGGTCTGGCGAATAATACATACACAACAAAAATTAATACTCTTGCCTCCTATTCTTCATTCTTCAGACTTATAATTTACAAAACTGGTATATGATTTCTGTGAATCTCACTGGGGTGTTGGAAGACTCAAATGAGATAATGTAGCTGAATGACCTCTATAAGCTGCTAAGCAAATGTAAAGCAGTATCATCTATTACCATTTTGCCTTAATGTAGCCTCTTCCACATTAGGAGACATTACTTAGAATCTACATTTTCCTGACAATCTGAAGTCTGAAGTTTCATTTCCATGTATAGAATATGTTGCTTTTTGGGAGCTTTCCAATTTACAAAGAACTTATTTCTCTTTAATTCAATGCTTCCGCCAGCCCTGTAAGGTGTATTGTCCCCATTAATAAAGAGGTAAGTTATCTCAGATTAAGGAAGTGACTTGCCTGAGTGTAAAGTTTGGACTTGAAATCAGGTTTCCTGTCTTCAAGCCCTGTGATGTTGCTGCATTGTGAGCCTCTTGCAGAGGCAGGGATGAGGATATGGTGAATGAATCAGTGATGGTATGAGTAGATGGAGGTATTTGAATTCCCCTCTAGCCTTTCTCTTTCCCAGCCAGTATGTAGAAGATTGAGAGAAAGTGACCCATGGTTGGACAGGGGTAAAGAATGTAGTGGACGGTGAGAGAGGGAAATGCTAAGAGAAGGAAGAAGGTTGATCCTCTGGGTAGGAATACTATTGGGTGAAATAGGGCCAGCTATGATGTTCTTCCTCCAGATGGCATGCAGGCACTCTACAAGGTCAAGTCTTGCTCCATGGTTCCTCCTGTGGACCTGCTCACAGGCAAAGTCCGGCAGTACTTCATTGAGGCCCATGAGATTCAATGGGACTACGGCCCAATGGGGCATGATGGGAGTACTGGGAAGAGTTTGAGGGAGCCTGGCAGGTAAGAGGCAGTGGGCTCCTTCTTATTCCTGGGCTCATCCCTGAATACCTATTCTCTTCTACCCAGAAAATTCTCACTCTGCTTGAGGGTAACAATCATTGTCTGGTTGGGGGTTTCATGGTACAACCATTAGCTAAGTTCTTGTGACATCCTGAAGAGCTTGCTCTTGGGGAGCTATGGGTAGAAAAGCTCTCTGTAGGGTTAGGTCATATCCCCAGCAAATGCTCCTAGCAGAGTTTAATATTGGTTCCTTTGGTATATTAGGTCATGTTCAGAAAGTATGGCCCAGGTGGGATCAGATTCTTAATCAGGTGTAGTGAATTTTATCCAAATTTTCTTTATCTCACCCATTATTTATTGCCTTGATCATTCCTTTTTTTTCAATAGTATGAAGAAGGTATTTGAACAGGGGATGAAAAGTACTCTGAGAAATGTAGGGAGAGGAGAAACAAACTTCCCTGTGGCCATTCCATGCTCAGCCTTTTGGGAGAATTTCTCCAAGTTTTCTTGCCTCATCCTTGACCCAGAGGGTGGCAGGATGGTGCAGGAGATCAGTGCCTTTTTCAGTTGTTAGGCCTTAAGTTATACCAATTCATTTGTCAATCAGGGATGCCAGGTCTTTCACAGAAGAGGCACTTTGAGGATAACTAGGAGAGGGCATGAAGGAAAATCCTAGGAAGCTCATCATGTTTATTCTTCCAGCAGGAATTAATAGAATGACTCTGCATAAAACTTAGGAAAGTAGGTGCCTGGGTCTCAGTGTGGCTTCCAGAACCTCCAACTCACCTTGCTAACTTAATGGGCTTTCATTTTGGAGTGAAGGTTATTCTTGATTAAGGGGAAAAAGGATCATGAGGACCTGAGAGTGATGAAGGACAAATAGAGGCTATGTAACTCCATAGGGCAGAGCTTATCTTACTGTCTAACTTACAAGCAAGCAGATTTCAGCCAACTATAAAGAACTCCAATAATTAAAACTACCCAACAGTAGGAGGGATTGCCTCATCTTAGAGTTAGTTTCCTGTCCTAGGAAAGGCTCAAGTAGGAGCTGTATGTCACCTATTAAGGGTGTTGCCAGAAGGGTTGTTTTCCTTTTTTAGGAGGCACCAGGGATTGAACCCAGGGCCTCATACATGGGAAGCTAGGCACTCAACGAACTAAGCTACACCTGCTCCCCTGGTATTTTGATTGTATGAGAATTAAGCTGGATGATCTTTGAGATCCTTCCTAACCATAAAGATCCATAACTTGAAGAGACCAAGGGTGAGATGATATTTACTTGGAAACCCAATGAAATCATGTGACATTTGCTTCCTTATGTGACAGTGGCTCTGATAAGTTCTTTAAGAAGAGCTCTACCCGAATCGGGGGCACTTACTGGAAAGTCCGATATGAAGCCTTCCAAGATGAGACATTCCAGGAGAAGGTGCAGCTGGAGGAAGATAAGCATCTGGGAATTCTGGGTGAGAAATAGTTAAGTCATGAAATGCATTGACTAGAGGCAGAAAAGTGGGAAGGACTTGGAAACTGGAGCCTGTAGGGGCAGGAGGTGGCTCTGGTGCACACTTTAGACCAGTATCACACAAAGTGAGTCCCAAGAGATGATTGTTGTGTGAAAAAGGGGTTATGGGGCTGAGTGTGTTTACAAAAAGCTAGGTTAAGCAGATTTAAATAGTGTTCTTCACTGCAGGACTTCTCAGAGTCTGATTCATTCTTGCGCATCATGAATCTCCAAGATGGGAATAGACTATGTGGCATTTCTCACATTCAGTTACGGAACTGTCCAATAACCATCTTCTGGTACCACTATTGTGCAGTTCATTCATTTAAAATGGCTTCTTTAGGAGTATTCCTGAAGGTATGGGCCAGTTTAGGCAGTAAAACTGTCCACGTCCTCAGCAATATGGGGTCAAAAGTAAGTCTGTATGGTTTGCTGTGGGGAAGGAGCCTGACCCTGGAGAAGGTATCCAGGAGGTCTAAGGTGTAGTTTGGTCACTTGGTGAAACTAGGAAGTAAATTAGATCACATGGGGTAAAACCTTGGGAATGAAAATATTATAGTGAACTAATCTGAAGATAGATGTGTACCAGTTGATTCTAAAAGATATGAACCTGCACAATAGGCCCTCCTTCAGCTGAGTAGGGAGATATAAGGAACAGTAATCCACCATAGGAAAGAGAGCTGGCACTGAGTTTTGAGGATCTATCATCAGCTGGGATTCAATATGCGTCCCCAGTCTTTGAGCAGAAGCAGAGCATTTGGTGCAGAAATTGAGTAGAAACTAAACTAGAAACTCAAAGTTAGAGCCAGGATAAGTGCTCAAGGTATTGTCTTGGTACTCTAGTTGGCATCAAATGTAACCCAAGCTAGATTACAGGTGGTAGGTAGTGGAGCACACAGAAATCCAGTAGTATTGGCTAGTCTACCTAGTCAAGGGCCTGGATAGGGGATATAATATTTCTCTTTGCTCAGAATTGGCATTGAGGCAAGCTAAGACCTCTAGATGGGTCCCTGCCAAGAAATGCAGCTATGCAAGCTGAGACAATAAAGTTAAGGGAAATAGGACAGGACTTGACTGTGGGGTAGGGGAAAGCCCTAGCTTGAAGTCCTGGCTCTGCTTCTTAGTCAGCCATTTGAACTTAGGCAGATCATTTCTACCTTTCTGAGTTTTGGTTTACTCATCTGTAAAATGGATTTAATCCTTATTCTGTCTACCTTAGAATAATTTTTGAGGATCAAAATGAGATAATGGATATAAAAGTCCTTTATATAACCATAAGTTGTAATATACTTGTTAAGGATTATTCTTATTATTCCAAAGAGATGGGTTCTCTATCTTTTTCACCTTTCACTTCCTTTTTTCTTTCCCTCCCCCTCATTTCTTTCCTCCCTGTTCATTCCTGTTTTCATTCTCATTGTCTCTTATTCCCATTTCTCAGGGCCAGTGATTCGGGCCGAGGTGGGTGACACCATTCAGGTGGTCTTCTACAACCGTGCTTCCCAGCCATTCAGCATGCAACCCCATGGGGTTTTTTATGCGAAAGACTACGAGGGCACTTTGTATAATGATGGTGAGCAGGAAGGGTTTAAAACAAAGGTGGGCTGTGGATGGCATCATATGTCTCTAGAGGTCAACTAAATGGGAGAGGGAGGGAGAGAGAAGGAGGCAGAATTAGTTGCAATGGGTGGACGTTGTTGAATAAATGAATGATATTATAGAGAAGCAGAGCTGGACTCAGTATAAGGAACAACTTCTTTTCTGATTATAAAAATAACATAATGTATTATGGAAATTTTAGAAAACACAGAAAACTATAAAACATCATTCATAGATAAATTGCTGTGTATATTTTGATATCTCTTTCTGTATTTATAGACTTCAGATCATATGGTTTATACAGTTTTGTATCCTGCTATTCTCATTTACCATCATATTGTGACTTTTCCCATAGCATTTTAATGTTATAAACATTTTAATGACTATATAATACTCTATCACACAGATTTGCAATGATTTATTTACCTTATCCTCTATTAATTGTATATGTAAAACTTTCAGTAGTTTTGAATATCCAAAGCATGTTGCAATACATGAATGTATAAATGCATATTGGTTTGCATTTTAGATTATTATCTAGAAGTGGAATTATTGTATAACTAATTTCTTTTTTCTAAGAGTAATATTAATATGTGCTAATAGTTAATAGCAAAAAAATCAAACAACTTGAAAGTATAAAGGAAAAAGTTACAGACAAATCTAGAATAAAAGGACACTCTACAAGGCAATTCGCCAAGTCTCTTTAAGAAGTCAATGTCATGGGAGAAAAAGACATAACCAAATGCAATGTATGAACTTTAGATCATAGCTATAAAAAATAGCAGCTTTAGGATATATTTTAGAGATAATTGGGAAAAGTTTGATATGACTGGATATTAGATAATTTTAGGTAATTTTCTTAAGTATGATAATGGTATTGTGGTAACAAGGAAATGCCTGATGCATTTAAGAGTAAAATGTCATGACATCTGCATTTTTTTTCCAACTGGTTCAGCAAAAGAAAAATTATATATATAGATATATATATAAACACACACACATATAAATGTATATATGTGTGTGCGTGTGCATGTGTGTATGTATAGATATATACAGATATAGATGTAGATAAATTAAACTTGTAAAAATATTAACAGTTGACTGTAGCTGGTAGGTCAGAGTGATCAGATTATTGTACTATTCTTTAAAGTTTTCTATATGTTTGAAAATTTAAAGAGTTAGAAATGAGTGAATAAGAAAAGGTAAACTAAAACCATCCCAAATTATATAACTTTGTTGTAAGCTATACTAAAATAAATTTTCATATGCATCTTTACACACTTTTTTGATTATTTCTTTTGGATACATTTTTAAGATGTGGCATTGCCATGTCAATAAGCACACACATTACAATTTGTGGTACCTGTGAAACAGACTTTGATTTCAAGTAGTGTGTCTTCCATCACAGGAGATTTTTAAGCAGAGATAGGCTAGGTAAGATCAGATTAATGCCTATTTTCAAATGAGGGTTAGTCCATATAAGTTTTAAAGTTCCCTTTAATCCAGAGCTCCTATAATTTTGGAAACTCAAACCTAGGGAAGTTTCAATTACCCCACTTCATAAAACAAGTAGTGGCAGAACCTGAAACCAAATTCAGGTCTCTTGATCTGAGTTCTCTCCAATATTTCATGTTGCTGTTGCCACTGCTTCTGCTCTAAAATGCCTCTGTGGTTCTTGTTCATTACCTCACTATTTGGAGCTGATGATCCTTACTCTGGCAATTATGAGTAATGACTCCCATGTTTTCCCTGTAGGCTCATCCCACCCTGGCTCGATTGCCAAACCCTTTGAAAAAAAAACATATCGCTGGACAGTCCCTCCCCATGCTGGCCCCACTGCTCAGGATCCTGCCTGCCTCACCTGGATGTACTTCTCTGCTGCTGATCCCATCAGAGATACAAATTCTGGCCTGGTGGGTCCACTTCTAGTGTGCAAGGCTGGTGTCTTGGATTCAAATGGCAAGCAGGTATTACCAGGGTTTTTGGCTGGGAAGCCTTCTGGGAGGAGGATGGGGCTAAATAGGAATTAAACATGGAGCTGGGTTCTAGAGGTGAGCGGATAGAAAACAAATAACCAAGCTGCTGAATCACAAATCTGGAAAAGGAAATGGAAACGAATCAGGGACCCTTGAGTCTGCAGATACACAGGCTACAACTGCTGAAACTGTTGTCGTTCTTCCCTCTTCTTTCCTTCACTGGGCCTGCAGAAAGGGGTGGATAAGGAGTTTTTTCTCCTCTTCACTGTCTTGGATGAAAACAAGAGCTGGTACAGCAATGCCAACCAAGCAGCTGCTATGTTGGATTCCCGACTGATCTCAGAGGATGTGAAGGACTTCCAAGACTCCAATCGGATGCATGGTAAGGGGAATGCCATTTCTCTGGGCTACTAAAGAGTGTTCCCAAGAAAAATCTAATCCTAACCTTAATTATTACTCACCCCTGCAAATATGATCTCATTGTCTGCTCTGCCCAAGAGTGGAACAGGTTCAGGTATTCAATCTAAAATAAAGGAAGTTTTACTTAGCATTTTCTTCTGTTACATACTTTATGTTACACAGTATGGAGGTCACTGAAAGAATATATTGTGAGATGGGAATTGGGCCATACGAATCCACTAGAGTGAGAGAAATAGGCTGGGATGACACATTTCCAGTATTATTTCCCTTTCCCTATTTCCTATTGCCTTTGCTCTCCCACCCCATGTTCCAGCCAAATGGGGTTATTTTTATTTCCATGAACATATATAATAAGTTTCTGATTTTATGTTTTTGAAATGTGCCTTCTCCTTGAAATGCCCCTGCTTTCATCTTTGCTGCCATGCTACTGGCTGGTGCCTAAATAGTCTGGTCTCATCTCCCCATTCTGTCTTGTGTTCTTGTTTTCCAGCAATTAACGGGTTTCTGTTCTCTAACCTGCCCAGGCTGGACATGTGCAAAGGTGACATGGTGGCCTGGCACCTGCTTGGCCTGGGCACTGAGACTGATGTGCATGGGGTCATGTTCCAGGGCAACACTGTACAGCTTCGGGGCATGAGAAAGGGTGCAGCCATGCTCTTTCCTCATACCTTTGCCATGGCCATCATGCAACCTGACAATCTTGGTAAGTGCCTTTGCAGTTGGCTGTAGACCCTGAGGCATTATTGAGTATGTGGGAGGAGATAGAGCTCAGTGAAGAGAAAAGAAGCATGTTGAGGATTCTGGGGAAGTTTTTAAACCCTTTCTCCCTCCTCAGTGTTCTCTTCATGCTTTGTTGTATGATCACAGATCCAAGCAGAAAAAAATGAATAGAAGGCTGAGGTAGCACCTTTCCGGAAGAATAAGAGAGAAGCCGAGATGCTGTCTAGCTTCAGGGCAGTTCTTATACAGGAACAGAATGCACTTGGCCATGTAACCTCTTGGCCACATAGAGATTCTATAGAGACAGTGTTTATACTGGGAGGGAGGTTGAAGAGATGTACCTGTAAGTGCTTTCAACTCTTAAATTCTTTGAGGATTTCTGCAATTTCTCCCACTTCCAGTGGGTGAGGGGCTGTAACAGTTTCAGCCGAAGAGTCAGAACCCATGACCTCTAGTCCAGGTTCTTCCCTCTCTGTGGCTCTTTTGATTGTTTTCTTCTTTCTTCCTTCCTTCCTTTCCTTCCCTTCTCTTCCATCCCCCTTTCCTTTTCCCTTTCCTCCCTACTCCCTCCCTGTCTCCCTTCCTCACTCTTTTCTTTCTTTCTTTCTCTTTCCCCTTTTTTTTTATCTTTCCCTTTCTTGCCTTTCTGCCTTCCTTCTTCACATGAGAATATCTAACTAGTTTTCTTGCTAGCAAAATCATAAACCTTTTTTACATTTGCATTTTCCAGGCCTTTCAAACTCTTTCCTCTTCCAGAAGAGATCCTGACTCAGAACATTGGAACTGGCAGAGCCTCTTTGAGATGATCTTGTTTCTCAATTCTCATATTTTGTGTTGGGGTGAGAGAAAGAATAGAGAACTGGAAGGGGGAAATTATTTGCTTAGGTTAGAAATGTTGGCACAATTTTTCCCTTTTCTTTCTCTTGCCTCTTTCCTATAAATTCCGATTGATTCTTATTCCTAGCGGATCTCTTGAATCTGACGTTTCCTTCATTTTGTACCTGGGGGCTTGCTTTCTGAATAAAGTTGGGAAAGACCATTTTGCCTAGCTCTCTGGAGACAGGGGAAAAGGTGCTGAGTTAGTGGCAGAACTAGGACCAGAATTTGGCTTTGGGACTCTGGAAACAGGGGTAGAGATGAGGAATGTTAAATGTATGTATGAACTTGAGCAGCTTTGCAAATTATTTTACAAGACCAGTGTTCTAACCCCTGAGCTATGGAGCTGAAAATTGTTTTAAAATATCACCATGCAGGGAGCAAATGTGGCTGGAGCAGTCGAGTGCCTGCCTCCCACGTGGGAGGTCCTGGGTTCAATTCCCAGTCTGTTACCTCAAAAAAAGAAAGAAAGAAAGAAAGGAAGGAAGGAAGGAAGGAAGGAAGGAAGGAAGGAAGGAAGGAAGGAAG
>JAKSZT010054534.1:1388544-1433140 GCA_026826555.1 Tolypeutes matacus
AAGGAAGGAAGGAAGGAAGGAAGGAAGGAAGGAAGGAAGGAAGGAAGAAAGAAAGAATATCACTGTGCAAATACAGTGTACAGTGTGGTGTGTGCTGAATTATATTTAGGTTTTTTAAAATATTGAAAAATACGTTCAAATAGAAAAACCAAAGCCCAAAAAGAAACGCAGGCAATGTTAATAGAGTTTGAATCGCATAGGACTATGGGTGCTTTCTTCAAATCTTAATTTTTTTTTATTAGTGAAGTTGTAGGTTTATAAAACAATTGTGCATAAAATACAAGATTCCCAAACACCACCCCACCACCAACTCCTTGCCTTGGTGTGGGACATTTGTTAAAATTCATGACTGTATATTTTTATAATCGTGCTATTAACTGAAGTCCATGGTTTAACTTAGAGTTCCCTGTATGTGTAGTATAGTTCGATGGAATTTCTTATTCTGTTACCATATATACAATCTAACATTTCCCCCTTGTAATCATATTCACACATTCAGATATATATTTCAGTGCTGTTAATTGTTTATACAGTCTTGTGCTACCATAACCACCATCCATTATCAAAACATTTCCATCATTCCAAATTAGAACCCTGTACATTTTAAGCCTTAATTTACCATTCCCCATCCCCATCCCATCCCCTTTCCATGTATTAGTCAAGGTTCTCTAGGGAAACAGAACCAATAGGACATATCTGTAAATAGTATGAGATTTTTTTTTTTTTTTACCACTGCTTTTCTTATTTATTTGAACCAAGAGTATGTTTTTCCTCTGAAAAGTTTGCCCACGGTTGCATTTCACTGTACCTAATAATAATAGTATGAGATTTTATAAGATTGTCTCCTGCAACTGTGGGGATGCACAAGTCCAAATTCCGTAGGGCAGGCTGCAAGTCAGAAACAATGATAAAGGTCCTCAAAAAGTTCTCCAGGAGATACTAGCTATCTGAAGTAGAGATGGGAATTCTCTCTCTGAATGCTGAAATCACTTCTCCTTTTAAGGTCTTCAACTGATTGGATGAAACATCACTCTTTGATGAAGGCAATGTCCTCAATTGATTGTAGACATATTCAATTATTGATGCAGTCACCTCACTGATGATTAAAGTCCACAAAATGTCCTTGCATTACAATTAGCCAAGTGCTTGCTTGACCAAACAACTGGGCACCATGACCTGGCCAAGTTGACACATTAGCTTAACCATCACACCCTAGTAACCTATACTCTAGATTCTGGCTCTATGAGTTTGCTGAATTAAATTGTTTCAAATCAGTGAAATTCATACAATATTTGTCCTGTTGTGTCTGGATTATTTTACTCAACATGATGTCTTCAAGGTTCATCCAGTCCTCTCATGTATCAGGACTTCATTCCTGATACATGACTGAATGGCTGAATAATAATCCACTGTATGTGTATATATCACATTAATTTATCCATTCATTGATTGATGGACACATGAGTTGATTCCATCTTTTAACAATTGTGATTAATGCTGCTATGAACATCAGTGTGCAAACATCTGTTTGAGTCCCTGCTTTCAATTCTTTTGGGTATATGCCCAGTAGTGGGATTGTCAGGTCATATGGTAGTTCTATATTTAGCTTTCTAAGGAACTGCCAAGCTGTCTTCCACAGTGGCTGCATCATTTTGCATTGTCACCAGAAATGACTGAGTGTTCCTATTTCTCTGCAGCACTCCCAACATTTATTTCACATTTTTTAAACAGCAGACTTTCTAATGGATATGAAATGGTATCTCATTGTGGTTTTGATTTGCATTTCCCTCATGGCTAATGATGTTAAGCATCTTTTCATGTGCTTTCTGGCCATTGTATATCTTCTTTGGAGAGTTATTTATTCAAATCTTTTGCCCATTTTTAAATTGGATTGTTTGTCTTTTTGTTGTTAAGTTGAAGGATTTCTTTATATATTCTGGATATTAAACCTTTATCAGATATGTTATTCCCAAATATTTTCTCCCATTATGTATGTTGTCATTTTACTTTCATGATAAAGTCCTTTGAGGCACAAAAGTTTTCAATTTTAATGAAATCTCATTTATCTATTTTTTCTTTTATTGTTTGTGCTTTGAGTATAAAGTCTAAGAAACCATTGCCTAACACAAGGTCCTGAAGATGCTTCCCTACACTTTCTTCTAGGAATTTGATGGTTCTAGCTCTTATATTTACATATTTGATCCATTTTGAGTTGACATTTGTATATGGTGTGAGGTCAGGATCCTCCTTTTTTATTTCAAATGGAGATCCAGTTTTCCCAGAACCCTTTCTTGAAGAAGCAAGAGACTGTTCTTTCCTAATTGAGCGATCTTTACCCCATTGTCAAAAATCAGTGGGCCATAAATATGGGAATTGATTTCTGAGCTCTCAATTCAATTCTATTTGTCTATATTTCTGTCCTTGTGCCAGTACCATACTCTTGATTACTGTGGCTTTTTAATAAATTTTAAGATCAGGAAGTGTGGGTCCTCCAACTTCATTCTTCTTTTTCAAAATGGCTTTAGCTATTCAGGGCTCTTTACCCTTCCATATAAATTAATGATTAGCTTTTCCATTTCTACAAAGAAGATTATTGGAATTTTGATTGGCACTCATTGAACCTATGATTTGCCTTAGGTAATATTTACATCTTAATTATATTTACTCTTCTAATCCATGTACATGGAATGTCTTTCCATTTATTTAGATCTTCTTTGATTTCTTTTAGCAATGTTTTGTAGTTTTCTTTGTACAAGTCCTTTACATCCTTGGTTAGATTTATTCTTAGATATCTGATTCTTTTAGTTGCTATGGTGAATGGAATTATTTTCCTGATTTCTCCTTCCAATTGTTCATTGCTCGTGTTTAGAAACACTATTGATTTTTAGGGTGTTGGTCCTTGACCCTGCCACTTTGCCAAATTTTTTTATTAGCATAGGAGATTTGTTGTGGATTTTTCAGGATTTTCTGTATATAGGACCATATTATCTGCAAATAGGGAAAGTTCTATTTCTTTCTTTCCAACTTGGATACCTTTTATTTATTTCTTTAAAATAAAATTTTATTGAAGTATACCATTCATACATGAAAATACATAAACAATAAATAAATGTATAGCAAAATTTGTGAATTTGCAAAACAAACATGCATATCATCATACAAGGCTTCCATACATCTCCCCACCACCAACACCTCGCATTATCATGAAACATTTGTTACAAACTATGAAAGAGCATCGTCAAAATATTAGTAATATCTATAGCCCATATATTATATTTGGTATATTTTCCCCCAAGCCACCCAATTATTAACACCCTTTATTATTATTATATATTTGATCTTATTCAGGAGAAAACATTCTCAGATTTGTTCTGATAATCACAGTCCATCATCCACCACTGGATTCCCTGTGTTATATACTCCCATGCCTTTTTTTTCAACTCAGTAGTTCTCATTTTCTTCATAGAGTTGGGCTGTAATCACTTTAGTCAATTTTAGAATATTTTCATTACTCCACAAGGAAAAATCTCATACCCCCCTAACCCCCCAAATATTGTGCCTTAGTATTGAAATATCTTCTGCCATTGCTGCAAAATATTACAATATTACTGTTAACTGTTGTCAATAAGTTATATTAGTTGTAATTTTTCACATATCACTATATTCTTAGCAGTTTGTACAAGAAGAGCATTCTTATATTTATACTATTATCCACAATCTTCATCCACCACCAAAATCACTATGTTATACATTCCAAAGATTATTCTCTAGTTTACTTTCAATAGACATTTATGTCTAGAGACTACCTCTTTCAGCCACAAGCACATTTATAAAGCAGCAGTGTTAGGTATACTCACTATAATGTGTTACTCTCAACTTTATCATTTCCACACTTTTACAATTAACCTTATTAATAATTCTACATACATTAAGCATCAGCTCCCATTCTCAGCCCACATTCTACTTCCTAGTCACCTTTACTCTCAGGTTACCTCTGTGAGTTTATTCATTGTATTTAGTTCATATTAGTGAGACCATACAATATTTATCATTTTGTGTCTGGCTTATTTCACTTAATATAATATCTTCTAGGTTCATCCATGTGGTCATATGATTCCCGATTTCATTACTTCTTACACCTGAATAGTATTCCATTGTATTTAATAATTCTCCCTTTTGCTAATGTCTTTTTCCAAATACATCACTTCTTGGCACTTGGTAATATTCCCTTGGTGCCAGGGATGCCCAACCCGGGAGTCATGTCCCATGCTGGGGGAAAAGCAGTGAGCTTATATGCTGAGTTTGGCTTAAAGAGAGGCCACATTTGATTAACAAGGAGGTTTTCAGGAGGTAACTCTTAGGTAATAGTTATTATTGGACTAAGTTTCAATTTTACAAAATAATTTTCCTAGTTACATGCACTAATATGAAAGGCTTGGCATTTTTGTATGTCTTATTTTATTAGGCACTGCCTATGTCCTCTAGAGATTCTTACGACTCTATTACAGAATGTAGCAGGACTAACCAGAATGGGAAATTAATATTTTGTTTTTTATTGTGTAGGCCTCCATCCATTGAGATAATACCCCAGGACCATGTGAACACAATCATATTCCATAGAGGCATGCCCTAGGTGATGCTTCCTCACATATCCCACCATCACTGCCACACTGCACCAGTCATCATCCCCTACCATAGTTTTACATTTTCTTTTTTTTAGTGTATTTTTAAAAATATGTATTTTATTTTTTTCTAAAAGATACTTAGATTAAATAAAATGTTACATAAAAAATATAAAAGTATAAGGGAGTCTCGTATGCTCCAATCCCAACACCTCCCACTTTCCCCAACATTAACAACTTCTTTCATTAGTATGGTACAATCATTGCAATAGATTAGCACATTTTGGAGCATTGTCACTAAGGATGGATTATAGTTTACATTGTAGTTGCACTCTCTCTCACTCAATTCTGTAGAATATGGCAGGATTATAATGGCCTGTACCTGTCATTGCAATGTCATTCAGGACAATTCCAAGTCCTGAAAGTGCCCCCATATTACACATCTTTTTCCCTCTCTCTGCCTTCAGCACCTCCAGTGGCCACTGTCCCACATCAATGATATAATTTCTTTCATTGCTAGAATCACAATGAATCTGTAGTATAACACCAGTAAGTCCACTCTAGTCCATATATTATTCCCCAATCCTAAGGATTCTGTAATGGTGATGCCCACTCCACCTCTGATTGTGAGTGGACTTCGATCCCATATGGCTGATGGATGGGGCTTTCTTGCTTGCAGTTGTAGACTCTCTCAGCTCTGTGGTATGGTGGTTGTCCATCCTTGCCTCCTTGTTAGTTGTCCTGGGTGAGTCCAATGAACTGGAGAGTAAGTGTTGGAACTCCACTGAGGCTCAGTGCCCAGTTGGCACATGGACAGCCTAAAGATTCAAGCCTCTTGGGTGTACACCTACCAACTCCAGAACTAACTATAGGTTCAAAGAGAAGGGAGAGAAGAGGCATGTGTAGAGAAGTCACAACTGAGTCCAACTCTGTCATGTTCAGGAGAGCAAACTCCAAAGTAGGGCCCACTGGTAAGGCAAAAAACTCCGAAGCTATCTGCCATGACCGTAGGACCTGGGTGTCTCCAGAGCCCTCAGGAATACCACTATTTGGGGGTAATATTTATTTTGGCAGTCTATGTGATCCTGCTGAGGCGTGCATAAGCCTTACCTCTGGGATGACCTCCTGATTCACTTTGAAGTTTCTTAGCCATATAAACTCATTTGTCTTTACCTTTCCCCCCTTTTATTCAAGGTCTTTTTCCAGTTGTATTGTTAGTTGGTGCTTGGTAGTAATCTCTTGGTGCCAGGGAGGCTCATCCCTGGGAGTCATGTTTGACCCTGGGGGAAGGTGATGCATTTATATGCTGAGTTTAGCTTAAAGAATGGCCACATTTGAGCAACATGGAGGCTCTCAGGAGGTAACTCTTAGGCACCCTACAACACTAGGCTAAGTTACAATTTCAAGAGTAAAGACCCATAAGCATAGTCTTCAATATCAAGGGCCCATCAATGGACCATCCTACTTCACTAGTCATTGCCCTTGTACTCGGGGATTGTTGCTGTTCTATTAGAGAATGTGGCAGAGCTCCCCAGGGTGGGAATTCAATACTCTTTCTGTTATTGTGTGAATCTCTATCCACTGTGACAATGCCCCATGAACATTTGAACACATTTGTATACCTTATATGTATGCTTAGGTGAACTTCCTCCCATGGATCCCCATCACTGAATCCTCACAGCAACGATCATCCCTTGCCACAGTTGTAACCCTTCTGTGGTCCAAAACTTCTTCAAAAATGAAGCCAAGAATATCACAAAATATAATTAACAGGAAAATGAAATAATGATAGGTTTAAATGTAAGAAATAAAATACATAATAATTTAGAAAAACTAAAACTAAATTAAATTTTAAATATTGAGGTATAAAAAATAATGAAAAATATTAAAAAAAAATTTTTTAACCTTTTGCCTTTCATCACTGTAATATCTGTTGTCATGTATGTGCAGTGACATTTTCTTCCATTTCTTCCCCAGTGTCTTACTTTTTATCATTTTGTCTTCAAAGAAGTTTTAGGTCACAGTAAAGAGACATACAGAATATAGAGGACTCCCATATAACCAACATCCTCCTCCTTTTCCCCCTTCCCATATTAATAACACTTCCATTGACCCCTATATACTCCCTCTTCCATCTATTCTATTCCTCTCTCCCTCTCCCCTTGAGGTCCACGGTGACCACCAGGCTTCACTCATTGAAGGACAAGATTCACAGTTACTTGCAACACCACTGAGGGCTTGACACACTGATTTGTTCTCCTCTACTAGAAACCACCCTTGCTCTTGATAGGCACCCACCTCTTTGCTTGAGAACATATCGGGCTTTCCCTGAATGGAAGCCCAACTCCTTCCCGTTCATTGTGTGGGTCTCCACCCACTGATACAAAAACTCTGACAAAATGATCACTTGCACATTCTCTAGAAGACTGTCCCAGGTGTGCCCTGTCTCGAATGCCTCCCCATCCAACACCCTAAACCAGTAACCCTTCCTTGTCATATTGCCAAAAGAGCTTTCCCATCATTGTAGTTTCAACCACATACCCACCAATCCCCAATGTTCACCTGCTCTCTCCCCCAATTCTCCCCCCAGTTCCATGGATCGGCCAACATACCCTCCCCAACCTACCCCCTGTCAAACTTGCACCACCCAACCCCAAAATATCACTACATATCTCCTGTCATATCCCTTCACTGCACAATTACCCAATTCCACCTCATCATAGATTTCACCCTTATGGGCTTTGGCTCACAACCTTCTTCTCCCTTTCTATTTCTTGTAAACCTATCTTCCAGACTCTAGCTCTCTGAGTTTGCTCAATTTGCTTAATTCATATCAAAGGAGTCATGTAATATTTGTCCTTCAATATCTGGCTTGCTTCACTCAACAAAAGGTCCTCAAAATTCATCCATGTTATCCAGTGTGTTAGTACTGTATTCCTTCTTACACCTGAGTAATATTACATTGTATGTATATAGCACATTTTGTTTATCCATTCATCTGTTGATGGGCATTTGGGTTGATTCCAACTTTTGGCAATAGTGAATAATATCACTATGAACATTGGTGTGCATATAACTGTTCATGTCCTTGTTTTCAATTCTTCTGGGTATATACCCAGCAGTGGAGTTGTTGGATCATATGGCAGATCTATAGTTAGTTTTTTGAGGATCTGCCAAATTGTTCTCCACATGGCTGGACCATTCTACATTCCTATCAAGAGTGGATGAGGATTCACATTCTTCCACAACCTCTCCAACACTTGTAGTCTGTTTTTTTAATGGCCACCAGTCTAATGGGTGTAAGGTGGTATATCATTATAGATTTGATTTGCATTTCCCTAATAGCTAATGATGTTGAGCATCTTTTCATGTACTTTTTAGCAATTTGTATTTCTTCTTTGGAGAAGTGCCTGTTCAAATCGAACTTGCCCATTTTTAAAAAGGAGTTGTTTGTGTTTTAATTTTTGAGATATAGGGTTTCCTTATATATGCTGGATATTAGGCTCCTATCCGATATATATTTACCAAATATTTTCTCCTGTTGGGTAATCTGTCTTTTCACTTTTTTGTCAAACTCCTTTGAGGTGCAAAAGATTTTAATTTTGAGGAGGTCTCATAAATCTATTTTTTCTTTCACTGATTGTGCTTTGGATGTGAAGTTCATGAAACCATTTCCTATTACAAGGTCTTGTAGATGCTTACCTACATTATTTTCCAAGGTCTTCATGGTCTTGGCTCTTATATCTTTGATCCACCTTAAGTTGATTTTTGTATAGTGTGTGAGATGGTGTTCCTGTCTCATTCTTTTGGATATGGATATCCAGTTCTCCATGCACCATTTGTTGAAGAGGCCATTCTCTACCAGTTGTATGGACTTGGTGGCCTTGTCAAATATCAGATGACTGTATATGTAAGGGTCTATGTCAGAACCCTCAATTTGGTTCCATTGGTCAGTATGTCTATCCTTGAGCCAGTACCATGCAGTTTTGACCACTGTAGCTTTGTAGTATGTTTCAAAGTCAGGTAGTGTGATTCTTCCAATTTAATTTTTCTTTTTTAATATGTCTTTGGCTGTTCGGGGCCTCTTGCCTTTCCAAATAAATTCCACAGTTAGTTTTTCCAATATGGTAGAAATGCTGTGTTGACTTTTATTGGAATTGCATTAAATCTGTAGATCAGTTTGGGTAGGATAAACATCTTAATGATGTTTAGTCTTCCCATCCATGAACAGGGAATATTATTCCATTTATTTAACTCTTCTTTGATTTCCTTTAACAGTGTTATGTAGTTTTCTGTGTATAAATCATTTACATCTTTAGTTAAATTTTTCCAAGGTATTTGATTCTTTTAGTTGCTATTGTAAATGTGATTTTTTTTCTTGATTACCTCCTCAGATTGCTCATTGTTGGTGTACAAAAATGCTATTGATTTTTGTGCATTGATCTTATAATCTGTGACTTTACTGAACACATTTATAAGCTCTAGAAGCTTTGTTGTAGATTTCTCAGGGCTTTCTATGTAAAGGATCATGTTGTCTGCAAATAGTGAAATTTTTACTTCTTCCTTTCCAATTGGGATGCCTTTAATATCTTTTTCTTGCCTAAATGCTAGAGTAAGTACTTCTAACACAATGTTAAATAGGAACAGTGATAGTGGGCATCCTTGTCTTGTTCCCAATCTTAGAGGGAAAGCTTTTATGATTTCACCATTGTATATGATGTTAGGTGGGGGTTTTTCATATATACCCTTTATCATGTTGAGGAAATTTCTTTCTATTCCCATTCTTTACAGTGTTTTTATAAGGAAAGGGGGCTGTATTTTTTCAAATGCTTTTTCTGCATCTATAGATAGAGATGATCATGTGATTTTTTTCTTTTGATCTGTTTATGTGGTGTATTATGTTGATTGATTTTCTTATGTTCAAACATCCTTGCATACCAGGGGTGAAACCCACTCTGTCACAGTGTATAATTCATTTCATGTATTGTTGAATATGATTAGCAAGTATTTTTTTGAGGATTTTGGCATCTAGGTTCATTGGATAGATTGGTCTGTAATTTTCCTTTCTTGTGGCATCTTTCACTTTGGTATTATGGTAATGTTAGCCTCATAGCATGAGTTAGGCAATATTCCTTCTACTTCTAGTTTTGGAAGAGTTTAAGCAGGATTGGTGGTAGTTCTTTCTAGAATGTTTGGGAGAAATTACCTATGAAGCCATCTGGTCCTGGGCTCCACTTGGTTAGGAGGTTTTTGATGACCAATTCAATCTCGTTACTTGTGATTGTTCTCTTGAGTTCATCAATTTCTTCTTTCGTCAGTGTAGGCTGCTTGTGTGTTTCTAGGAATTTGTCCATTTCCTCTAAATTATCCTCGTTGGCATATAATTTTTCAAAGTCTCCTCTTATGATACTCTTTATTTTGGTGGGTTCTATGGTGACATCTCCTTCCTAGTTTCTTATTTTGTGTATTTGCATCTTTTCTCATTTTTTCTTTGTTACTTTAGCTAAGGGTTTGTCAATTTTATTGATCTTTCCAAAAAACCAGCTTTTGGTTTTGTTTATTTTTTTCTAGTGCTATTTTATATTCTATTTCATTTAGTTCTGCTCTAATCTTTGTTATTTCCTTCTTTCTACTTCCTTTGTGGTTAGTTTGTTCTTTTTCTAATTCCTCTAGGTATGCAGTTAGGGCTTCGATTTTAGCTCTTTCTTCTTTTTTGTTATATGCATTTATTGATATGAATTTCCCCCTCAGTCCAGCTTTTGCTACATCCCATAGGTTTTGATATGCTATTATTGTCATTTACATTTGTTTCAAGGTAATTGGTGATTTCTTTGGTAATTTCCTCCTTGATCCACTGTTTGTCTAAGAGTGTATTTTTTAACTTCCATATCTTTGTGCCTAATCTGGTTCTCTGATTACTAATTTCCAGCTTAATTCCATTGTAGTCAGAATAACTACTTTGTATAATTTAAATCTTTCTGAATTCATTGAGAGTTGTTCTGTGGCTTGGCATGTGGTCTATCATGGAGAATGATCCATGTGGACTTGAGAAGAAAGTATATCCTGCTGTATTTGGGTGTAGTGTTCTGTATATGTCTATTAAGTCCAGATCCTCTAATGTATTATTCAAAATCTATGTTTCTTTCTGATATTATTATAGCTACTTCTTCCCTATTTGGTTATTATTTGCTTGTAAAATTATTTTCCATCCATTCACTTTCAGCCTCCTTCAATCCCTGGGTCTAAGGTGGGTTTCTTGTAGACAGCATATAGATGGGTCATATTTCCTTATCCATTCTGCCAATCTGTGTCTCTTAACTGGTGAGTTTAATCCATTAACATTCAGTGTTATTGCTTTTAAGGAATCACTTCTATTAGCCATAGTTTCTTTGGGTTTATGTATATCATATGTTGTTTTCATTTCTCTTTTTGTATTTTTAGTTGTTCTTACACTCTCCTCCAACTCTCTCTCTCCTGTTTTTTCCTTTCAACTTGCAGCACTCCCTTTAACATTTCTTGAAGGGAAGTTTCTTATTGGCATACTCTCTTAATTTCTGTTTTTCTGTGCATATTTTAAATTCTCCATCATTTTTGAATGCCAGGTTTGCTGGATAGATAATTCTTGGTAGGAAGTTTTTTTCCTTAATACCTTAATTATTCATACCACTCCCTTCTTGCCTCCATGCTTTCAGATGAGACATCAGCACTTAATCTTATTGTTCTTCCCTTGTATGTGATGGTTCTCTTTTATCTTGCTGCCTTGAGTATTTTCTCTTTATCCTGAGCATTGGAAATTTTGACAAGTATATGTCTTGGAGGAGGCATGTTGGGATTTATACTGGTTGGGGTGTGCTGCACTTCCTGGATATGTACATCCATCTCCCTCAATAGGGCTGGGAAGTTTTCAGCTGTTATTTCCTCTAACACTCCTTCTGTCCCCTTTCCCTTCTCTTCTCCCGTGAGATGCTTATAATGCATATGTTTGAGTGATTTGTCTTGTCATGCAAATCCCTAAGGCCATGCTGGATTTTTTCAACCTTTTTATCTATCTGTTCTATGATCTGTTTGATTTCATATATATTGTCTTCCCCATCGCTAATTCTTTCCTCTGCCTTTTCAAATCTGCTGTTATGTGCTTCCAGTGTAATTTTGATTTCTTGGATTTTTCCTTTCATCACCATCATATCCCTTATCTTTTTAGGTATGCTTACAATTTCTTCAGTATGTTCTCCCAGTGTCTTCTTAATATCCTTAATCTCTTCCTTCACTTCATTAAGTTGGTTCATGTTATTTGTTTGGACAGCTCTGATTAGTTGTTCCATGTTCTGCATCTCCTCATGGTTTTTTTTTTTATTACTGAAATAATTTGTTTAATAACTTTAGATCTACACAGGCATTCCATGTTTTTTTAATTTATTGAAGTATATCAATCATACATGAACATACATAAACAATAAGTGTATAGCAATAGTTATGAAATTACAAAACAAACATAAATAACATCATACAGGGCTCTCATGCCTCACCCTACCACAAATACCTTGCATTGCTCTGTTAAAAACTTTTAACTACATCCGTTGCCTATTACAAGGTCTTGTAGATGCTTCCCTACATTATCTTCCAAGGTTTTATGGTTTTGGCTCTTATATTTAGATCTTTGATCCATCTTGAGCTGATTTTTGTATAAGGTGTGAGGTGGTATTCTTCTCTCATTCTTTTGGATATGGATATCCAGTTCTCCAAGCACCACTTGTTAAAGAGGTCACTCTCTCCCAACTGCGTGGGCTTCATGGCCTTGTCAAATATCAGATGACTGTATATGCGAGGATCTATATCAGAACTCTCAATCTGGTTCCATTGGTCAGTAGATCTATCCTTGTGCCAATACCACGCAGTTTTGATCACTGTAGCTTTGTAGTATGTTTTAAAGTCAGGTAATGTGATACCTCCAACTTCATTTTTCTTTGTGTGGGATGTGGTGGGAGGTGTGGGAGGTGGGCAACATGGGAATCCCAGTGGGTTCCGTGTAATATTTTGGGTAATCTAAGCACCTCTTAAAATATATGTATATATATATATATATAAATAACATTTTTGTAAGCAAATACACATATATGCATATATATTTATATATCATTTTGCAAATGTTTGTATGTATTGTGAGAATTTTGATTTTTACCCACAATAAAAATAAATTAAAAAAAAAAACAAAAACTTTTAACTAATGATTAAAGAGCATCCTCAAAATATTAATACTAACCAAAGTATTTTCCCCCAACACACCCTATTATTATTATTATTTTTATATCATTTATTCATGAACATACTAAACAATAAGTGTATAATAAAAGTTGTGAACTTACAAAGCAAACATTCGTAACATCATACAGTGGTCCTGTACATCAACTCTCCACCAACACCTTACATTGTCATGAGATATTTGTTACAAATTATGAAAGAATATTGTCAAAATCTTACTACTAGTTATAGTTCTTATCTTACATTTGGTTTATTTTCCCCCCAACTCACCCTATTATTATCTTTTAATTATATTTTTATGACAGAAGTTGTAAACTTAACGAAACAATCATGCACATGTGCAAAATTCCCAAAGAACAGTCCTCTATCAACACACCACACTGTGGTGGAACATTTGTTACAGATTATGAGATAATATCATCTGATTATTGCCAGGTCCATAATGCACATTTGGGACATATTTTCCATACTCCTGCATTATCAACACAGTACACCTTTGGCATAGATGCAAGAATATTGCATTATTACTGTTAAACACAGTCCACAGGGCACTTCAGTTGTATTTTTCCCATGCTTCTCCACTTTCCCACTACCTTGCAATAGTGATGTACATCTGCTCTAGCTCACAAAGCACACTCTTGCATCTATACCATCAACCACAATTCTCATCCACCTCTGGGTTTACGGTGCTATTCTGTCCTTAGAGTATTCTCTAGCTTTCTGTCAATTGGCATTTACATCCCTAGACTGCCATTTTCAGCCACATCCTCATTTATAAACCAGCTGTTACTTACTATAATGTGTTACATCTACTCTGTACATTTCAACACTTTTACAGTAAAGCTAAGTAAAACTTCTACATACAATAATATCAGTAGTCCATCTCAGTCCTCCTCTTATCTCCTTTAAAGATCCACCACCTACCACCAGGTCTTGAAGATATTTTCCTACATTTTTTCTAGAAGCTTTATGGTTTTTGCTTTTATATTTAAGTTTTTTATTCATTTTGAGTTAATTTTTGTATAAGATGTGAGATAAGGTTCTCTTTCCTTCTTTAGCTATGGATATCCAGTTTTCTCAGCACCATTTGTTGAATAGACTGTTCTGCCCAAGCTGGGTGGGTTTGACAGGCTAGTAAAAAATCAGTTGACTATAGATGTGAGGGTCTGTTTCTGAACCATTAGTTCAGTTCCATTGGTCAATGTGTCTGTCTTTATGCCAGTATCATGCTGTTTTTACCACTCTAGTAGGTAATACAACTTAAAGTCCAGAAATGAGAGTTCTCCAACTTTGCTTTTCCTTTTTAAGATGTTTCTGGCTATTCACGACCCCTTACCCTTCCAAATAAATTTGACAATCTTGTTTTCCAATTATTTAAAAAATGCTGGTGGAATTTTTTATCAGGATTGCATTGAATCAATTTGAGTAGAATTGATGTCTTAGTGATATTTAGTATTCCAGTCTGTGAGCATGGAATGTTCTTCCTATTATTTAAGTCTTTTTAAAATTTCTTTTAACCATGAGTTGTAGTTTTCTGAATACAAGTGCTTTATCTCATTGGTTAAGTTTATTCCTGAATATTTGGGTTTTATCTGTCATATTTTATTTTCACCACTCTTTTGACACTTTTAGTTACTTTTGTTGATATAAATTTTCATTTCTAGACTCTCTTCAAGGCCTCTCTCCCCTACCTTTTCTTTTCAGCCTGCATTACACTGTTTAGTATTTCCTGTAAAGCAGGTCTCTTAGTTACAAACTCTCCCGGTTTCTGTTTATTTGTGAATATTCTAAACTCGCCCTCATTTTTGAAGGACAATCTTGCCAGATATAAGATTCTTGGCTGGAATTTTTTCTCTTGCAGCATCTTAAATATATCATATCACTGTTTTCTTGCCTCCATAATTTCTAGTGAGAAATCAGCACTTAATCTTATTTGGTATCCCTTATATGTGATGCATTCCTTTTCTCACCATTTTCTACCATTATTTTTTCATGTATTCCTTCTGCCCCTTTTCCCTTCTCTTCTCTTTCTGTGACATCCAGGACACATATATATGCACGTCTCTTGCTCTCATTTAGTTCTCTGAGACCTTGTCCAATTTTTTCCAATCTTTTCTTCATCTGTTCTTTTGTATGTTCACTTTCAGAGGCCATTTCTTCAAGCTCACCAATCCTTTCTTCTGCTTCCTCAAATCTGCCATTATATGATTACAGTGTACTTTAAATTTCATTTATTGCACCTTTCATTCCCATAAGATCTGCTATTTTTCTATGTATGCATCCATATTTTTCTTTGTGTTCATCCAATGTCTTCTTAATATCCTTAATTTCTTTAGCCATCCCATTGAATTTATTAAGGAGATTTGTTTGAACATCTATGATTAGTTGTCTCAACTCTTTTGTATCATCTGGAGGCTTATCTTATTCCTTTAACTGGGCCATATCTTCCTGTTTCTTAGTGTTGATTGTAACTTTTTGTTGGTTTCTTGGCATCTGGCTTACTAGGGTATTTATTCTGGGGGCAGTTTTTCTTTTTAGTTTAGAGCTTCCTGCCCTCTCTCCTTTGCTGGTTGTGTAGTAGGAGTCAATGATGTAGTTGGTGCTATTAGCTGTGGAGGCTCAAGTTGTCCTCATTGCCCCAAGGATCAATGAAGCTTCTCCCAACCTTCTCCTTTGCTTGGGTCAGGGACAGAGCCACAGCTGTGTGGAATAATCCAACTCATACAGGCCTAGACTGTAGTTGCCCAGAAAGACTGATGAACCTTCATGCCCCTTTCTCCCCTGCCTGGGATGGGGTTGGAACTGCAGGTGTGGGCCGCAATCTATGCAGTGCGGGTCCAAGATGACTGCAGTTGCCCCGGTAGACTTACAATTATTCCATTTGTGCCAGCCAAAGGTACCTGTAGTTACCTGGGTAAGCTGGTGCAGTGTTCTCCAGCTTCCTCCCTGCTAGAGGTGTGGCTGAAGCCTAGGCTAGGGCTGCAGGCCAGTTTGGGTGAAAGAAACTGGTTTCTATTGTCACTGTGATTTTCAGTCAGCCCAGCTTCCCCTCATGCTGGGGGTGGAGTCAACATGGCAGCTACTGGCCTCTTTTAGTCTTGGACAGGTTCAAACTTTAGCTGTTCTTAGGGTTATACTTTAGCTAGCCAAATCCACCAATCAGTAGCTGTAATCAGTGGCCAACCATCTCTTCCTCCCCTGTTTCTGGGAAATGGAGCTTCCTGCCAAAGAATAGCTCCTGGGATGGCTTGCGCTGCCAAAGTAGTATGATCACCGGCTTCCGTGGTCTGGCCTGTAGTTTCCTGTAGAGGCTGGTGCAGTTCCCTCCAGCTTCCTCCTTGCCTGAGGTGGGCCTGGGGGTTAGGCTAGAGATGCAATTTGATCTAGATGGAAAGAAGTGCTCCCTACCAGCACTGTGATTTTTCAGTTAGTCCCGCTTCCCCTTGTGTCAGGCATAGAGTTCAGATGGTGACTACCAGCTTCTTTCTGATTTGGACAAGTTCAAACTTTAGCTGTTCTTAGGGTTATACTTTAGCCCGCCGAATTTACTGATCAGTAGCTGAAGTTGGTGCTCAACCATCTCTTCCTCCCCTGTTTCTGGGAAGTGGAGCTTCCAATTCCAGGCGCAGAACAGCTCCCAAGGTGGCTGGTGCCTCCAGGAGAGGATGGACACTGGCCTCTGTGGTGTGGAGTGCTCTACTTACAAATCTTCTCTGTAGATGGGCAGTCTCCTCCTAAGGATGTTGCAGGATGCACTTCTGGTCTCCTGGAGCCCCCAAACAAGTGCTTTAGATAGCTCTGGGTGATTACCAACTGCCCTGCAGCAGGAGCTGATTCCAGGAGCTCCTTAATCTGCCGCCATCTAGCTGGTTGTCCCTCCTCTTGGTTTTTAATTTTTTCATTGGACTGGGCCATAACTTCCTTTTCTTAGTGTGGCTTGTATTTTTTGTTGGTGCTTAGGCATCTTTTTATCTTGATGGGTTTATTCAGTTGATTATTTTTTTTCCCTCTACTCTGGTGTTTTGTTTAGTTGCTGCTTTTGTGTGTGTGGTAAGTTTTTTCTTTGACACTATGTTCCTCTTATTCTATTTCCTTACTGCTGTCTATATTTCCTCGAAAGAAAAAGATTAGGTCCAGAGAAAGGGAAAGGGGAAAGAAGAGAAAAAGGATATAGTAATAATAATAGTATAAGGTAGAAAAAGAACCATATAAGACCTAGGGAAATGAATGATTAACTCATGTAAGAAGTGCAGAGGAATAAGAATAAAAAAGGTGGGGTACAAACAGTGAAATAAAAAACCAAATAAAGAAGAAAATCTAGAATGAATTAACAGGCCAGAATGATGAGAAGAGAGGGAAAGAGAAAAGAAAAGACGATAAGAAAAAAAAGTTTAAAGTGAAAGAAAATAGAGAATAGAGGAGATAGAAATAAAAATAGGAAAAATTGAAGGTGAAACAAAGAGAGGTGAAATATATGAACAAAAACAGAAAGCAGAAGATAGTAAGATGAAGGTAGGAAAAGAATTAAGGGTAGGTAGATAAAATTGGTATACAAAAAAGGGGGGAAACAAAGGGAAGGGGGAAACATAGCAAATAAGAAACAAGACAGCAGCACCTAATTAAAAAAAAAACAAAACGGGGGTGGGGGGTGGGTGCGGAAGAAAGAGGGGGGAAAAAAGAACAAAAAACAAACACTCAAGCCAGCAATCAAACAAAAACTTTGGAAAAACAGCCTTCCCTCTTAGGCCCTTGAGGAGCTTCTCAGGCTGCCAGTGTCATTAATCAATTACCCTGCAGCCTGCCCTCTGCAGGTTTTGAATTGGGTTTTAGTGAGTAAACTAAGTTAAATTTTAAAAAAGGGGAACCTTTATTAAGAAAAATAAGAGATCCAAGAGATGCTAATACAAAAATAATGTCTATGTGTTCCCTGTCCTAAAGTATCAGCTGGGTGTTTGATAACCTGGTGGATTACTACTCTAAGGAGAGCTGGGAATCAAACCAGGGACCTCGTATATTTAAAGTGGAGACTTCTCCACTGAGATAGTTTCTCATTGGGTCAGTTAACCAGAGAGCTATCCTGTCACTTTCCCTAGGGCAATTTTGACTCTTTGCAGTTGGGTAGATGCCTGATGATTAGGAGCTTGTCTGTCCCTGCCCCTTTCTATTCTTATTGCTTTCTTTCCCAGGGCAGCAGGATGCAATAGCCTGTGTGATCAGATCCTCCCTCAACTCTCCTGGCCAGGTTGAGTTCCCTTCTGAAATTCAAATGGGACCCTGGTATCTGAACTCACCGCAGAGAAATGACTCTCAACCCTCTTCCAGACCTCCCCCTCCTCCCAGGGGATCCTAAATAGGTCCTTGGAAGGTTATTAAGCACTTTCTACCACTCACCTCCCTTAGGGGAGTTGTAATTTTGATAGTTTTCAGGATCAGAGTAGTCAATTGTCTTACTCTGCCCTCTCTCAGCCCAACTTCGTCTCTCCCAGGTCAGCTGGAAAAATCAGTATGCCTTAGCAGATTCACCTCACTCCTCTTCCAGGAGACACGTCTTGCCAGCTGGTATACTTCCTAAAGTTCAAAGTGGATCCACGTAACCAAACCCACAGAAAGGAAACCCCTCTCCACCCTGCACCAGAACCCTTTTACTCCCGAAGAACGCTCCCTCTTGCTTGGTGTCTGGTGGGAGTCAGAGTGTTCACAGCGGCTTTTTGTTTTGTGTTCATTTTCTGTAACCTAAAACCACCTTAAAAACAAAGCCAAAAAGTTTCTTGTATTACATCTTTCATCACTGTAAGATCTGTTTCTTTTATATGTATGTTTACAATTTTTTTGGAATATTCTTCCAGTGTCTTCCTGTTTTTAATTTTATTTTTAAAGAAGTTTTAGGTTGCAGAAAAGTTACATAAAAAATATAGGGGATTCCCATATACCCCACCCTCTTCCCTTCTACAGTTTCTCCTATTAATGACATCTTACATGAGTATGGTACATTTGTTACAACTGATGAACAAATATTGAAGCATTGATACAAACAATGGTCAATTGTTTCCATTCTGGCTTAGACTTTGCACTGTACAATTTTATAGGTTTTGACAAAATGTATAATGGCCTGTATCTGTCATTTCAAAATCATGCAGAACAATTACAATGCCCTGATAATGACCTATGTTCCACCTATTCTTCCTTATCCTTCCCCTCAAAATCCATGGTAAACACTAAATCTCACTTTTTGAAGAATGAGATTCATAGTTACTTGCATTAATATTAAGGGCTTGACATATTGGGCCTGTTTTCTTATATTAGGCACTGCCTATGTATTCAAGAGTTTCTTGCCCCTCTATTTGAGAATGTAGCAAGACTCTCCAGGATGAGAGTTTAATATTTCCTTATTTATTGTGTGGGTCTCTACTCACTGAGATAACACCCTAAGACAGTATGAACATATTCATATTCCATAGAAGCATGCCCCAGGTGCACCCTTTCCCACATATCATCCCCACCAACACCCTTCACCAGTGACCCTCCCCTGTTATATTTGCTAAAAGAATATTCTCACCATTGTAGTTTCAACCAAAGATCTACAAATCCCCAAATTTCACCTGTTCCTTCCTCCAGCCCTCCCACCAGTTCCATAGATGGTAAAACCCAATCCCCCACCCTGCTCACACTCACATTCCATCACCGTGGACACCATCCACATCCCTGCACCACCATCATTCCCATCCACTGCCAAACCACCACCTTTGAACTAATCATAAGTTTTGTCCATATTGAGCATCGACTCACCATAGTCTACTCTCTTTCTGTCTCCTGATAACTTATCTTCCAGACTCTAGCTCTGTGAGTCTGCTCAATATGTTTAGGTCATATCAGTGAGGTCATATAATATTAGTCTTTTAGTCAACATAAGGTCTTACTCAACATAAGGTCTTCAAGGTATATGCATGTTGTCAAGTGTGTCATTACTTAATTCCTTCATACAGCTGAACAATATTCCATTGTGTATATATACCACATTTTGCTTATCCATTCATCCTTTGAAGGACACTTGGGTTGTTTCCAACTTTTGGCAATAGTGAATAATGCCACTATGAATCTTGGTGTGCATATATCTGTTTGTGTCTCTGTTTTCAATTCGTCTGGGTATATACCCAGCAGTGGAATTGCTGGACCATATGGCTATTGTAGAGTTAGCTTCCTGAGGAATTGCCAAAACATCCTCCACAAAGGCTGCACAATTCTACATGCCCACCAGCAGTGGATGAGGGTTCACTTTCCTCCACATCCTTTCCAACACTTGTGGTCCTTGTTTTTTTAATAGCATCCAGTCTAATAGGTGTAAGACTATATCACATTGTAGTTTTCATTTTCATTTCCCTAATAGCTAGTGATGTTGAACATCTTTTCATGTACTTTTTAGCCATTTGTATTTCTTCTTTGGAGAAGTGTCTATTTAAATCACTTGTCCATTTTTTAAATTGGTTTTTGTCTTTTTATTTTACAGATGTAGGATTTCTTTATGTATGTTGAGTATTAGAACTTTATCGGATAAATGGGTCCCTTTGAGTATGCTCCATTTTCATTTTCTTGACAAACACTTTTGAAGCACAAAGTTTTTAATTTTGAGGAGGTCCCAACTATCTATTTTTTTTCTTTCAGTGCTCATGCTTTCATTGTAAAGTTTATAAAACAATTTCTTACTACCAGATCTCATATAAGCTTCCTTACATTATCTTCTAGGAGCTTTATTGTCTTGGCACTTCTATTTATGTCTTTCATTCATCTTGAGTTAATTTTTGTAGAGGATATGGGCCTCTCTCATTCTTTTAGATATGGATATACAGTTTTCCCAGCACCATTTATTGAAGAAGTTATTCTGTCCCAGTTGAGTGGCCTTGGTGGCCTTTCCAAATATCAGTTGACCACATATGCAAGCATCTATATCAGAACACTCAGTTCAGTTCCATTGGTCAGTATGTCTATCCTTGTGCCAATACCAAGCAGTTTTTTGTTTGTTTGTTTTTTTTTTTTTTTTTCTTGCCACAGTAGCTTTGTAGTATGTTTTATGTCAGGTAGCATGATTCCTCAAATTTAATTTTTCTTTTTCAGTATGTTTTTGGCTATTTGGGGCCCCTTGCCCTTCCACATAAATTTCATAATTGGATTTTCTAGTTCAGTAAAAAATGCATTGTAATTTTGTTGGGTTTGCATTAAATCGGTATATCAATTTGTGTAAGACAGACATCTTAATGAGGTTTAGCTTTCCAATCTACGAACATGGAATATTCTTCCATTTATTCAGGTCTTCTTTGATTTCCTTTAACAATGTTCTGTAGTTTTCTGCATATGTCATTTACATCCTTAGTTAAGTTTTTTCCTAGATTATTGATTTTTTTGTTTGCTATTATAAATGAAATTTTTAAATTGATTTCCTCATCAGATTGTTCATTATTAGTGTACAGAAATGCTACTGATTTTTGTGTGTTGATCTTATATCTTACCACTTTACTGAGCTTGTTTATCTGCTCTAGAAACCTTGTTGTAGATATTTTAGGACTTTCTACATATAGGATCATGTCATCTGCAAATAGTGAAATTTTTCCTTTTTCCTTTTCAATTTGGATGCCTTTTATTTCTTTTTCTTGCCTAACTGCTCGAGCAAGTACTTCAAATACAATGTTAAATAAGATTGTGTCAATGGGCATCCTTGTATTGTTCCAGATCTTAGAAGGAAAGTCTTTGGCCTTGCACCATTGAGTATCATGTTAGCTGTGGGTTTTCCATATATACCCTTTATCATGTTGAGAAAGTTTCATTCTATTCCTATCTTTTGAAGTGTTTTTATCAAGAAAGGATGCTTTATCTTGTCAAATGCTGTTTTTTGCATCAATGGAGATGATCATGGGATTTTTTCTTTCAATCTGTTAATATGATATATTACATTGATTGATTTTCTTATGTTTAACCATCCTTGCATTTCTGGGATAAAACCCCCTTCATCATGTTGTATAATTTGTTTGATGTGTTGTTGAATTCAATTAGCAAGTATTTTGTTGAGGATGTTAGCATCCAGGTTCATTAGAGCAATTAGTATGTAGTTTTCTTTTCTTGTGACATCTTTACGTGGTTTTGATATTAGGACGATATTTGCATCATAAAATGAGTTGGATAATATTTCCTCCACTTCTATTTTTTGGAAGAGTTTAAGTAGTATTGGTGTTAGTTCTTTCTGGAATGATTTGTAGAATTAACTCTTGAAGCCATCTGGTCCTGGGTTTTTCTTGGTTGGGAGGTTTTTGATGACTATTCAATCTCGTTGCTTGTGATTGGTCTGTTCAGTTCATTAATTTCTTCCTTTGTCAATGTAAGTTGCTTGTATGTTTATAGAAATTTGTCCACTTCATCTAAGTTACATCTTGTTGGCATAAAATTTTTCAAAATATCCTCTTATGATACTCTTTTGATTTCTGTGAGATGAGTGATGATATCCCTTCTCTTGTTTTATATTTTATTTATTTGTGTCTTCTCTCTTTTTTTCTTAGTCTAGCTAAAAGTTAATCAATTTTATTAATCTTCCTCAAAGAACGATATTTTGTTTTTGTTAAAATTTTCTGGTGTTTTTTTATTCTCAATTTCATTTAATTCTGCTCTAACCCTTGTTATTTCCTTCTTTCTGCTTGTTTTGGCATTAGTTTCTTGTTCTTTTTCTAGTTGCTTCAGGTGTACAGTTTGGTCTTTGATTTCAGCTCTTTCTTTTTAAAATAAGCATTTATAGCTATAAATTTCCCTTTAAGCACTATTTTATCTGCATATATTGATTTTGATATGTTTTGTTATCATTTCCATTCCTTTCTAGGTAGCTACTTATTTCTTTAGCAAGTTTTCCTTCAACCACTGATTTCTTAAGAGTATGCTGTTTAACTTCGATATATCTGTGCCTATTCTGGTTCTCTGCTCCTTATTAATTTCCAGCTTCATTCTGTTGTGGTCAGAATAATTACTTTGTACAATTTCAATCTTTCTAAATTCATTGCGACTTGTTGTCTATCCTGGAGAATGATCCTTGTACACTTGTGAAGAATGTATATTCTGCTGTATTGGGTTTTAATGTTTTGTATATGTCTATTAGGTCTAGATCTTCTAACATATTATTCAAGGTCTCTGTTTCTTTATTGACCCTCTATTGAGATGTTCTGTCAAATGATGATAATGGTGTATTAAAGTCCCCCACTATATTTGTAAAAACATCTATTTTTCCTCTTATTTTTTCCATTGTTTGCCTCATATATTTTGAGGCAACCTGATTTGGTGCATAATATATATGATTGTTCTTTCTTCTTGACAGATTACTGCTTTTATTAATATATAGTGTCCTTCTTTGTCTATTACAATAGTTTTGTATTTAAAGTCTATTTTAGTGGATATTAGTATCACTACCCCTGCCCTCTTTTGGTTATTGTTTTCATTTAAAATCATTTTCCAATCTTTCCCTTGCAACTTCCTTGCATCCCTGTGTCTAAGGTGAGTTTCTTGTAGACAGCATAGAGATGGGTCATATTTCATCATCCATTCTGCCAGTCTGTGTCTTTTGATTGGGAAGTTTAATTCATTAACATACATTGTTACTACTGTCAAGGCATTACTCACATTGTCCACTTTTCCTTATGTTTATATATGTCATATTTTGTTTTTATATCTTTTTTATCCTGTTAGTTATTCTTACTAATAATTTTCCTTTCTATACTCTCCTCCAACCCTTTCCTGTTTTTCTCTTTCAACCTGCAGCAGCCCCTTTAGTATTTCTTGAAAAGCAGGTCTCTTATTTTCTGTTTATCTGTGAAACCCTCTTAATTTCTGTTTATCTGTGAATACTTTGTACTCTCCCTCATTTTTGAATGCCAGCTTTGCTAGATATAGAATTCTTGGTTGGCAGTTTTTTTCTTTTAGCATCTTAACTAATTCATACCACTGCCCATTGTTTTATATGAGAAGTTAGTGCTTAATCTTATCAAGCTTCCTTTGTATGTGATGGATCTCTTTTCTCTTGCTGCTTTCAGTATTCTCTTTTCTTTGTCTTGAGCATTAGACAATTTAACAAGTATATGTCTTGGGGTAGGCCTGTTAGGATTTATACTGTTTGAGGTGTGCTGTGCATCCTGGACATGTACGTCCATGTGCCTCAATAGAGTTGGGAAATTTTCAGCCATCATTTTCTACAACACTCCTTCTGCCCCCTTTCCCTCCTGTTCTCCCTCTGGGATGCCTATAATGCATATGTTTGTGAGTTTCGTGTTGTCATTCAAGTCCCTAAGTCCCTGCTGGATTTTTTGTATCTTTTTTTTTTTTTTTTTTTTTTAAGATTTTATTTATTTATTCATTTATCCCCCGCTTGCTGCTTGTGCTCGCTGGGTCAGCTAACCACGCCGTGCGGGCGGGCTTTGCCTTCACCAGGAGGCCCCGGGAACCGAACCCGGAGCCTCCCACATGGTAAACGGGAGCCCTACTGATTGAGCCACAACCGCTTCCCTTTTTTGTATCTTTTTATCTATCAGTTCTACTCTGTCTGATTCCAGATGTACTGTATTCCCCATCGTCGGTTCTTTCCTCTGCCTGTTCAAATCTGCTGTTATGTGCTTCCAGTGTATTTTTTATTTCTTTTTTTTTTTTAACATTTTTTAAACTTTATTTTGTACATTTAATAATTGAAAATATAAACAATTAAAAACTAAAAAGTAAACACAGATGAATAAATATATACATTTCTCAATTAAATGTAATGGATAAATTTTTTTTTTGAAGCAAGCCAGACACAAAAGGACAAATACTGTATTTTTTATTTCTTGCACTGTGCCATTCAAAACCATCATATCCATTTTTTTAAATGTAAGTTTACAATTTCTCTGGTATGTTGTCCTGGTGTCTTCTTAATATCCTTAATCTCTTCTTTCACTTCATTAAGTTGATTCATGATGTTTGTTTGGATATCCTTGATTAGTTGTTCCACATTCCATTTCTCTTCCTGCTTTTTAGTTTTTTCATTAGACTGGGCCATGCCTACTTGTTTTTTTGTATGGCCTGTAATTTTTTGCTGGTGTCTAGGCATTGATATGATTATTCAATTGGTTATCTCCTTTTTCTCATCTAGAGTTTTATTTTATTTTGTCTTATGGTCCTCTCTGGCATTTGATTCTGCTTATTCTATATACTGTCCACAGTTTCTGGAGGACTGCAACCTGCCTTTCTATATTCCACCATCTTAGATCCCATAAAGATATTTTTGAAGGGAGAACTGAAAGGATTTTCTGATGGATTGGATATGGGGGCTAAGTTAAAGTGAAGAGTTGAGGGTCCAAATGCAGAGTGAAAAGAGTGGATCTTTTATTTCAAAGAGTCTATAAACTAGTGTTAAGGACTGTTTTTAAAGAGGTAGGTTCACTTAGTCTGTGATCATGTGGTTTATATGTAAAGTGCATTAGTAGAGGAGAGGCAAAGAATGGAAAGGTTAATTTGGTCTACAATAGTCAGGGAGGACTTACTGGAAGAAATGAGATGTGAATTATGTCATGGAGAATGAGTGAGCTCTCATATATATTTGTGGTGGGTAGACAGTTATATTCCAGAATGAGGCAACAATATAAGTAGAGATTCCTAAGTAGGAATGACATATGTGAGAGGGGTAGTCAGGGACAGATTTAATTGGTTGAGTCTAAGACAATGATTAAGAAGTAGGGTTTGATAGGTAGATTGGAGCCAGCTTACAGGGGGATTTGAAAGCCAGGCAGAAGAGTTTATAGAGATGGCTAGGTAGTGGGCAGCAAGGGAAGGGAATGATGAAAGAAAAGTTCTAAGAAACTTTGTTTCTTCTGATTAGCATGCTTTGAGCCCGAGTGTCCTTGACATAGAAACCTGGAGCTTGAGATTAACACCAGGCAGTTGCACAACTTACATTCAAGACTGATATCTGAATATTCCATTGTGAAAACCCTCTAGAGAGGGTTATTTCAAAGCTCTCTTGTTTAAGCTTCTTTGAGATCAAGAAGTTCTTTTTTTGTATTTAACTAAAAACACTTTTATTTCTTTGATATTTGGTAGAAAGAGGAGCCAACTGGCCAGTGCTTTCTTTGGAATAATTAGTACAGTTTTATTTACTTATTTATACTTTTATTTACTGATTGAATATCTATTATATAGTGTGCTAAGCACTATACACACATTACTGTGCTAAATCTTAGAAAAAACTAATGAAGTAAGTAAAATTATCTCCATTTTAGTGATGAAGGAACTAAAATATGCAAAGTCAAAGAAATTGCCTCAAGTTTTATAGATAGTAAGTGACAATTAGGGTAACGAAGAGTTCTAATTTGCCTAGGACATAGAGGTTTCCAGTGTGTGGGACCTTTGGTGCTAAAACCAGGAAAGCCTTGGGCAAACTGGGATGAATTAGTCTTCTTAGAGTCTAGTTTAAAACCCAGCTTTGGAGCTGGAGTTCTTAACTTCTGCACTCATTACTCTCAATAAACTTGTAATAATCTTTTATCTAATGCATAGAAGATCCTTATCTGAGACTAACTAATCTCAGCAGTATGCGACCTACAGGCACTTCCCAGGGATGCCCTGAGTCAGGTTTTTCTCTCTGCTTCCCCCAGGGACTTTTGAGATTTACTGCCAGGCGGGCAGACATCGGGAAGCAGGGATGAGGGCAATCTACAATGTGTCCCAGTGTCCTGGCCGCCAAGCCACCCCTCGCCAACACTACCAAGCTGCAAGAATCTATTACATCATGGCAGAAGAGGTGGAGTGGGACTATTGCCCTGACAGGAGCTGGGAACTGGAATGGCACAACCAGTCTGAGGAGGAGAGGTGAGGCTTCAGAAAAGGAAACATCACGCTTTTGGAAAATTTAGACCATTTTACAGATGAGGAAACTCCAACTCAGAGATGAGGAGGGATTCACCTAAGGAAACCTAATAAGAATACAACACCAGATCTAGTTGCAGGGCCTAGAATGCAGGTCTTCTGATTTCTAGCTCATTGCTTCTTCTATTTTTTCTATACTGTGGGGCTGAAGTACAAAACTTTGCCCTCACTCCATTCCTCTTAATCCTTGCCTCCTTTTCTCTAGTTAGCCAGTAATACCTACTCAGGAATCTAAATTTTATAGAGGACTTATTTGAGGGATTGAATGCCCCAAACTCAGCTATCTGTTGATAAAATGGCATCAAATTCATTACAGTACAGACTTAACTGTGTAGCACAGTAGCTTAAATAAGGTAGAATTTAATTTCTTGTTCACATTACAGGACAAATATGAGTAGTCCCAAGCTAGTAGGTAGACACTTACTTTTATATCTGGGACCAAGATGGCTGCTCCAGTTGAAGCCATTCTCAGATATGAAGAAGTGGGAAAGAAGTCCAGGACAAGCAGCATTGTCTGTAAAGAGATGACCTGGAAATTATATGTATCACTTTCTTGCATATCCCATTGTCCTGAAATTATTCATGTGGCCATGTCTAGCTGCAAGGAAAGCTGAAGAATATACTCTCTGGGTAGGCAGCCATATGCCCAGCTAACACCTATGAGATTCTATTTACTAAAAAGGAAGAAGGGGAGAATAGAAGCTGAGGTACAGTTTAGTGGTCGCCACTAAAGACTTATCTCCAGTGTTTGTTTTTTGAGTCTTCACTGCCCTTTCCTGATTCTTGCCATTTATATTGGTTGTTGAAGGTTGAAACCTTCTGAATAACTTGCTCTAGGACTTGGGAAAAGTAACTTTCTTTCTCTGGACCTTGGTTATCTTATCTTATATATAAATTAATGTGATATAGTGGAAAGAACCTTACTAGTGGGAGAGGATAGGAAGGAGCAGCAAGCTTGGATCTAAGACCTCACTCCCTTGCTGCTTGACGTTGTCACAGTAGATAAATCCTGTCACTTCTAGATGTCAGATTCCACCTCTAGAACTTACCTATCTCATAGGCCTATTGGAAATGTTAAATGATAAAATTAATAATAAAATTCGTTGTATACTGGAAAGCACCCCATAAGGAGAAAGCGATAAGATTTATTTTCCTCTCTCTCTCCCTAGCCTTTACCCCCCAGTAATGACAGCAATTAGTATAATCCTGCCACCTTGTACCTTGTCCTTTTGTCAAATTGATCCCATCTAACACATGATTACAGTTGGAGCTAGAGCCCAGGGCTCCTGAATCTTAGCCAATAGTGTTGCCATATTAATTGTACTGCAAATTCCTTTCTGGAGGATAAGCACACAAGGGAACATCAATAAATACTGAAACCTGCCATCTTTAATTATTGCTATGAAGCCAATGTTGTAAGCCATCCAACATTAGCAGAAATAAGTCCACTATCTCTTCTTTTGCATGTGGTTGACTCTGACTTAGCTTCCTCATATCTGAAAATGTGGGACTGAGGGCCAGATGCTGATATTATTTTTTGGATTCTTCTAGTTATGGACATATCTTCCTGAGCAATGAGGGTGGGCTCCTGGGTTCCAGATACAAGAAAGCTGTATTCAGGGAATACACTGACGGGACATTCAGGATCCCTCGACCAAGGACTGGATCAGAAGAGCACTTGGGAATCTTGGGTAAGGAAATTCCACTTCTTAGTGTCTAGTAGTCTGAGCTTCTCCTAGGAATGTGATGTCATATTAGGAATGCCTCCCAGCCCCATTCTGTTTTCCTTATTATATGCTGAAGATATAGTAATATTTTATAAAGCAACCATGAAACTAAGTACTAACCAATATGCCCAGAACTAAAAGTTAATCAGACTAGATAACTCAAAAGAGAGAATCCCTTTATTCTATTGCAATCTGAATCAGATTTTCCCTAGCTCTTATACCTAAGGGTCTCTGATGGTGGTAGATTTAAACAGATACTAGAAGTATGGGAACTTAAGAACATCAAAGAGTAGAATAAAATGAAACAGTACTACTCTTGTACTTCAGTTTAATTATTGTTAGTTTCTTCACTTTCATAGGAGCTACTGGCCTCTGAAGAGATCTCAGCCACTCTGTACTCTGAGCCACTCTCACTCTCTTTTTTTTTTTTTTTTTTTTAAAGATTTTATTTATTTATTCATTTATCCCCCCCTTGCTGCTTGTGCTCGCTGGGTCAGCTAACCACGCCGCGCGGGCGGGCTTGCCTTCACCAGGAGGCCTCGGGAACCGAACCCGGGGCCTCCCATATGGTAAACGGGAGCCCTACTGATTGAGCCACAGCCGCTTCCCAAAGATGTTATTTATTTATTCATTTATCCCCCCCTTGCTGCTTGTGCTCACTGGGTCAGCTAACCATGCCATGCGGGCGGGCTTGCCTTCACCAGGAGGCCCCGGGAACCGAACCCGGGGCCTCCCATATGGTAAACGGGAGCCCTACTGATTGAGCCACAGCCGCTTCCCTCACTCTCACTCTCTACCATCAGCAATTCCACAGAGCACTGATTCCTTAGAGCTTTGGGCAATTGTAAAGAAAGGGCTGAGATGAGAAAGCAGGGAGAACAGGAGTACCCTTATTGAAGTACCCTTATCCTTGGGTAGCAGTACCCATTTACTGGCTTCTGAATCTGAAAATAGACCTAATCATGACATTCAGCCTCAGAAGGAATCTTTCTCTCAGCAAACTCCTAATTCTAGGGAGCCTTTCTGTATATCATTTCATTCAATGCCCCTTTCTCTACTCCTCCACTATTGGGACTTTTCTTTCTCTTGTACATATTAGGTCCACTACTCAGAGGAGAGGTTGGTGATATCCTGACTGTGGTGTTTAAGAATAATGCCAGCCGCCCTTACTCTGTGCATGCTCATGGAGTGCTAGAATCGGACACTACCAGACCACTGGCTGCTGAGCCTGGTAAGTGGGGACACTCAGTGAAGAGACAAACAATGTTCAGCACCTCTGCTTCATCTCTATGGTTTGCTCCTTTTAAAAAGTATGTTCTTAGAGACTTAAAACAGGATTATTGACCAGTTCTAAGCCAGTCTGAGTTTGTATATGTTAGGTACTCATTCTCAACCCTATAACAGACTAGTAATCTTAGCTCTTTTGTTTCATCAAAGACTGTTCCTTAAAACTGGTCACACATTGAGTCGTATACTGCCCCTGATTGTGAACATAGATTGAGCTTCTAACACTCTGTAGAATCTGAAGTTACCCTTGGCTACAGGCTGGGTTCCTAATCTTGTCTAGAGTGACCTGACCCCAACCACAGACTGATGCCTAACCCTAACTATAGGTAAAGTTCTTGGCTTCTTCGTACAAGCAAAATCCTAACCTTAGTCACATACTAAGTCCCTAATACTAACTGTAGGATTACATAATCTTGACCACGTTTGTTTTCATTCATTCATTCATTGAATAAATTCTTACTGGAGATCAACTGAGTGACAAGAACAATTTTAGAAGCTGTGGATGCAGTGGAGAAAAATATTTGTTCTTGCCTAAATTAGGGCTATTAGTATAAAGAAACAAGTTAATTGGTGATAATAATGCAGTGTGATAGATGTTAAGTGTGCTATGGAGGTGTAAAAGAGGGTACATAATCTCATGCTCAGATGGTCAGGCATTTTTCCCAGAAGAGGTTATATTTAAGCTGAGATTTAAAATAGTAGTTTTCAAACTTTACATGTGTCAGTATCACCTGGAAGACTTGTTAAAATGCAGATTACTGAGCTCCATCACCACAGTTTCTGATTCAGAATGTCTGGTATGAGGCTCAAGAATTTGTAATTTCTAACAAGTTCTCAAGCAATGCTGATGCTACTGGTTCAAGAACTACACTTTGAAATCCTGGGGAGTTGTTTCCTACCTTTATCTGACTCAAATTCTAAGGAGACTTTAAGCTAGATCTCATTGGGCGATTACAATTTTATTTCATTTTTTTAAATTCCTACTTAAACTCAGAAAAAAGAAAGAAATTGATACAAAGATTACCAGCATATGAACAAATAATTTACCTTGATATACTCCCAACTGTCAGCAAGTTTTCATTATCTTATGAATGTGGTTTGGTTATGTTATGTTTTTCTGTTTGTCAATGTACCTTTTGTTAACATTTAATTATTAAATGCTGTTTTGAAAAGTGAAAAGAAAAAAAACTTTTGAGAACCACTTACCTAAAGGATGACAAAAATGCATATAGGTGAAGAACCATATGGAAGAAAAGCATGGGAAACTAAGTCCCAGGTGTAGGGAATATACTGTGTAAAGGCCCAGTGATAAAAGAGAGGAATTTTGGAGTAAAGAAAAAGGAATGGATTCTAAAAAGAATGAAGAAGTAGAATCGACAAGATTTGGCGATTAATTGGATATGGGAGGTGAGATAGAGAGTGGTTCTTCAATAGCACCTATGTTATTGGAGGAAGATTCTTAAATGAATCACCTAGATTTTTGGCTTGGAGCAATAAGGTAAATTTTGATGCCATTCACCAATATAGGGAACTTGGAAAGAAGCAGACTTGGATGATAGGATGATGGCACATTCACTTTTGAATTAGTTGAATTTGCGCGGTCTGTAAAATAACCAAAATAGAGGCACCTAATAGAAACAAACAGCTGAAGTTCAGGAGAATGGTATGATCTAAAATATTATATTTGTGAGGGATCAACATTTAGGTAGTATTTGAAGGCATAGGGATGAATGTGGTCACTCCTGGGCAGTATATTAAATAAGATAGTAAGAGTTGTAGTATGAGATCCTGAAGACCAACAATATTTAAGGGATGTACTGATTGAAAAGTGAACCCAAGCACCAAGATAGGTAAGAGGAAAACAAGAAGATGGTATCACAAAAGAGCATTTCAAAGATGAAGTGATCAACAGTTTTAGCTTTAATAAGATGAAGACAGAAAATTTCCCATTGCATATAGCAACATGGAAATGACTGATGATCTTGATAAATTGGTATGGATATAAACAAGATTGGTATTGGCTAAAGAGTAATTGGGAGATATAGAAATGGAAACAGTGAGTGTGGTTTAATTTTAAGGTTTAGGCAGAATAATTTTAGGTGATTAGAATGTCTGGGGTGTGGCAAAGGCCTGAAGTAAAGGACATTGGAATTGAGGAGGTCAAAGTACTGATAGTTCAGAGTATTGGTTAAGTCATCCACATGGAAATTGAAGTCACTCAGAAGGATGGAAGGAATTAGGGTGGAAAGGCAGGTGGAGATGTGGGTACTAAAATCATCAATAAATGACCAAATTGAGAGAAGTGATACATTGGTAAAAGGGAAACCCAATTAGATGCATTAATCCAGGAAAAATCATGATAATAGTTTTTAACTAAGGTGGTAAGAAAGAAGGATGGAGAGTATTAGATGGATTTTAGAGGTGTTATTGGATATCAATAGGATATGATTATTAAACAGATATTGAGGTGATAAAGGACATGGTGAAGTCATGGATAATTCCCACATTTTTGGATTAAGCACCAGGATGGTAGAGCGAAGATAGGAAAGGCAGGAAGCAGGGGGAAGGTTGTTTGTTTGTTTTTAAAGGGAATGATATTGAATTTTTTTTTTGTTTTTTTTTTTAACATTTTGAGTGTGAAATACCTGTAATAAATCCAGGTGGAAATGAGAGAGGTTTAAGGATAAGAGGTTATATTCAATTTGAGATATGGTTCTAAAGCATGTAAGAGATATTTAGGATAGCTAGAGAGATTCACCTGTAATAGTTGAAATAATAATTTATGAATATCATCCAGTGAGATAGTGTATAGAGTGGCAATAACATTGAACTAAGAATGAAACTTTGGAAAATACCATCAGCATTCAAGAGGAGGTAATCTACCCTAAATACTTTATAGATTTAGTGCAGTTTTAATTAAAATTACAATCGGATATTTGAAATACATATGTTTTGTATATAAAGTTCATTTGAAAAAATAAAGTATACTTGGCAATAAGAGACAAGAACTTTTTAAAAAGCTTAATGAAAGAAGACTAGCACAACCTGGTATTACAGCATGTTATTAAGGTACTATAATTGAAGCAGCATAGTTACATAGCAAAAATAAATGGATCAATAGGACAGAATAAAAAAATATATCTGAAATAGACCCAAGCTTCTGCCTTTGTCAACAGTAGTGGGAATACTGCTAGCTCCACATCTCTCCCTTCTTCCTCCATTCTTGCCGGCTCCTCACAAGGGAGAAGCTAATCATTTGATTAGTTAGAACCCAGAATGGTTTTTGGACAATGTCTTACTAGTGGGAAGGGTTACTCTTTCTTTCATCTCAGCACTCCCTTTTGCACTGGCTGCTTCCATGTGGTAAGTTGACCTATGCCTGCAACTGGGTGAAATGAATGAGTGAGTTAGGACAGAGTCTAACTATCTTATTTTCAAGGACTTCAGAATAGGAAGCCTTGCTTAGGCCTTTAAGCTAAAGCTTTGTTACTCAACTCATCTGTTATCAGAGCTCTGCAATTGAGGTTAGTGGACACTAGATTAACTTATTATAGAAGTAATACTTTTATTCTTCTTTGGCTACTATCCTTTTATACCTTACTGAGGTAAAGTATAAAGGCCCTAACTGAAGTAATTTAATAAAAAGGTCCCACCTGCAATAGGTTCACACACACAAGAATGAATTAGCTCTAAAGAAATGATCTTTCATGGGATAGATACATCTCAGATTATTACAGTGGTCATTACCCTCCAGAAGTTTACTGTCTATAGAAGAAGGCAGATAATAAGCAAGAATTCAACTAGGTCCTATATATTTACATGGTAAGATAAGTGCTATACAGTAAGCAGAAAGGGATAATGAGACAAAATGTAGGAAGAAGTCAATAGACGTTTAATTTTGAGCCAGTGACATTTAATCTGTACTCAGATGGATGAAAAGGGTTGCAACTATGTGATGCATATGGGAAGAAGAAGAAGGAATTGCAGGGACAAGGAATGCCAAGGGTAAAGACTCTGAAGCTAGAGTGTATTTAGCCTGATTGAGAACAGCAAGACGACTAGCTAGTCTGCCTGGAGATGAGTTGACTAGAGGGAGAAGCATAGAAGAAAAGGCCAGAAAATTAAAAGTGGAAGGAGTGGGGAGAGCAGATCATGTTGGACCTTAAAGGCCACTTTAGGGACTTCCAATGGATTGGGAAGCCATTGGAGAATTTTGAGCACAGCAGTGACATAACCTGCCTTACATTTTATGTGGTCAGTCTGGTTGCTGTGTTGAGAAGAGTCTGTATAGAGGCAAAGAAGGAAGCAGGGAGATGAGCTAAGAAGTAATGTGGTAATCCTGGAGATAGCTGCTGAAACGATGGTGGCTTGAACCAGGATAGTTTGGGTAAAAGTGGTGAACGGTGGTCAGATTCTGGATATATTTTTAATGTAGATCCAATAGGATGTTTTGATGGTCCAGATGTGGGTGGGAGAAATCAAAAGCAGTAAAGGATGATTCCAAGGTTTTTGGTCTGGACAGATTGAAAGATAGTGCTGGCATTTAACTAAATGGGGAGGACTGAGAAGAGCTGATGTTTAATGGGAAGATGGAATTTCAATTTGGAATATATTAAATTTAATATGTCTGTTAAGCATCAACTAATCAAGTAGTTAGTTGACTACACAAGTGTGGAACTTGGAGGAGAGGTATGGACTAGAGATAAAAATTTTAGACTCATCAGCATGTAGATTATATTCAAAGTTTTAAGTATAGATGAGATCACCCAGGAAGTTAGACAATAAAGAGTGACCAAGATGTTTGGAGAAGTCCAGCCTAGAGATGATGGCAGCTTGGACCAACCTGAGAGCAGTGGAAGGAATGAGAAGTGGTCTGATTCTGTATGTATTTTTTTTTTTTTAAATAGAGGCAAATAGCTGATGGATTTGGGTTACTAGACTTTTCTTCTTGATATTCATGAGTTCCTATATTTTAGTTACAAATCCCTTTTGTTTTACATATTACATATATCTTTCCCAATTTGTCATCCATCTACCTTTATTCATGGTGTCGTTTGTTGAGCAGATTCCTTAATTTGAGGTGATAAAAAATATCAATTTTTAGCTTGTGCCTCTGAAGTTTATTTATGAAGTTTTCCCCCACCCTTGGTCACAAAGATATTCTGATACTTTAACTTATGTTAACATTATAAATTTATTTTCACATTCAGATCAAGCCATAATTTGCCTCTCTAAGTGGTATTAGCTAGGGATCCAATTTAATTATTCTCCAAATAGTGAGTTCTCTAAATACCATAATCTAAACAATTTGATTGTTCTCCTTTTGAGTTGTTTTTCCAACTTTATTGTATATTTAATTCCTGTACATATGTAGATCAGACTTCCAAGTGTTTATCTTGTTATATTTGTCTATTCTTCTTTTCTTAATATCATAATGCTTTTACTATTGTGGCTTTGCAGCCTGTCTTATTATTGACTTGTTATTATTGTCATGTTTGGAAGGTAGGCCTCCTTTTTTCAGGGTTTGTATAAGTATTTGTTATTTTTTAAAATAAATTTTAGAGTAAGTTTATCAAGTTTCTCAAGAAAATTCAACTAGAATATGGACCAGTATTGTGTTGACTTTATAGATTAATTTGGAGACTATTTGCTGGCTTCTTCATATTATCCATTTTTTGGAATGGCTCTTCATTTATTCTGTTAATCTTCTATGCCATTCATAGTGTTATAAAGATGTCTCCACAAAGGTTTTAATATGTTTGGTTAGGTCAATCCATTGATGCTTTACGGTTTCTTTTACTATTTTTAAATTATATTTTCTAGTTGATTATTGCTGTTAATTTTTGTAAGTTGAACTTGCATCTGGTGGTCTTTCTGACTTTATTAGTTCTAATAGTTTGTTGCTGCAAATGTTAAGAGTTTTATTCTTGCACCTCTTATTTATTTTTCTTTCTATATATATTTGCCAGGATCTCCAGTACTAGTTATGATGGGCATCTTTGTCTTTTTTCCAAATATAAAGAGGGATGCTTCTAAAGTTTCTCTATGTTTGCTAGGAAAATGTTTTGCGGGGAGTGTGATAAACAGATTTATTTGTAAACTTTTAGTCAACATAGCTAACATAAAAAACTTCAATAGAAGATAATTTTAACAACAATTTTGAAGACTACCTCTATAAAGTGATTTTTCTGGGAAGGCTATGCTAGATGCATCAACACCAAAACCATCTTAAATGACAATAAGCTTGGAATTTGTATCCCTCCACTTATATACCAAAACAAATTTACTCTAAGAATTTTTATAATATATTCTTCACAAGGCATATAACTTCTCTTGTATTCTATCAGTTTCCTCTTATTAGAAGGGAAAACTACAAACTGGTCATAAGACCAACTATACCATGATGAAGAGCTGCACTGCTTCAGAATGCTGGTGTGAGCAACTTTGTATTTTAATCTAAATCCCTTATTAAATACTAGTTTAGGTTCTATATTATCAGTTAGAGGGTTAGTTAACATGTGGTGAAATGAGGATATATGCAAGGTATAATGTTTTACAACCATGAAAACAAGACCTGTCTAATGACAATGTTTCATACATGTTAATGTAAAACATTTAATTTAAAAATATTGACACAATATATAAAGTGGCTATTATAAATCCACATGGTATAGTCTATAAACAGGTTTACATTTTTTGGGAAACTGTAAGTTATACTATGGAAAGATTTACCCTTGTAAAAGTTCATATTCTATTATAGTGAAGTGTGGTCAGACTTAATGGCCCTGATTCTTAAACATCTGGATTAAGTCATAACAAGTTGTATTTCAGAAGGACCCTGTGTACATGAATGTCAATTCTTGTAATTTAATAGCTAACCAAAACATCATTAACATACAGAAACATGCATCATGAGAAGCAAGAACAAATCACCCAACTCTTCTGCATATTAACAACTAGTCACACAGATCAAAAGCGTTCACACCACTATGGCAGGAAACAACCATGCTAGGGAAATATGAACTGATTCAAGTACAAATACAACATAATACAATTTCTTACAAAAATTTCACAAATTAAGACTAAAGTATTCTATACAACTGACTACCAAACACCATGAAAACTGGCTTCTCTAAAGCTCTTACTCTAATTGATGGGCCAACTGGCTATATATGGGTATGATTAAGACTCTTATTCAGGTTGTCATATAGGTTAGCAACTTGAAAAAATACTACCAGGTATGCTTCACCAGCTTCCTAAAAGACACACATTGCTGCAATGCAGGACCTGAAGTCTGCTTTGAGGCAATAGACAGTTTTCCAATCAGAAGACATTCACAGATATACAAAATCTGAGGGAGTTTTTCATTAATAAATCTGCCCTCTAGATATGCATATGGAGTCTTATGAGGTGAAATGAATGGATTATGGAGTAATTCAGATCCACACAAAGAAATAAAAGACTCTGATAAAGGTAACTACATAAGTAAATAAAGCGTCAATATTATGTTGTGAGAAGATGGCAGAGTAGGAAGCTTCAGGATTCAGTCTTTCTACCAGAACAATTATTAAACAGGCAGGAACTGTCTGAAACAATTATTTTGAGACTATGGGGGTCAATAAAACACTGTACAGCATCCGGGGAAGAACAGTGGAAAAACCTGATAAATTACACTAAAGATCAGTAAATTGTTTTATTTGCACAGGGGATACTGGCATATACCCCACTCTCACAGCAGGTTGCTGTGGAGTCCAGCCTCTGGTCACCTCGCTAGTGACAGAAAAGGATGTAAAAATCCCCATCCCCAAGACCAGGAGTTGGCATGGAAAATTACTGATCATGGCTTTATTTTTTAGAAACTTTGGATCAGTGTCCAGCTCTGAGGGCAGCAAATATTCCAGTCTGCTCCATAAGAGGGTAGCAGTGGAGACTTAGGAATGCTACACTTCCTCAGGGCTGTGGGGGACAGTTAGTTGAAGAGCTGCATTTGCTGGGCAGGTCAATAAAGCTCAGATTGGGAGAACCATCGAGGAGGCTCCTGATGCCTTTCCTGATCCCTACTCCAAGGCATTTTGGAGCTGGTGTGTACTCTCAACATGGGTCTGGCCCTGTTTAGGCTAGAGAAGACTGACTTGGGAAACTCCTCTCTAGCATGCCCACTATCTTTCCAAAATTTACCTTCCAGGCAATAGCTGCTTGAGAAAAGAAAAGTAGTGTAAGAAACTGTAGAGTTGGACTGTGTGGGGCAAAGGCTTGCCTACTTTAAACACCCAGGGTAAAGAGGTCTGTCTCCTGGGAAATAGAGGGGGCATTCAAACTTCTGTAAACAGAAGAACTCCGAGACTATTAACAAGCAGAAGCCCAGGACAAGACACAGGCCAAGAAAAGACAGGGAGCACCCAGCACACTGTATTTGTCTTGGGCTGACCTTCCTGATAAGAAGGCTAAAGCTCAAGAAAATCTTAGTCTTATCAACAGCTAGTTACAAAATCAAGAAACATGCCTCATGGACTAATTCCTAAAGTTAACATTTTAAACTATTAAAAGGAACAGTGTGTAACAAAAGAGTACAAGACAAACAGATAAACAGAAAGTGATAACCCATCCAAAGGAAGAGGTTAAAAATCCAGAAAACATGAACAAAGAAGACCAGAATGAGGCCATACCAAAGAAAAAAATTTTTTAAATGGTCTTAAAAATGTTCAGTGAGATGAAGGAAAATACAGAGAAAGAACTAAAGGGTATCAAGAAAACAATGAATGAGTAATATGAGAATATTTGTAAAGAGATAGAAAATTTTTAAATGAACCAAACAGAACTACTGGATTTGAAGACCACAATAACTGAAATGAAAAATGCCCGGGAGGTTTTCAGAGCAGATTGGAGCTGACAGAAGAAAGGATCAATGAACTTAAGAAGAAAACAATTGAAATAAATCAGGCTGAGGAGGAAAAAGAATAAAGAATTATAAAAAGTGAAAATACCCTAAGACACCTCTGGGATACAATCGAGAGTACTAATATATGCATTTTTGGGGTCTCAGAAGGAGAAGAAAGAAAGGAAGGAGCAGAAGGAATATCAAAGAAATGACAGAGAGCTTTCTAACCATAATAAAATATGTGAATATGCTCATCCAAGAATCCCAGAGAACATCAAATAGGATACACATGAAGAAAAATACACCCCATAATACATTGATCAAACTTTCTAATGCAAAGGACAAGCTGCTAGAGAAAAGCAACATATTATGTACAAGGAAGTCACAATTATGTTGAGAGCGAATTTATCATCAGAAACCATGGAGGCAAGAGAGCAGTAAGTTGAAATTCCTAGAGTGCTGAAAGAAAACAAATGCCAACCAAGATTTTATATCCAGCAAGACTTTTTTTCAAAAATTGGGGAGAGATTAAAATATTTCCAGATAAACAAAAGCTGAGGGAGTCCATCCCCACTAGACAAGCAATGCAAAAAATAGTCTTCGGGTTAAAAGGAAAGGACACTAGTCAGTGACTCAAAACAGCATAAAGAAAGACTTGCAGTAAAGGTAACCAATTTCATAATGATAAATGCTAGTATTATTATACTGTGTTCTTTACTTTGTAACTCCACTTCTTACTTCCTACAGGTGCTGAAATGCAAATGAATAAAACCTAATGATAAATATGTATTTTTGGACACACAAAGTTCAAAGATATTAGTAGTCACAAGTACCTTAAAAGGTGAGGTGATGGAAGGGTATAGGAAAATTTTTGAGTCTGTTATTGAAGTCAAATTGTTATCAAACCAAATATTATTTTTATATATTTAAGATGTTAAATATTAACCTGATGGTAACCACAAGGAAATCAGATGAAAAATATATCCAGATAAAAAAGAGAATATACTCAATATGATACAACACACTAAAAAAAACCCAATAAATATTAAAATAACATTGATGGAAGAATGAAGAGACAAAAAAGGTATACAACTTACAAAGGCTAAATAACAAAATGGCAAAAGAAAGTCCTGCAATATTAGTAGTGATTTTAATGTAAATGGATTAAACTCACCAGTCAAAAGGCAGATTGACTGAATAGATTTTTAAAAAGCATGATCCAACTATATGCTGTCTGCAAAGGACTCACCTTAATTCAAAGATGCAAGTATGTTAAAAAGCGGATATATAAATCTGTTCTACCTCATTGATGTGGAAACACATTTAATCATTATATTTTCCTTCCTCCATGACCTCCAACACCGACAAAGTGGAAGAAACTGAGATACTGTGAAAGAGAAATGTAACTGGTACTGATAAAAAAAGGAGGTACCAGGAATTGAACCCAGGATCTCATTGAACCCAGGACCTTGTACATGCGAAGCAGATGGTCAACCACTGAGCTCCACCCATTCCCCCACATGGCCACTTTTAAAGCTAGTTTTGATGAGGAAGTTTTAGTTAGCAATTCAATACTGTAAGCATCCATTAAAGTTTATGAAGTTTTTAAATTTAAGAATTTTATCTATTACTGAGAACAGTCAAGAGAATATATATAACATATGTATATGTCAACCAAAAATATATTAAAATGGACACATGTACCCATAATCCAGTTTAGTAAATGTAACATATAGTAATATATAAAAAAAAAGTGAAAGGATGGAAAGCTACATACCATGCAAGTAGTAACCAAAAGAAGATTGGGGGGAGGAAGTGGATGTGGCTCAAGCAGTTGGGCACCCACCTACCACACAGGAGGTCCCAGGTTTGGTTCCCAGTGCCTCCTAAAAAGAGTGTAAACTACAATGTAAACTATAATCTATGCTTAGTGGCAATACTCCAAAATGTGTTCATCAATTGTAACAAATGTACCACACTAATGAAAGATTTTGTTAATGTGGGAAAATGTGGGAGGGGTAGGGAGTGGAGCATGTGGGAATCCCCTATATTTTTTATGCAACATTTATGTAAACTAAGTATCTTTTAAAAAGTAAAAAATATAATTTTAAAAAAAGAAGACAAGATAGACACCAAGCTGATGTGATAGGCTGGCACAGAAAGCTGATGCAACAAGATGGCACAGTGAGATGATGCAACGAAGAGACACAATGAGGAAACACAATGAGAGACACTACAAGTGGGAGTGGAAGTGGCTCAAGCCATTGGGTGCCTCCCTCCCACATGGGAGGTCCTAGGTTTGGTTCCCAGTGCCTCCTACAAAGAAGATGAGTACACAATGAGCAGAGTGTGAAAACAATGGGGAGGTGAGAAATAAATAAATAATAATAAATCTTACAATAAAGAGTGCTGGGGTAGTTATATTAAACTCAGATTAAATAGGTTTTAAGTTAAAAAAACAGGACAAAGATGGTCATTATATACTGATAATAGTGTCAATTCAACAAGAAGATGTAACAATTATAAATATTTATATATACCTAACAGCAGAACCCTAAAATATATGAAGCAAATACTGACAGATTCAAAGTGAGAGTGACAGTTCTACACTAATAATAGGAGACTTTAATACATCACTTTCAGTAATCAATAGATCTTCTAGTCAGAAAAACAAAAAGGACATACAAGACTTGAACAATACTCTAAATCAACTATACCTAACAGACATATATAGAACACTTCACTCAACAACAACAGAATACAAATTCTTCTCAAGTGCAAGCATATCTAAAACGTACAAGAAATTATGGGATGCAGTGCTGAGAGGGAAATTTATAGCTCTAAACGCTTACATTTATAAAGAAGAAACACTTCAAATCAGAGACCTAACCTCAACAATGCAAGAACTAGAAAAAGAGCAAATGAAACTGAAATTGAGCAAAAGAAAGGAAATGACAAAAATTAGAGCAGAAATAACTGAAATTGAGAACTAAAAATAAGAGAATCAACAAAACCAAAAGTTGTTTCTTTGAAAAGACCAAAAAAAAAAAAAATAGACAAAACTTGAGCTAGAGTGACAAAGTAAAATGAGATGATACAAATAAGCCAATTCAGAAATGAGAAGGGGGACACTACTGTGGACTCAGCTGAAATAAAAGACTGTAAAAGATTACTATGAACAACTGTATGACAATAAATTAGATAACCTAGATGAAATGGACAAATTTTAGAGTCACACGAACTACTTACAATGGCTCAAGAAGAAATAGAAGGTCTCAACAAATGAATAACTAGCAAAGAGATTGACTCAGTAATAATAAACCTCCAAACAGAGAAAAGCCTAGTACCAGATAGCTTCAAAGAGGAATTTTACCAAATATTCCAAGACTTAACTCCAATTCTGCTCAAACTCTTCCAAAAAATTGATGAGGAGGGAACACTCCCTAATTCATTTTACAAGGCATGTGACCCTCATACCAAAACCAGATAAAGAAACAGCAAGAAAAGAAAATTATAGACCATTATTTCTTATGAATATTAATGCAAAAATCCCCAACAAAAGACTAGCAAACCTAAGCCAACAGCACATTTAAAGAATTATACATCAGGATCAAGTGGGATTTTATCCCTGGTATGTGAATGATTCAACATAAGAAAATCATTCCACATTAACAAAATGAAGGAGAAAAAAATACATGATAACCTCACTAGATGCAGAAAAAACACATGACATAATCCAGCACCCATTCTTGGTAAAAACACTTAGAACACTAGGAATAGAAGGACCCTTCCTCAGAATGATAAAGGGCATATATATAAAAACCCACAGCTAACATCCTACTTGATGGTGAAAAATGAAATCTTTTTCTCTAAGATCAGGAACAAGATCTTTGTTTCTTTGAAAAGACCAAAAAAAAGACCACTCCTATGCATCAGTGTACTGGAAGTTCTTGACAGAGCAATTAGGTAAGAAAAAGAAATAAACGACATACAAATTGGAAAGGAAGAGGTAAAACATTCCCTATTTGTGAATGACGTGACCCAATATACAGAGAATCCTGAAAAATCCAAAGTAAACCTCCTAGAGCTAATAAATGGATTCAGCAAAGTGTGGAATAGAAAATCAACACCCCAAAATCACCAGTGTTACAATACACAAGCAATGCAAAAATCAGAAGAAGTCAAGAAAAAGTACCATGTAACATAGCAGCTAAAAGAGTAAAATATAAATTAATCTAGCCAAGAATGTAAAGAACCTGTACACAGAAAACTACAAACTATTACTATAAGAAATCAAAGATGACATAAAGAAATGGAATACATTCTGTGTTCATAGATTGGAAGACTAAATATCATTAAAATTTCAATCCTACACAAAGCAATTTATAGATTCAACACAATCCCCATAAAATTCCAACAACCTTCTTTGCAGAAATGGAAAAGCCCATCCTCAAATTTATATGGAAAGGTAAAGGGCTCCAAATAGCTAAAAACATCTTGGCAACTAAGAATGAAGTGGAAGTAGTCATACTTCCCAAACTCAAAATTTATTAAAAAGCTACAATAATCAAAACTGCATGGTACTGGCACAAGGATAGACATATAGACATGTGGAATTGAATTGAGAGCTCAGAAATAAACCCTCACATTTACGTCCAAGTGAGTTTTTTTTTTTTTTTATTATGGGTAAAAATCAAAATTCTCACAATACATACAAACATTTGCAAAATGATATATAAATATATATGCATATATGTGTATTTGCTTACAAAAATGTTATTTATATATATATATATACATATATTTTAAGAGGTGCTTAGATTACCCAAAATATTACACGGAACCCACTGGGATTCCCATGTTGCCCACCTCCCACACCTCCCACCACATCCCACACAAACATCTCCCACAGTGTGGCCCACCACCCTCAATGAACTTACACATCCTGGAGCCTTGCCACCAACCATAGACAACAGTTCACACTGTAGACCACACTCTCTCCCACTCAGTTCTTTTTTTTTTTTTTTCCATTTATTTATTTATTTATTTATTTATTTATTTTATTTTTTTTTTTATTTTGGGTAAAAATCAAAATTCTCACAATACATACAAACATTTGCAAAATGATATGTAAATATATATGCATATATGTGTATTTGCTTACAAAAATGTTATTTATATATATATATATATACATATATTTTAAGAGGTGCTTAGATTACCTAAAATATTACACGGAACCCACTGGGATTCCCATGTTGCCCACCTCCCACACCTCCCACCACATCCAACACAAACATCTCCCACAGTGTGGCCCACCAACCTCAATGAACTTACACCTCCTGGAGCCTTGCCACCAACCAGCTCCCACTCAGTTCTTAGTGGTGTGTGCTGATTTAAAATGGCCTACATCCATTGCCACAACAGTACTCAGGACAACCTCCAACTCCCAAAGAAGCCCCTGTATTTCAAATGCTCATCCCCTCCCTACCAAAAAATGTCAAGTGGCCACTGGCTCCACCTCATTGTTATAATTTCTTGCATTGCTAGAATCACCATATGTGAGCAAGAGAATACCATCATGACTGTCCCCTTCTCCCCAGCCCCCCAGGGCCCATGATACCCCCCTCTCCTAACCCATGGAATGTCAAGATTCACAGTTGCATGCTCTGGGGATTTGAACCAGCACTTCCTAAACCATCCACCCCCCAGTGTTGTACCACCAAACCCAGGAAGACCACCGCTCATCTGCCCCATCCCCCAACATGCAACCACACTCTATCCCTTTACCATAGTTTATGTCTATATGGGAGATGGCTCAAAGCCTGCTCTTCTCTTACTCTCCTTTGTTAACTTATTTTTCAGACAATGGTTCTCAGAGACTGCTCACTTTCCTCAGTTCAGAT
>JAKSZT010054534.1:1433540-1559890 GCA_026826555.1 Tolypeutes matacus
GGTAAAGACAAATGAGTTCAAGTGGCTAAGAGACTTCAAAGAGAGTCAGGTGGTCATCCCAGAGGTAACTCTTACGCACACCTCAGTAGGAGCTCCAAGTGAGTTTTTACATGGGGCAAAGGCCACTCAACTGGGAAAGAAATTGAGCTGGCAAAACTAAATTTCCATTTGCAAAATAAAGAAAAACTCTAACTCACACCTTATACAAAAGTCATCTCAAAGTGTACCAAAGAACTAAATATAAGAGTCAGAACAATCAAACTCCTAGAAGAAAATATAGGGAAGCATCTTCAGGACCTTGTTTTAAGCAACGGTTTCTTAGACTGTACATCTTAAAGCACAACCAACAAAAGAAAAAGTAGATAATAGGTACATCTTCAATATTAAAAACGTTTGTACCCCCAAAGGACTTTATCATAATAGCAAAATAACAACATACACAATGGGAGAAAATATTTTGAAATCATGTATCTGATAAAAATTTTATAACCATAACAACAAAAAGACAAACAACCCAATTAAAAATGGGCAAAAGACTTGAATAGGCATCATCCTACAAGATATACATATGGCCAGAAAGCACATGAAAAGTTGCTCAACATCATTAGCCATTAGTGAATTGAAAATTAAAACTACAATAAGATAGGATGTCCATACCTATTAGAATGACTGGTATTAAAATAACCACAAAATACAAAAAATTAGCTGCATATCTTTATTTTCCTTCATATTCTTGAATTGTTTTAGGAGATTTGTTTGAATTTCTTTGATTAGGTTTTTCAAATTCTCTGTCTCCTCTGAAGATTTACTTTGTTTCTTTGTCTGAGTCTTACCTTCCTGTTTCTTAGTATTGCTTGTAATTCTTTGCTGATGTCTGGACATCTGATTATTTTGTTGTGCTTAATCTGAAGGTCAATTTCTTCCTCTTGTCTGGGATTCTATTGTTGATTGGCTTTGAGTTAAGGCTCTTTGTGATGCTTGTTCCAACTTTTTCTGGAACTTTATCCTGTGTTTAACTCTTCAGATGTTCTCAGCTCTTACTTATCTGATTTTTGCTGTGGATATGTGGTACAATTTTTCAGATAGCAATTGTGCAATTGTTTCACCTCCAGAAGAAAGCTCCCTTTCCTCTCTTCCTTCTCTGGAAATCTTGATCTGTTCTGTTTGTTTTTGTGCAGATAAATCTTTATCTGTTCTGTTTGTTTTTGTGCAGACAAATCTTTATCTGTTCTGTTTGTTTTTGTGCAGAAAATTTTCCCCAGCATTTAAAAATTTGTTTAAACTCTCTCTTTCACCCCATGCCCCATTATCCTTAAACTTTCCAGTTCTGGGATCCATCACATCCCACAACAGCTCAATTTTCCACCCACCCCCACCCTTTTAAAAAAACAATTTATTGAAGTATATCATTCATACATGAACATACATAAACTGTAAGTATTCAATAAACATCGTGAACTTACAAAAAAGAGAAACATGCATAACATCATACAGTGCTCCCACACATCACCCCCCAAACACCCTGTATTGTTGTAAAACATTTGTTAACAAATCATGAAAGAGTATCGTCAAAGTATTACTACTAACTATAGTCTGGATCTTCCTCCCTTATACATTTTTTAAGGATTTACTTATTTATTTATTTACTTTTATCCATTTTTACCCCCCTCCCATTTTTGCTGTTTCTGTGTCCTTTCACTGGGCAACTCTCTGTGTCTGTTTCCTGCACTTTCTTCTCATCCCTCTCCTCCTGTCTTCACTGGGATTCAATCCTTGGAATCTTCGATATGGGAGAGAGGTGTCCTACCGCCTGCATCACCTTAGTTCCTGGTTTTTCGGTGCGTCTCGTCTTGGCTCTCCCTTGTGTCACTCTCCTGTTATATCATCATCTTGCTGCGGGGCTTGCAGGGCCTGACGGCAGACCAGCAGATGGGGCCTGGTGGCTCACCTGCTCGCGGGGCCTGGCAGCACACTCGCGCATGGGGCCTCGTGGCCCACACGCCTTCTATATTTTTCTTTTTTTAATTTTTACTGGGAGGTCCTGGGGGTTAAACTCAGGTCCCTCCATATGGGAGATGGAAGCCCAACCACCTGAGCCACATCTGTCCCCCTGCTATATCTCTTAAGGTTGACCAAAGATACCCAAAGTTACTGTCTTTTCCCATACAGGATGGTCATATAATAAATCAGGCTTAGTTTATCACCAGCATTTTAAAAACCAGACCTAGGGAGAAAAACTAGGTCTGGTAACACATACATGGTTTCTAATACAGCGAATGTTTAGCCTACCCTGATTATCACTAAATCAGGTCAGCGAGAATATTTGCATCCCACCCCTTTTAAAATGTAAACCTTTTCTGTCTCTGGTTTCTTCTCACTTAGGCTATCCCAACCAGGGTAGCTAGATGGGGTCAATCCAGAAAGGTATATCCATCCAGAAAGGTCCATTTTGTGTTTTGATGGACCAGCAGAGATTCGATTGAATGAATACACCTCTTGTCAATGGTTCTTCTGTGGTCTCTCTTTTTCCCCCGAGAGTCCTTTTATATGCAGCTCCTCAGTGGCTGGTGTTCTTCCGTGACCTCTGCAGATGTGGCTTCTTGAGCCTGGATGTGCATGGGGCTCTAACTCACTGCTGTGAGAAACTTTACAGCAGGGATTCTTAACTTTTATTGCTCCATGGACCTGTTTGCCAGTCAAGTGAAAACCATGGACCCCTTACTAAGTCCACATTATACTGTGTATTATTTAATAAATATATCACACCCATACCATGTCCCCACAAGAATAATGTTTTTTTCTGGATTCCAATTCAGGCTCATGGAATTCTTGTTAAGAACCCCTGCTTTACAGTCTCCAACTATGGCAGGAGGGGCCCTGGCCATGCTGCTTCTGTGTGAGTCCCAAATTGTGAGGTACTGAGTGAGGAAGAGGTGTCCAGACTGGCTGTTCCAGAAAGAAAACCTGCCGCCTGATATTAGGGATTGTTCCTCTTTTTCTTTGATTAAGTGTACATGAAGTCCTTCTCCAGATTTTATCATCTTCCAGAGTTCTAAAGAAGTCTATGGCCAATTGATTACTGATTTGAAAAGAATAGTGTCTTCAACCAGTGTAGTGGGAGAACTGGATATCCATATGTAAAATAATGAAGCAGGAGCCCTATCTCACACCATATACAAAAGTTATCTCAAAATGGATCAAAAACCTAATTATAAAAACTAGGACTATAAATTTTAACTCCTAGAAGAAAATGTAAGGAAGCATCTTCAGGATCTCATGTTCGGGAATGGTTTCTTAGACTTTACACCCAAAGCACAAGCAATAAAAGAAAAAGTAGATAAATGGGACCTCATCAAAATTAAAAACTTTTGTGCACCATAGGACTTTTTATTTTTTAAAGCTACTTAGATTACATAAATATCACACAAAAAAGATAGGGATTCCCATATGTCCCACTTCCCACACCTCCCACAACCTCCCACATGAACATCCTTTATTAGTGCAGCACATTCATTGCAATTGATAAACACATCCTTTGCCATTAAGCATGGGCCATAGTTCACATTGTAGTCGACACTCTCTCCCACACAGTTATGCATGTTATGTGATGATACAAAATGGCCTATATCTATCATTGCAAAGTCACTCAGGACGAGTCCCAAGTCCCGAAAAAGCCCATGTATTACAACTGTTTTTCCCTGTCCCTACCCCCAGTGCCTCCAGTGGCCACTGGCTCCACATCAATGTTTTAATTTCTTCCATTGCTAGAATCACAATATGTCTATAGTAGAGTAACAGTAATTCCACTCTAGTCCATAGCTCTTTCTTCAGTCCTGAGGGTTCTGTGATGATGATGTCCACTCCACCTCCAATTGAAAGGGGGCTTATATCCCATGGGGAAGATGGATGGGACTATCCTGCCTGCAGTAGCAGACTCTCCATTTCTTGGGATGGCCGTTGTCCATCATCATCTCCCCACCAGTTGTCCTGAGTGAGTCCAATGAGCTGTAGAGTAAGTGTTGCAGCTCCACCGAGGTTCCAGGCCCAAATGGCACATAGACAGCCCAAAGACTCGAGTATCTGGACATACACCTACAAACTCCAGCACCAAGTATAGGTTTAAATAGAAGGGACAGATGGGCCATGTGCATAATTGAGTCCAACTCTGTCACTCTCAGGAACACAAACTCCAAAGTAGGGCCCACTGACAGGGCACCAAATTCTGGAGCTATCTGCACTGACCATAGGACCTGAGTGTCAACAGAGCTCTCAGGAGCCCCACTATTTGGGGTGGTATCCACTTTGGGAGTGTATGAGATCCTGCTGAGATGTGCGTAAGTGTTACCTCTGGGATGACCTCCCAACTCACTTTGAAGTCTTTTAGCCATATAAACTCATTTGTCTTTACCTTTTCCTCCTTTTATTCGAGGTCTTTTTCCAGTCACATTGCCGGTTGGCACTTGGTAGCAATCCCTTGGTGCCAAATCTCATCCCCGGGAGTCATGTCCCACGCTGGGAGGAAGATAATGCATTCATACGCTGAGTTTGGCCTAGAGAGAGGCCACTTTTGAGCAACAAGGGGGCTCTCAGGAGGCAACCCTTAGGCACTCCATAACAATAGGCTAAGTTTCCATTTCAAGAGCAAAGACTCATAAGTCTAGTCATCAATATCAAGGGCCCATCAGTGGATCATCCTCCTTCGCCAGTCTCTGCCCCTGCACTTGGGGGACTGTTGCTGCTCCACTAGAGAATGTGGAAGAGTTCTCCAGGATGAGAATTCAGTATTCTCTCGTTTATTGTTTGATTCTCCACCCACCGTGACAATGTCCCATGAGCATTTGAACATTTTTATATACCTTATATGTATGCTCAGGTGAACTTCCTCCCATGCATCCCCCATCCCTGACTCCCCACAGCAACGATCCTCCCTTGCCCCAGTTGTAACCCTTCTGTGATCCAAAGCTTCTTCAAAGATTAAGCCATTGCAATAGCTGAATAAAATTAATAGGAAAATGAAATAATAATGATAAGTTTAAATATAAGAGATAAAATACGTGAAAATTAAAAAAAAACTAAAAATAAAATATAATTAAGATTGGGATTTTAAAAAAATGAAAAATATTAAGAAAAATTTTTTTGACATCTTGCCTTTCATCACTGCAATATCTGGTGTCCTGTCTGTACTGTGACACCATCCCCCACTCATTCCCCAGTGTCTCACTATTTTTCATTTGGTTTTCAAAGAAGTTTTAGGTTACAGCAAAGTCACACACAGAATACAGGATACTCTTATGTATCCAACATCTTTCCCCTTTCCCCCCCCCCATATCAATACCTTTTTACATGTGGTTGGTAGCATTGTTATAACTGGTATACAGATAGTGAAACATAGCTACTAAACATGGTCAATAGTTAAAACTATGGTTTAGTACACTTATACAATTTTTGATGATATTTATCATGTCCTGTGTCCATCACTGTGAGATCATGCAGAACAATTCCACTGACCACTAAATACCCCTTGTTTGATCCATCTATTCCTCCCTCCCAATCCCCCTGGGGCCCACAGCAATCCCCTTGCTTGACTTGTTGGATGACAAGATTCATAGTTACATGCAACAAGACTGAGGTCTTGACACACTGGTTTGTCCCCTATTAGGAACCGCCATTACTCTTGAGAGACTCCCACCTGTCTATTTCTGCACAAATCGTTCCTCCCGAGGATGGGAGTCCATCTCCTTCCCACTCATTATGTGGGTCTCCACCCAGTGATCCTACACATTATGACAAAATCATCACACACACAATCCCTAGAAGCCTGCTCCAGGTATTCCCTGTCCCAAATGCCCTCCCATCCAACACCCTAAATCAGTAACCCTTCCTTGTCATATTGCCATAAGAGCATTCCCAACTTTGTACTTTAAACCACATACCCACAAATTCCCAGTGTTCACCTGGTCCCTCTCCAGACCCTCTCCCCACTAGCCTGGACCTTCTAACCCATCCTTCCCAAGCTACCCACCTGTCAACCTTGCACCACCGAACCCAATAATATCACTACCCTCTTGTCCTATGCCTTCAATACGCAACTATACTCTTTCACCTTACCATAGATCCTGTAGATGCTTCCCTACATTATCTTCCAAGGTCTTTATAATCTTGGTTCTTATATTTAGATCTTTGATCCATCTTGAGTTGATTTTTGTATAAGGTGTGAGATGGTATTTCTCTCATTGTTTTGGTATGGGTATCCAGTTCTCCAAGCACCATTTGTTGTAGAGACCATTCTCTCCTAACTGAGTAGGCTTGGTGGCCTTGTTGAATATCAGATGACTGTATATGTTAGGGACTATATCAGAATTCTCAATTCAGTTCCATTGGTTTGGTATGTCTATCCTTGTGCCAATACCATGCAGTTTTGACCACGGTAGCTTTGTAGTATGTTTTAAAGTCAGGTAGTGTGATACCTCCAATTTCATTTTTCTTTTTCAATATGTCCTTGGCAATTTGGTGCCTCTTACCCTTCAAATAAATTTTGTACCTAGTTTTCCCAGTTCTTTGAAAAAATGCTGTGTTGATTTTTATTGGGATTGCATTAAATCTGTATATTAGCTTGGGTAGAATAGACATTTAAATGATGTTTAGCCTTCCTATCCATGAACAGGGAATATTCTTCCACTTATTTAAGTCTTATTTGATTTCCTTTAACCATATTGTATAGTTTTCTGTACATAAGTCCTTTACATCTTTAGTTAAATTTATTCCTAGGTATTTGATTCTTTTAGTAACTATTGTAAATGGTATTTTTTTCTTGATTTCCTCCTCAGATTGTTCATTATTGGTATAAAGAAATGGTACTGATTTTTGAGCATTGATCTTTTAGCCTGCGACTTTACTGAACTCATTTATAAGTTCTAGAAGCTTTGTCATAGATTTCTCAGGGCTTTCTATGTATAGAATCCTATTGTCTGCAAACAGTGAAATTTTTACTCCTTCCTTTCCAATTTGGATGCCTTTCATAACTTTTTCTTGCCTTAGTGCTCAAGCAAGTACTTCTAACACAATGTTAAATAGGAGCAGTGATAGTGGGCATCCTTGTCTTTTTCCTGATCTTAGAGGGTAAACTTGTAGGATTTCAACATTGAAGATGATGTTAGCTGTGGCTTTTTCATATATATCCTTTATCATGTTCAGAAAGTTTCCTTCTATTCCTATCTTTTGCAGAGTTTTTATCAGGAAAGGGTGCTATAGTTTGTTGAGTGCTTTTTCTGAACATATAGAGATGATCATGTGAATTTTTTATTTTAATCTGTTTATGTGGTGTATTACATTGATTGATTTTCTTATGTTGAACCGTCCTTCCATACCGGGAATGAAAGCCACTTTGTCATGGTGTATAATTCATTTGATATTTTGTTGAATGCAATTAGCATGTATTTTTTTAAGGATTTTAGCATCTAGGTCCATAAGAGAGATTGGTCTGTAATTTTCCTTTCTTGTGGCATCTTTGTTTGGCTTTGGTATTAGGGTAATGTTGGCATCATAGAATGAGTTAGGCAATGTTCTTTCTACTTCTATTTTTTGGAAGAGCTTAAGCAGGATTGGTGTTAGTTCTTTCCGGAATGTTTGGTAGAATTCACCTGTGAAGCCATCTGGCCCTGGGCTCTTCTCAGTTGGAAGGTTTTTGATAACTGAGTCTATCTCTTTACCTATAATTGGTCTGTTGAGTTCATCAATTTCTTCTTTCATCAATTTAGGCTGCTTGTGAGTTTGTAGGAATTTGTCCATTTCTTCTAAATTATCATGCTTGTTGGCATATAATTTTTCAAAGTATCCTCTTATGATACTCTTTATTTTGGGGGGGTCAGTGGTGATATCCCCTTCCTCATTTCTTATTTTGTGTATTTGCATTTGCTCTCTTTTCTTCTTTGTTACTCTGCATAAAGGTTTGTCATTTTTATTGATCTTCTTGAAGAACCAGCTTTTGGTTTTGTTTATTTTTTCTAGTGTTTTCTTATTTTCTATTCCATTTAGTTCTGCTCTAATCTTTATTATTTCCTTCTTTCTACTTCCTTTGGGGCTAGTTGTTGCTTTTCCAATTCGTCCAGGTATGCAGTTAGGTCTTCAATTTAGCTCTGTCTTCTTTTTTTGATATATGCATTTATGGGTATGAATTTCCCCCCAGTACAGCTTTTGCTGCATCCCATAGGTTTCGATATGTTGTGTTGTTATTTTCATTCGTTTCAAGGTAGTTACTGATTTCTTTTGAGATTTCCTCCTTGACCCACTGTTTTTCTAAGAGTGTGTTGTTTAACTTCCATATCTTTGTGCCTAATCTGTTTATCTGGCCCTTACTGATTTCTAATTTCATTCCACTGTGGTCAGAGAAATTACTTGGCATCATAGAATGATGTATAGATGTATAAATTACTTGGCATCATAGAATGTATAATGTCATTCTTTCTGAATTCCTCGAGCGTTGTTCTGTGGCCTAGCATGTGGTCTATCTGGGAGCATGATCCATGTGCACTCGAGAAGAATGTATATCCCACTGTATTTGGGTGTAGCATTCTGTATATGTTTATTAGGTCCAGATCATCTAATGTATTATTCAGAGTCTTTGTTTCTTTATTGATTCTCTGTCAAGATGTTCTGTCTAATGGTGATAATGGTGAATTAAAGTCCCCCACTATAATTGTAGAGGCATCTATTTCTCCACTTATTCTTTCCAGTGTTTGCCTCATGTATTTTGAGGCGCCCTTTTTAGGTGCATAAACGTTTATGAATGTTCTTTCTTCTTGAAAGATTACCCCTTTTACTAATATATAGTGTCTATCTTTGTCTCTTATAACAGTTTTGCATTTAAAGTCTGTTTTGTCTAATATTAGTATATATATTCCATACCTTTTTTGGTTGTTTTTTGCTTGTAAAATTGTTTTCCAGCCATTCATTTTCAGCATCCTTGAATCCCTGGGTCTAAGGTGTGTTTCTTGTAGATATCATATAGATGGGTCATATTTCTTTATCCATTCTGCCTATCTGTGTCTCTTGACTGGTGAGTTTAATCCATTAACATTCAGTGTTATTACTCTCATGGAATTTCTTACATCAGCCATATTTTCTTTGGGTTTATGTATGTCATATGCTGTTTTTATTTTCTTCTTGCCTTTTTAGTTATTCTTACACTCTCCCCCAACTCTCTCTCTCCTGTTTTTTCCTTTCAATGTGCACAACTTCCTTTAGTATTTCTTGCAGATCAGGTTTCTTATTGGCATACTCTCTTAATTTATGTTTATCTGTGAATATTTTGAACTCTCCATCATTTTTGAATGCCAGCTTTGGTGGATAGAGAATTCTTGGCTGGAAGTTTTTTTCTTTTAGTACCTTGACTATGTCATACCACTACCTTCTTGCCTTCATGGTTTCAGTTGAGAAATCAGCACTTAATCTTATTGTTCTTCCCTTATATGTGATGGTTGTATTTTCTCTTGCTGCCTTGTGTATTTTTTCTTTGTCTTGAGCATTGGACATTTTGACAAGTATATGTCTTGGAGTAGGCCTGTTTGGATTTATACTGTTTGGGGTGCACTGTGCTTTCTGGACATGTACGTTCATCTCCCTCAATGGGGTTGGGAAGTTTTTGGCCATTATTTCCTTCAACACCCCTTCTGTTCTCTTTCCCTTCTCTTCTCCCTCTGGGATGCCTATAATGCATATGTTTGTGCATTTTGTGTTGTCATTTAAACCCCTAAGCCCCTGCTGGATTTTTTCAAACTTTTTACCTATCTGTTTGATTTCAGATGTATTGTCTTCCACATCACTAATTCTTTCTTCTGCCTGTTCAAACCTGCTGTTATGTGATTCCAGCATCTTTTTGATTACTTGGATTGCGCCATTCATCACCATCATATCCGTTATCTTTTTATGTATGTTTACAATTTCTTCAGTATGTTTTCCCTTTGTCTTGTTAATATACTTAATCTCTTCCTTCACTTCATTAAGTTGGTCAATGATATTTGTTTGGACAGTTTTGATTAGTTGTTCGATGTACTGCATCTCTTCCTGATTTTCAGTTTGTTTATTGGACTGGTCCATGTTTTCCTGTTTCTTAGTATGATTTGTCCTTTTTTGTTGCCCTCTGGTTATCTTTTTATCTTGATGGGTTTATTTAGTTTATTAGCTTCTCTCTGCTCTAGAGTTTTATTTAGCTGCTGGTTTTGTATGTGTGTTAACTTTTCTCTTTGACACTTCATTCTTCTTGTTCTATTTCCTTGCTGTTTTCTATGTTCCCTTGAAGGAAAAAGATTAGAGCCAGAGAAAGTGAAAGAGGTAAGAAAAGAAAAAGGATAATAGTAATAATAATAATAAAAGTTAGATGAGAGGCCATATAAGACTTAGTAAAATGAATATTTGACTCATGTGAGCAGTGTAGTGTAATAGGAATAAAAAAGTGGAGTACCTACAATGAAATGGGAAACCAAATAGAGAAAAATATATAGAATGATTTATAAGGCCAGAATTATGATGAGAGAGAGAAAGAGAAAAGAAAAGACAGAAAGAAAAAATATAATAATGATAAAAAGCAAACAGAATAGACAAGATAGAAATCAAAACCAGAAAAGTTGAGGACTAAATAAAGAAAGATGGAATGTAAGAACCACAACAGAAAACAGAAGATAGAAAGATGAGGGAAGGAAATAAGATAGCGTTGGTAGACAAAATCAGTATACGCAGAAAATGAGAAATCAAAGAAGAAGCACAACAAAGAAGAGACAGTCTAGCAGTACCTAATTTAAAAAAGGGATATAGGGTGGGAGGAAAGAGGAAATAAAAACAAGAAACAAAAAAATCCAAACAAACACACAAGCAAGCAAACAAAGCTAAGGAAGAGCAGTCTTCTTTCTAGGGCCCTTGTGGCGCTTCTCAGGCTGCCTCTGTTCATCAATCAATTACCCTGAAGGATTCTCTCTGCAGTTTTTGAGGCGGGTTTTAGTGAGTAAACTAAGTTAATTTTTTTTTTGAAAAATAAGGGACCCCAAAAAATCTAGTACAGAAATAATGTCTATGTTTTCCCTGTCCTAGAGTAACAGCTGAATGTTAGATATTCCAGTGGATAGCTACACTTAGAGGAGCTGTGAATTGAACTAGGGACCTCGTATATTCAAGGTGGAAACTCCTCCACTGAGCTATCTTTTAAATTAAGTCAGTAAGCTCTTCAGAAAACTATTCAGTCACTTTCCCTCAGGCAGGTTTGACTCTACTAGTGCAGCAGGATTCAGCAGGCTGTGTGAGTAGATCCCCCCTCCTGTCTCCTGGTCAGGTTGAGTTCTCTTTTGAAATTCAGATGGGACCCTGATGACTGAGTTCACCACACAGAGATGATTCTCAACCCCCTTCTAGACGACCCCCTCCTCCCAGGGGACCCTAAATAGGCTCTTGGAAACTTATTTAGCGCTTCCCACTGCCTGACTCCCTTAGAGAGTTGAAATTCTGAAAGTCCTCAGCACAGAAGCATTAAATTGACTGACTCTGCCCTCTCTCAGGCCAAGTCTCTGTATCCCAGGGTGGTTAGGTAAATCAGGTTTCCTCAGCAGATCGCCTCTCCCCTTAGCCTGGTGCCACCTTGAGCTAGCTAGTGTGTTCCCTACAGTTCAAATGGGATCCAGGCAACCAAACGCACAGAAAAGAAACCCCTCACCGCCCCTTGCCAGAACCCTCCCACTTTCGGAGAATGCTCCCTCTTGCTGGGTGGCTGGTGGGAGTCGGGGCTCACCCTGGCCCTTTGCCCTGAGGGTGGTGCTTAGCCGTCCACAATTTCCAGGCAGGGGGCTAAAAACTCACAGTTTTATCTTGTGCAATCTATCTCCCGGTCCAGCTCCCTACAGCTCAATGCCCCAAAGGCTCCTGCTCTGTGGGCTTCCAGAACATCTCACTCTGGCAGGATCCTGTCCCCAATTAGCCATCTATTGTGAGAGAGATGGTGAGCACCCACTTAAACTGACGCCATCTTGCCTCTCCATCATAGGACTTTATCATGACTGTGAATAGACAACTTACTCAATGGTAGAAAATATTTTGAAACCACTTATCTGATAATGGTTTAATATCCAGAATATATAAAGAAATCTTATACAAAAATTAAAAAGAAGAACCTAATTAAAAATGGGCAAAGTATTTGAATGTACATTTCTCCAAAGAGGATATACAAATGGCTGAAAATCACATGAAAAGATGCTCAATATCATTAACTATTAGGGAACCAAGCATCAAAACCACAATGAGACAACATTTCATGCTTATTAGAATGGCTGCTATTAAAAAGCACTACATTACAAATATGCGAGAGGATGAGAAGTAAAAGGAAAACTCATTCATTGCTGGTGGCAATGTAAATGGTGGGACCACTGTGGAAGATAATTTAGTGGTTCCTCAGATAGTTAAGTATAGAAATACCATATGAACCAGCAATCCCACTACTTGGCATATACTCAAAAAAATCAAAGAATGGGCTCAAACAGATATTTACACACCAATGTTCTTAGCAGGAGTATTCACAAATGCCAAAAGATAGAAGCAACCCATGTGTGCATCAACTGATGAATGGATAAACAAAATGTGGTATATGCATACAATGGAATATCATTTAGCCAAAAGAGGAAGGAATTTTCATCTACTGCCCAGATGTTCTATCTGATGCTGAGAGAGGTGCTTTGAAGTCTCCAACTATTATTGTAGAAACATCTATTTCTCTCTTTAGTTTTACCAGTGTTTGCCTCATGTAATTTGGGGCACCATGGTTTGGTGCTTATGCATTTATTATTTTTATTTCTTTCTGGTGATTTGCATGTTTTATTATTATATATTGTCCTTCTTTGTCTGTAGTAACAGTTTTGCTTTTAAAGTCTGTTTCATCTGATATAAGTATAGCTATTCCAGCATTTATTTTTTTATTTTTTGGTTACTGCTTGCATGGAATATCTTTTTCCAGACTTTCATTTTCTCTCTGTCAGTATCTTTGGGTCTAATGTGAGTCTCTTCTAAGCAGCATATAGATGACCATATTCTCTTATCCATTCCGGCTGTCTTTGTCTTTTAATTGGGGAGTTTAATCCATTAATATTCAATGTTATTACTGTAAAGGCTGTTCTTCCTTCACTTATTTTGACCTTTGGATTTTATCTGTCATATTTTTTCACCACTCCTTTACACTTTTATTTACTTTTACTGATATAATCTTCATTTCCAGACTCTCTTCCAAACCTGTCCTGTCTTTCCTTCTCAGGCTGTAACACTGCCTTTAGTATTTCCTACAAAGCTGGTCTCTTGGTTACAAACTCCCTCAGTTTCTGTTTATATGAATATTCTAAACTTGCCCTTATTTTTGAAAGTCAGTCTTCTCAGATATAAGATTCTTGGCTGGTAGATTTTCTTTTTCAGTATCTTAAATATGTCATACCACTACCTTCTTGCCTCCATGGCTTCTGATGAGAAATCAGCACTTAATCTTATTGGTTATCGCTTGTATGTGATGCATCACTTTTCTCTTGCTGCTGTCAGAATTCATAGTCTTTGGTGTTTGAAATTCTGATAGTAAGTATTTCAGTATAAGACTGTTAAGATTTATTCAGATGGGAGTATGTTGAGCTTCATGGACACAGATATCTATGTCCTTCAATAGGGTTGTGATGCCATTATTTCTTCAAATATTCCTTTTGCCATTTTTCCCTTCTCTTCTTCTGGGACACCCATGACATGTATGTTTGCACATCTCATGCTGTCATTTAGTTCCCTGAGACCCTGTTTAATCTTTTCCAATCTTTTCTTTATCTGTTCTTTGGTATGTTTGCTTTTGGAGGCCATGTCTTCAAGCTCATTGATCCTTTCTTCTGCCTCCTCAAATCTGCTGTTACATGCCTCCACTATATTATTTAATTCATTTATCATGCCTTTCATTTCCATAAGATCTGCTGTTTTTCTATGTATGCTTTCAAATTTTTCTTTGTACTCACCCAGTGTCTTCTTTATATCCTTTATCTCTGTAGCCATCTCATTGAATTTTTTAGAGATTTGTTTGAACATCTATGATAAGTTGTCTCAAATCCTTATGTCATGTGGAGACTTATCTTAGTCCTTTGGCTGGGCCATATTTTTCTGTTTCTTAGTATGGATTGTAATTTTTTGTTGGAGTCTTGGCATTTGACTTACTAGTTGTATTTATTCTGGGTGAAGTTTCTCTCTTTAGTTAAGGCTTTCTTGCCCTTTCTCCATTTATGGTTGTGTAGTAGGATGTAGTTGGTACTGTAAGCTCTAGAGGCTAATGCTGCCCACATTGACCCAGGAACCAATGGAGCTTCTCCCACCTTTCAATCTCTGCCAGGTGTAGGGACAGAGCTTCATCCATGTGTAATAATCCAAGATGTGCAGGCCAAGACCATCTGTAGTTGGTTGGAGAGAGTGATGAAGCTTCATTCTCCTTCCTCCCCTGCCTGTAGCTGGGTTGGAGCTGCCAATGTGGGCAGCAAACTATGCTATGCAGGTAAAAAATGGCTACTATTACTCAGGTAGACTGACATAGCACCATCTCCCATCCTCCCCTGCCAGCTGTGAGAATGGACAATCCGGAGTGCCCAATGATCTAATCCATGTTGTCTTAATGCACCTGCAATTGTCCTGAAAGTCTGAGGATATACTGTCCTTTCTGCCCTTTAAGGGGTTGGGATGGAACCCCAGGCACCCAACTGATCAGTTCGTGTGGCCAAAAGTACCTGCCATTGCCCAGAGAAGCTAAGGAAACACAACTCCCCTCCTATCCTCTTGAGGGGAAAGGATGTAATCACAGGTGTCTGACTATTCCTTCTCCATTAGCCAAATGCACCTTCACTTACCCAGAGAGACTGGCAAGACACTGCCTCCCTGTTTTCCTATTGGGGATGTGGATGGAGCCACTGGCATCCAACAGTTCAGTTCATGCAGGCCAAAAGTGCTTGCAGTTGCCCAGAGAGGCTGAGGGAACACAGCTTGTCTCCTATCCTATTGGCAGTGGAGATGGAATTACAGGTGTCAGAGTATCCAGTCTGTGCAGTCTGAAAGTGCCTGCAGTTGCCCAGAGAAACCGAGGAAACACAACTACCCTCCTATCCTATTGAGGTGTGGAGATGGAGCCCCACATGTCCTAATATTCAGTTAAGCCAGCCAAAAACACTCTGCACTTGCCCAGAGAGGCTGGTGAAGGTCCCACAGCTTCCTCCCTGCCAGAGGTGGGGCTGGAGCTTAGGCTAGAGTTGCAATCCAATCTGGATGGAAAAAAGCCTGTCCCTACCTTCACTGTGATATTCAATTAGTCTTGCTTCCACTCAAGCTGAGGGCAGAGTTAAAATGGTGGCTACCAGCCTCTTTCTGATTTGGACAGGTTCAAACTTTAGCTGTTCTTAGGATTGTACTTTATCCAGCTGAATTTACTAATCAGTAGCTGAGGTCGGTGCCTGACAATCTCTTTCTTCACCATTTTTGAGAAATGGAGCTTCCAAATCCAGCCATGGAATAGATCCCGAGGCAGCTAGTGCTGCTAGTGGAGGATGGGCACCAGCCTCCCTGGAGTGGAGTGCTCTACTCATGAATATTCATTGAAGATGGGCAGTCTCCTCCTTCCATTCTTTTAAGGATATTGCAGGTTGCTCTTCTAGTCTCCCTGGGCTCCCAAACAGGTGCTTTAGATAGCTCTGGGTGATTACTAACTGCCCTGTAGGATGAGCTGACTGTTGGAGCTCCTTATTCTGCCACCATCTTGCCCCTCCCTCCCATCCCATCAGTTTTGGTACATTATATTTTCATTTTATTTTGTCTCAATTACGTTCTAATTCTTTTAATTTCCATATACTTGTGAGTTTTCTAATTTTCCTTCTGTTACTGATTTCTAACTTCATTCTCTTGTTATTGGGGAAGGTGCTTTTGACAACTTGACAATTTCAATCATTGTCAAATTATGATATCTTCTTTTGTGACCTAAAATATGGTCTATCTTTTATAATGATCCTTATGCTCTTGAGAAGAATGTGTATCCTTTTGTTTGAAATGATCTATATATGTTTGTCAAGTCTTTTTGGTTTAAGTATAATTCAAGTCCTCTGTTTCCTTATTGGTCTTCTGTCTAAATGTTCTATCCATTACCAAAAGAGGTGTATTGAAGTCTCCTACTATTAATGTAAGGCCGTCTATTTCTCCCTCAATTCTGTCCAAATTTGAGTCATATTTTCAGGATCTGTATTTAGTTGCATACATGTTTATAATTGTTATATATTCTTGTTTGGTTGAACCATTTATCAATATATACTATCCTTTTTTGTCTCTTGTAACCTTTTTAACTTTTTTTTTTTTAAAGATTTTATTTATTTATTCATTTATCCCCCCCTTGCTGCTTGTGCTCGCTGGGTCAGCTAACCACGCCGCGCGGGCAGGCTTGCCTTCACCAGGAGGCCCCGGGAACTGAACCCGGGGCCTCCCATATGGTAAACGGGAGCCCTACTGATTGAGCCACAGCCGCTTCCCCCTTTTTAACTTAAAGTATATTTTTTATAATAATAGTATAGCCACACAAGCTATTTTTTGGTTACTATTTGCATGGAATGTTTTTCCATCCTTTCCCTTTCAACCTATTTGTGTCCTTGAATTGAAGGCGAATTTCTTACAGACAGCGTATAGTTGGGTCATGCTTTTCTAGGCATTTTGCCAGTCTCTGTTTTTTGATTCGATAGTTTAATCAATTTACAGGTAAAGTAATTACTGATAATGCAGGACTTCTGACTTCTCTGCTGTTTGGTTTTGATAAGTTTCATAACTTTTTCTTGTCTCAAATTTCTTCCATTACTTCCTACTTTTGTTTTCAGTTGATCTTTAGTAATAAATCATTTAGAATCCCTTGCCTTTGCTTCTATTTATATATTTTTAGATATTTTCTCCATGGTTACCATTGGGCTTAAATTAAACATCCTAAATCTGTTACAATCTTATTTGATACCAATTTAACTTCAATAACATATAAAAACTATGTTCCTATACCCCTCTATCCTACTCCCACTTTATGTTGTTCTTTTCACAAATTACATCTTTTTACATTGTGGACCCCAAAATAGATTTATAATTACTTTTCATGCATTTGTATTTTAGAACCTGTAAAAAGCAAAAGTTGAGTTATGTTCCAAAAGTATTTTAGTAATGGTATTTTTATTTACTTGTGTAGTGACCTTTACCAGAGATCTTTATTTCTTCCTATTACTTAGAGCTCCTGTCTAGTGTCCTTTCTTCCCTCAACTTTCATTTACCTGGGAATGTCTTAAACTTTCCTTCATTTTTGAGGGACAGTTTTGCCTAATATAAAATTCTTGGCTGACAATTTTTTTCATGTCATACACTGCCTGCTCACCTCCATTATTTCTGATGATAAATCTGCACTTAAGCTTACTGATCTTCTGTTTGCATGATGTGTAGCTTCGTTCTGTGTGCTTTCAATATTCTCTTCCTCTTTGTCATTTGACAGTTTGATTATAATGTGTCTTGGGGTGAATCTCTTTGAAATCACGCTATTTTGAGTTTGTTGAGCTCCTTGCATGTGTTTATTCTTGTCTCACATTAAATTGGGAAGTTTTTAGCCATTATTTCTTCACATATTCTCTCTGCCCTCTTTTCTTTTTGTTTTCTTTCAGGGATTCCCAAAATAAATATATTTGCTCACTTCATGTTGCCCCACAGGTCTCTTAGGCTCTGTTCAATGCTCATCATTCTTTTTTCCTATTCCTCAGATTGGATGATTTAAATTGTCTTCAAGTTTACTGATTCTTTCTTCTGCCAGCTCCTATCTAGTGCTGAACTCCCTTAAGGATTTTTTTTTTTTTTTTGACAATTACTGTATATTTCAGGCAAAGTATTTCTGCTTTTTTTCTTTATATAATTTATATCTCTTTATTGAAATTCTGATTTTGTGCATGCATTATTTTCTTCATTTCATTTGGTTGTTTGACCATATTTCCTTTAATGTTTTGAGAATTTTAAAGAGAGTTTTTGAAAAATATTTGTCTGATATATCCAATATCTGGCCTTGCCCTTTGAGTTTCTGTCACTTAATTTTGTTCCTTCGCATGAGCCATCTTTCCTGATTATTTGTAAGTCTATTTATTTTTTGCAGAAATCTAGTCATTTTAATATCCTAATGTGTTGATTCTGGAATCAGCTTCTCCTCATTCCCCAGGGTTTGCTTTTTTTTCTTAATATTTTGAGGTGTATTTGTTTAGTGATTTTTAAAAACTATTTATGAAAAGATAGTGTCCCTTAACATATGTAGTTACTGAAGCTTCTCTTCCATAACCCTGTATTCAGCTAGTACTATAACAAATAATACCTGGAATGCCAGGAACTAACAACAGCTACAAAAAAGTGCACACAAAGATTACACCTTTACTAGTCTTTGCCATTTGGCTTTATGCTTGTGCTCTTTTTCAGCACTTAGCTAGCATTCCATGGGCCTGAACAACAGCATGAAGCAAAATTCAAAGGGTCCTCTCAGGTCTTTTTTGAGCATGGTTCTTTTCTAGGGTATGCATTCCTGGTCTTACCAATTCATCTGAATACAAAGATACTTATTTTGCACCCAATATCCCCTAAGAATTTCACAACCTTTCCTACTAGTTCCTGGCACTATTATAAATCTTAACAAGTACACATTTGCCCCAGGCAGCTGTGGCTTGAATTATTTCTTAAGTATGTTCGTGGCCCTGCTGGTTGTTTCTACCCCCAGAGCAAATTATCTGACAGCCAAAACAGAACAAGCATCCTGGATTAATCCTTCAAGCTGCCACTCCATGGATTGCTACATAAGTACTTAAGCCCCAATATGTGCAACAGGGTTACCCTGTTCCCTCTGGAAACAGGGACCAGGCACCTGCACTGGTCAGGGAGGGAGTGGAGAAAAGGCCAGTAAAAATGCCTCCTGGTTTTCCTTACCATTTTGAAGTTGCTTTGTACCTGATTTCGTCATGACCCAGTCTCTGCAATCCATTAACTGTTTTCCAGAGCTCTGAGAAAGTTGGTGCTTCCAGTTTTTGCCAATTTTTCAGTGTTGCTGTGCAGAGACGAAATCTAAGATTATAACACTATGCCATTTTACTGTTGCATTATTTTAATCTCTGTTATATTTGTATTTAATTTGCCTTTTTTCCAATATTTTGCTTATTTGTTTCTTCTCTTTTTTATCAGAGCATTCTTTGTCTTGTTAAATTTATCAAATAATCAGCTACTGGGCTTTTAATTATTTTTTGTATTTTGTTTCTGTTTTATTGATTTTTTTTTAAAATAGTATACCTTTTTTATATTTTTAAAAGAAATTAGATTACATAAATGTTACACCAAAAATGTAGGGGATTCCCATATGCCCTGCTCCCTAGCACTCCCACATTTTCCCACATCAACAACATCCTTCTTTAGTGTGGTACATTCATCACAATTGATGAATACATCTTGGATCATTGCCACTAGGTGATGATTAGAGTTTACATTGTAGTTTAGATTCTCTTCCACACATTTTTGCAAGTTATTACAAGATACACAATGGCTTATATCTGTCATTGCAATGTCATTCAGGATAATTCCAAAGTCCCAAAAATGCTCCCAAATTATGCCTATTATTCCCTCTCCATCCTCTCAGAACCTCCAGTGGCCACTGCCTCCACATCCATGATAAAAGTTCTTCCATTGCTAGGATCACAATAAACCTACAGTAGAACATCTGTAAGTCTACACTAGCCCATCATCCATTCCCCAAACCTGAGGATTCTGTGATGGTGATGCCCATTCCACCTCTAATTGAGAGGGGGCTTAGATACTGTGGGGCAGATGGATAGAACTATCTTGCTTGCAGTTGTAAATACTCTCTGATTTCAGGAACAGATGTCCATCATCATTCTTTTGTTAGTTGCTCTGGGTGAGTCCAATGAAATGGAGAGTAGGTGGTGCAACTCTGCTGAGCTTTAGGGCTCAACCTGCATATGAAAAGACCAAAGATTTAAGTCTCTGGGATATATATTTAATGAGTATAGTGCCAATTATAGGTTCAAATAAAAGGGGCAGAAGTGTCGTGTGTAGGGAAATTGTAAATGAGTCTAACTCTGTTACACTGAGGAGCATATATTTCAAAGTAAGTCCTACTGACAGGGTGCCAAATTCCTGAGATTGTTTACCCTGCTTATAGTGTCTAGATGCCTCTAGAGCCCTCAGGAGCACCCCTGTTTGAGGTACTGTTTACTGTGACAGTCAATGAGATCTTGCTGAGACATGCATAAGTATAACTTCTGGAATGACCTCCAGACTCATTTTGAAATCTCTTAGTCATAAAAACTCATTTGTATTTAATATTTCTCCCTTGTGGTCAAGATCTTTATCGCTATTTGGTGCTTGGTAATAATCCCTCGGTGCCTGGGAGACTCATCCCCGGGAATCATGTCCCATGCCAGGGAAAGGAAGTGCATTTATATGCTGAGTTTGGCTTAGAGAGAGGACACATTTGAGCAACAAGGAGGTTTTCAGGAGGTAACTATTAGGTAATATATAATACTAGGCTAAGTTTCAATTTCTCAAGAAAATGCTCATAAGTACAACCATCAATATCAAGGGCCTAGAGTAATGGTCTGTCCTCCTTCACTAGGCACTTTCCATGTACTCAGGGGATTCTTGCCACTCTGTTAGAGAATGTAGCAGGACTTCCCAGGATGGGAATTCAATATTCTTTGATATAACTTCTTGATTTGAGTGCCTAGCTTGTTTATTTTTAATCTTTCTTGTTTTCTGATAAACCCATTTTAAAGCTACAAATTTCCCAATTCTACTTGTGTTATATGCCATAAATTTTTACTTAGAGTGTTTCATGTAGTGCTATGTATTTATTAATTAATTTTATTTCCTTAAGATGCTAAGGTTGGTTGTATAATAATACTGTATTTAGTTTCTAAACATTTTGGATTTTGAAAACGCTTATTTTGGAAAATATCATATGTAAAAATAAAGAAAATAGTACAATATGCCCCCTTGTTCCCAAGATCTAGCTTCAACAATTATTAATATTTTACCAAAACTATTCCCTTTTCTCCTCCTCTTGCCATTTTAATGTAGTATTTAAATACAAATCCAGAAAATATAATTTCATCTGTAAATATGTCAGTATATATCTCTAAGAAGTAAGAACATTTTTTGGACATAACCATGATACCATTATCATTTTAATTCCTTACTGTCAGCTAATACACAGCCCGTATTTAAATTACCCTGATTGTTGCAAAGGTATCTTTTTATGATAGGTTTGTTTTAATTACAATCCAGATGTAGTCCACACATCCCTTGTGACTGATATTTCTCTTAATAGTCCTCTAGTGTCCAGTACCATGCTGTTTTTACCACTGTAGCTAGGTAATATGATTTAAAGTCCAGAAATAAGAGTCCTCCAACTTCACTTTTCCTTTTTAAGCTGTTTCTGGCTATTCATGACCCCTTAATCTTCCAAATAAATTTGATAATTGTGCTTTCCATTAATTTTAAAAATGCTTGTGGAATTTTTATTGGGATTGCATTGGATCTGTATATCAATTTGAGTAGAATTGACATCTTAATGATATTTAGTCTTCCAGTCCATGAACATGGAATGTTCTTCCAATTATTTAAGTCTTTTTTGATTTCTTTTAAAAATGAGTTGTAGTTTTCTGAATACAAGTGCTTTATGTCATTGGTTAAGTTTACTCCTGAATATTTGGTTTTTATCTGTCATATTTTATTTTTACCACTCTTTTGACACTTTTAGCTACTTTTATTGAGATAATCTTCATTTCTAGACTCTCTTCCAGGCCTCTCTCTCTCTTGTCTTTTTTTTCAAGCTGTAGCATACCCTTTAGTATTTACTTCAGAGATGGTCTCTTGGTTACAAACTGTCAGTTTCTGTTTATCTGTGAATATTCTTAACTCGCCCTCATTTTTAAAAGGCAGTCTGCTGGATATAAGATTCTTAGCTGGCAGTTTTTCTCTTGTAGTATCTTAAATGTATCATACTACTGTCTTCTTGCTTCCATGGTTTCTGATGAGAAATCAGCACTTAATCTTATTTAGTATCCCTTATATGTGATGCATTGCTTTTCTCTTGCTGCTCTCAAAATTCTCTCGTTGTCTTTGGCATTTGACATTCTGATTAGTATGTGTCGCGGAGTTGGGCTATTTGGATTTATTCGAATGGGGCTATGATGTGTTTCTTGGACATGGGTATCTATGTTCTTCAATTGGGTTGGCAAATTTTCTACCATTATTTCTTCAAATATTCCTTCTGCCCCTTTTCCCATCCCTTCTCCATCTGAGACACCCATGACACGTATGTTTGCACATCTCTTACTCTCATTTAGTTCCCTGAGACCTTGTTCAATTTTTCCCATTCTTTTCTTCATCTGTTCTTTTGTGTGTTTGCTTTCAGAGGCCATTCAAGCTCACCAATTCTTTCTTCTGTCTCCTCAAATTTGCTGTTGTATAATTCCAGTGTATTTTTAATTTCATTTATTGTGCATTTCATTCCCATAAGATCTGCTATTTTTCTATGTATGCTTTCAAATTCTTCTTTGTGCTCATCCAATGTCTTCTTAATATCCTTAATTTCTTTAGCTATCTCATTGAATTTATTAAGGAGATTTGTTTGAACATCTATTGATTAGTTGTCTCAACTTCTTAATGTCATCTGGAGGCTTATTGTGTTCCCTTAACTGGGCCATATCTTCCTGTTTCTTGGTGTAGATTGCAATTTTTGGGGAGGGGGTCTTGGAATCTGGCTTACTAGAGTATTTATTCTGGGGGCAGTTTCTCTCTTTAGTTTAGGGCCTTCTTGCCCTTTCTCCTTTGCTGATTTTGCAGTGGGAGCCAAAGATGTAGTTGGTACTGTCGCTGTGGAGGCTTAAGCTGCCCTCATTGCCCCAGAGACCAATGAAGCATCTCCCAACTTTCTCCTTTGCCAGGGGTCAGGACAGAGCCACAGCCTTGTGTAATAATCCAAGTTGTGCAGGCCTAGACTGTAATTGCCCAGAGAGATAAAGCTTCATTCTCCTTTCTCCCCTGCCTGGGGCAGGGATAGAGCTGCAGGTGTGGGCAGCAATCTATGCCCTGTGGGTTCAAAATGACCACAGTTGCCCCAGTAGACTTTGGACTATTCAGTCTTTGCCAGCTGAATGTACCTGCAGGTACCCAGAGTGGCTGGTGCAGGGCCCATCAGCTTCTTCCCTGCTAGAGGTGGGCCTGAAGCCTAGGCTGGGGCTGCAGGCTGATCTGGGTGAGAGAAGCCAGTCCCTATTGTCACTGTGATTTTCAGTCAGCCCTGTTTCTCCTCATGCTGGGAGCAGGGTCAGAATGGCAGCTACTGGCCTCTTTACAACTTGACAGTTTCAAAGTTTAGCTGTTCTTAGGGTTATACTTTAGCCAGCTGAATTTACTAATCAGTAGCTGAAATCAGTGGCCAATCATCTCTTCCTTCCCTGTTTTTGGGAAATAGAGCTTCCAATTCCTGCCACAGAATAGCTCCTGTGGTGGCGTGTTCTGCCAAAGTAGGATGATCACCAACCTCCATGGCATGGCCAGTATTTTCCTAGAGAGGCTGGCACAGCTTGCCACCCCCAGCTTCCTCCCTGCCAGAGGTGGGGCTGGGGCTTATGTTAGAGCTGCAATCTGATCTGGATGGAAAGAAGGTGGTCCCTACCTGCACTGGGATTTTCAGTCCACCCTGCTTCCCCACATGCTAAGGGTGGAGTTAAAATGGTGGCTACCGGCCTCTTTCTGACTTGAACAGGTATGAACTTTAGCTGTTCTTAGGATTATACTTTAGCCTGCCAATTTACTAATCAGTAGCTGAAGTTGGTACCCAACTGTCTCTTCCTCCCCTGTTTTGGGGAAGTGGAGCTTCCAATTCTAGCCAAAGAATAGCTCTCGAGGCGGCTTGTGCCGCCAGTGGAGGATAGCTACCAGCCTCCAGGGTGTGGAGTGCTCTACTTACGAATCTTCTCTACAGATGGGCAGTCTCCTCCTTCCATTCTTTCAAGGATGTTATAGAATGTTCTTCTGGTTTCCTGAAGCTCCCAAACAGGTGCTTTAGATAGCTCTAGGTGATTACTACTGCCCTGTAACACAAGCTGACTCCAGGAGCTTCTTACTCTGCCATCATCTTGCTGGTTTTCTCCTTGTCATGTATTTTTAATCACATCCATCCTGTCTTTCATTCCTATAATATCAGTTACTTTTCTTTGCAGACTTTCAAATTGTTCTTTATGGTTACCCAGTGTCTTCTTAATAGCCTTTATCTCCTTTTGTTTTTTTTTTAATGTCTCCACTTAATCATATTTTTTTATTGTGGGTAAAAATCAAATTTTTCACAATACATACCATTATTTGTAAAATGATATGTAAATATATATGCATATATGTGCATTTGCTTACAAAAATGTTTATATATATATATTTATTTATTTATAAAGGTTCTTAGATTACCTAAATATTACACAGAAACTACAGGGATTCCCATGTTCCCCACCTCCCACACCTCCCACAACATCCCACACAAACCTCTCCCACAAGTGTGGCCCATCACCCTCGATGGACCTACACATCCTGGGGCCTTGCCATCAACCATAGACCACAGTTCACATCGTAGACCACACTCTCTCCCACACAGTTCTGAATGGTGTGTACTGATTTAAAATGGTCTACATCCGTCCACACAATGGCACTCAGGTCAACCTCCAAATCCCGAAAAAGCCCCTGTATTTCAACTGCTCGTCCCCTCCTTGTCCCGAAAATGTCCAGTGGCCACCGGCTCCACCTCACTGATATAATTTCTTCCACTGCTAGAATCACCATATGTGTACAACAGAATACCATCAAGTCCACTCTAGTCCATAGTTCTTCCCCCAGTCCTGAGGGGACTAGGATGGTGATGTCCACTCCACCTCCAAGTGAGAGAGGGCTTATATCCCATGGATATGGTGGGTGGGATTATCTTGCCTGCAGATGCAGGCCCTCTCCGTTCCCTGGGATGGCCGTTGCCCATCGTTGTCTCCTAGCCAGGTGACTTGGATGAGTCCATTGAGCTGTAGGGTAGGAGTTGCAGCTCCACCGAGATTCCACGCACACCTGACACATAGGTAGGCGGGAGGCTCCAGTCTCTGGAAGTATACCTAAAAACTCCAGCATCGCATATAGGTTTGAATAGAAGGGACTGATGAACCATGTGCAGGGAGGACTTATTTGAGTCCAATTCTGTCATTCTCAGGAGCCCAGATACCAAAATAGAGCCCACTGAGAAGGCGTCAGTCTCTGGGGCTATCCCACCTTATATAGGACCTGGGTGTCTCCAGAGCCATCAGGAGCCCCTCTTTGTAGGGTGATATGCACTTTGATGTTCTATGAGATCCTACTGAGGTGTGTGTAAGCGTTACCTCTGGGATGACCTCCCGACTCTCTTTGAAGTCTCTTAGCCACTTGAACTCATTTGTCTTTACCTTTTCCCCCTTTTATTCAAGGTCTTTTTCCAGTCATGTTGCCAATTGGCACTTCATAGTAATCCCTCGTTGCCAGGGAGGCTCATCCCTGGGAATCATGTCCCACATTGGGGTGAAGGTAATGCATTCATATGCTGAGTTTGGCATAGAGAGAGGCCACATTTGAGCAACAAGGAGGCTCTCAGGTGGCAACACTTAGGCTCCCCATAACAGTAGGCTAAGTTTCAGTTACAAGAGGAAAGACTCATAAGAGTAGTCATCAATAACAAGAACTCATCAGTGGGCCATCCTCTTTTGCCAGACACTGTCCCTGCACTCAGAGGACTGTTGCTGCTCCCTTGGAGAATGTGGCAGAGCTCTCCAGGCTAGGAATTCAGATTCCCTCATTTATTGAGTGACTGTCCACCCACCGTGACCATGCCCCATCCTTTGATCATTTGAACAATTTTGTATATCTTTCATGTATATTCAGATGAACTTACTCCTATGAATCCCCCCTCCCAGACACCCCCCACCAATAATCCCCTGCAGCACCCATTGTAACCCTTCTGTGATCTAAATCTTCCATGAACATGTAGCCCATATAATAATCAAATACACTTAATAGGAAAAAGAAACAACAATGATAAGCTTACATGCAAGAGACAACCATAAGGAAACTCAAGGAAAAAAACACAAACAAACAAACAAACAATCAAACAAAAAACAAAACAAAATATGATTAGCGGATTGGGACATTCAAAAAATGGAAAAAAAAACAAAAAAAATGCCTTTTTAAAAAAAAAAATTATTCTTTTTTTCCTTTTATCCCTGTGTTATCGGATGTCTGGTGTGCCATGACACCTTCCCCCTCTCAATCCCCAGTGTCTCCCAAATTTTCATTTAATTTTCAAAGAAGTTTTAGGTCACAGCAAAGTCACACACGGAATACCAGAGACTCTCAGATACCAACCCCCCCCCCCTTTCCCACCCCATAGTAAACCCCTTTTTTTTGGATGTTAGCATTGTTATAACTTATACAGATAGCAAAATATAGCAATTATCAATGATTTACAGTACAGTTTACAATTTAGATGATACAGTTTAATAAGTTTTGATGATATTTACCATGTCCTGTGTCCATTACTGTAAGGTAATGAAAAACTTTCCCCATGACCACTAAATACCCCATTAGATCTTAACTGTTCCTTCCTCCCCACCCCCCTGGGGCATATGACACTCCCCTGTCATGACTCATGGAATGTCAAGATTGATAGTTACATACCCTGCATATTTGAACCTGCCCTTCCTAATCTACGCACCTGTCAACACTGCACCACCAAACCCAGTAATATCACTACCCATCTGACCTATCCTTCAATATACAACTATACTCTATCCCTTTACCATAAATTATGTCCATATGGGTGATGGCTCAAAGCTTGCTCTTCTCTTTCTCTCCCTTGTTAACCTATCTTTCAGACAATGGTTCTCAGAGACTGCTCATTTTCCTCACTTCAAATCAGTGAGGTCATATACTGTTCATCCTTCAGTGCCTGACTTGCTTCACTCAACATAAGGTCTTCAAGATTCATCCATGTTATTCCATGTGTTAGCAGTTTATTCCTTCTTACACCTGAGTAATACTCCATTGTATGTATGTACACATTTTGCTTATCCATTCTTCTGTTGATGAGCACCGGGACTGATTCCAACTTTTGGCAATTGTGAACAATGCCACTATGAACATTGGTGTGCATATATGTGTTTGTGTCTTTGCTTTCATTTCTTCTGGGTATATACCCAGCAGTGGAATTGCTGGATCATATGGAAGATCTATTGTTAGTTTTCTGAGGAACAGCCAAATTGTCCTCCACAGTGGCTGGACCATACCACAGTCCCACCAGCAGTGGAAGAGGGTTCCTATTCCTCCACATCCTCTCCAACATTTAGTGTCTGCTGTTTTTTTAATAGCTGCCATTCTGATGGGTGTAAGATGGTATCTCATTGTAGGTTTGATTTGCATTTCCCTGATAGCAAGTGATGTTTAGCATTTTTTCATGTGCTTTTTAGCCATTTGTATTTCTGCCTTGGAGAAGTGTCTTTTCAGGTCACTTGCCCATTTTTTAAATGGGTTGTTTGTCTTTTTATTTTCAAGGTGTAGGATTTCTTTATATATGCAGGATATTAGGCTCTTATCAGATATATGGTTGCCAAATATTTTCTCCCATTGGGTAGGCTGCCTTTTTATTTTCTTAATAACATCTTTTGAGGTGCAGAAGTTTTTAATTTTGATGAGATCCCATTTATCTATTTTTTCTCTTGTTGCTCGTGCATTGGCTGTGAAGTTCATGAAACCATTTCGTATTACAAGGTCCTGTAGATGCTTCCCTACATTATCTTCCAAGGTCTTTAGGGTTGTAGCTCTTATATTTAGATCTTTGATCCATCTTGAGTTGATTTTTGTATAAGGTGTGAGATGGTATTCTTCTCTCATTCTTTTGGATATGGATATCCAGTTCTCCAAGCACCACTTGTTAAAGAGGCCATTCTCTCCCAACTGAGTGGGCTTCGTGGCCTTGTCAAATATCAGATAACTGTATATGCGAGGATCTGTATCAGAACTCTCAATTCGGTTCCATTGGTCAGTAGGTCTATCCTTGTGCCAATACCACACAGTTTTGATCACTGTAGTTTTGTAGTATGTTTTAAAGTCAGGTAGTGTGATACCTCCAACTTCATTTTTCTTTTTCAATATGTCTTTGGCAATTCGGGGCCTCTTACCTCTCCAAATATATTTTGTGGTTAGTTTTTCCAGTTCCTTAAAAAATACAGTGTTCACTTTTATTGGGATTGCATTAAATATGTAGATTAGTTTTGGTAGGATAAACATCTTAATGATGTTTAGTCTTCCCATCCATGAACAGGGAATATTATTCCATTTATTTAAGTCTTCTTTGATTTCCTTTAACAGTGTTGTGTAGTTTTCTGTATATAAGTCCTTTACATCTTTAGTTAAATTTATTCCTAAGTATTTGATTCTTTTAGTTACTCTTGTAAATGGTATTTTTTTCCTGATTTCCTCCTCAGTTTGCTCATTATTGGTGTACAGAAATGCTACTAATTTTTTAGCATTGATCTTATAGCCTGCAACATTACTGAACTCCTTTATAAGTTCTAGAAGGCTTGTTGTAGATTTCTCAGGGCTTTCTATGTATAGGATCATGTCATCTGCAAATAATGAAATATTTACTTCTTCTTTTCCAATCTGGATGCCTTTTATGTCCCTTCCTTGCCTCAGTGCTCACGCAAGTACTTCTAAGACAATGGTAAATAGGAGTGGTGATAGTGAGCATCCTTGTCTTGTTCCCGATCTCAGAGGGAAGGCTTTTAGGATTTCGCCATTGAAAATGATGTTAGCTTTGGGTTTTTCATATATACACTTTATCATATTCAGAAAGTTTCCATCTATTCCTACCTTTTGTAGTGTTTTTTATTGAGGAAAGAGTGCTGTATTTTGTTGAATGCTTTTTCTGTATCTATAGAGATGATCATGTGGTTTTTTTCTTTCAGTCTCTTTATGTGGTGTATTACATTGATTGATTTTCTTATATTGAACCGTCCTTGCATACCCGGGATGAAACCCACTTGGTCATGGTATATAATCCTTTTGATATGTTGTTGAATGCGATTAGCAAGTATTTTGTTGAGGATTTTAGCACCTAGGTTCATTAGAGAAATTGGTCTGTAATTTTCCTTTCTTGTGGTATCTTTATTTGGTTTTGGTATTAGGGTAATGTTGGTATCATAGAATGAGTTAGGCAACATTTGTTCTACTTCTATTTTTTGGAAGAGCTTAAGCAGAATTGGTGTTAGCTCTTTCCAGAATGTTTGGTAGAATTCCGTTGTGAAGCCATCTGGTCTTGGACTCTTCTTAGTTGGGAGGTTTTTAATGACTGAGTCTATCTCTTTACTTGTAATTGGGCTGTTGAGTTCATCTATTTCTTCTTTCATCAATGTCGGCTGTTTGTGGGTTTCTAGAAACTTGTCCATTTCCTCTAAATTGTCATTCTTGTTGGCATATAATTTTTCAAAGTATCCTCTTATGATACTCTTTATTTCTGTGGGGACAGTAGTGATATCACCTTGCTCATTCCTTATTTTATGTATTTGCATCTGTTCTCTTTTTCTTTGTTAGTCTGGCTAAGGGTTTGTCAATTTTGTTGATATTCTCGAAGAACCAGCTTTTGGTTTTGTTTATTGTTTCCAGTGCTTTCTTATTCTCTATTTCATTTAGTTCTGCTCTAATTTTGGTTATTTCCTGCTTTCTACTTCCTTTAGGTTTAGTTTGTTGTTATTTTTCCAATTCCTCCAAGTGTGCAGTTAGGTCTTCAATTTTAGCTCTTTCTTCTTTTTTAATATATGAATTTATGGCTATGAACTTCCCTCTCAGGACTGCTTTCGCTGCATCCCATAGGTTTTGCTATGTTGCGTTGTTGTTTTCATTAGTTTCAAGGTAGTTACTGATTTCTTTTGAGATTTCCTCTTTGACCCACTGTTTGTCTAAGAGTGTGTTGTTTAACTTCCATATCCTTGTGCCTAACCTGTTTCTCTGGCCCTTAGTGATTTACAATTTCATTCCGTTGTGGTCAGGGAAATTACTTTGTATAATCTCAATCTTTCTAAATTCATTGAGAGTTGTTCTGTGGCCTAGCATGTGGTCTATTTTGGAGTATGTCTCATGTGCACTCGAGAAGAATGTAAATCCTGGTGTATTTGGGTATAGTGTTCTGTATATGTCTATTAAGTCCAGGTCTTCTAATGTATTGTTGAGTGCCTTCGTTTCTTTATTGATTCTCTGTCTAGATGTTCTATCTAATGATAATAATGGTGTATTTAAGTCCCTTGCTATATTTGTAGAGGCATTTATTTCTCCTCTTAGTTTTTCCAGAGTCTGCCGCACGTATTTTGAGGCACCCCGATTAGGTGTGTAAATGTTGATGATTGTTCTCTCTTCTTGAGAGGTTACTCCTTTTACTAATATGTAGTGTCCATCTTTGTCTCTTACAATAGTTTTGCATTTAAAGTCTATTTTGTCTGTTATTAGAATAGCTACTCCTGCCATTTTTTGGCTACTGTTATCTTGTAAAATGGTTTTCCAGCCATTCACTTTCAGCCTCCTTGAATCCCTGGGTCGAAGGTGGGTTTCTTGTAGACAGCATATAGATGGATCATATTTTCTTATCCATTCTGCCAATCTGCATCTCTTGATTGGTGAATTTAATCCATTAACATTCAGTGTTATTACTCGTAACGAATTTCTTAGTTCAGCCATTTTTTCTTTGGGTTAATGTATGTCATATGTTGTTTTGTTTCTCTTTTTGTCTTTTCAGTTGTTTTTAAATTCTCCTCCAACTCTCTCTCCCTTGTTTTTTCCTTTCAACTTGTAGAGATTCCTTTAGTATTTCTTGAAGTGCAGGTTTCTTATTGACATACTCTCTTAATTTCTGTTTATCTGTGAATATTTTGAGCTCTCCATCATTTTTGAATGCTAGTTTTGCTGGATAGAGAATTCGTGGCTGGAAGTTTTTTTCTTTTAGTATTTTGACTATGTCATACCACTGTCTTCTTGCCTCCATTGTTTCAACTGAGAAATCAGCACTTAATCTATTGTGCTTCCCTTGTATGTGATAGTTCTCTTTTCTCTTGCTGCCTTAAGTCTTTTGTCTTGAGCATTGGACATTTTGACAAGTATATGTCTTGGAGTTGGCCTGTTGGGATTTATACTATTTGGGGTGCGCTGTGCTTCCTGGATCTGCACATCCATCTCTCTCAATAGGGTTGGGAAGTTTTCAGCCATTATTTCCTTCAACACCCCTTCTGTTCCGTTTCCCTTCTCTTCTCCTTCTGGGTTGCCCATAATACGTATGTTTGAGCGTTTTGTGTTATTGGTTAATTCCCTGAGTCCATGCTGGATTTTTTCTATCTTCTTGTCTATCTGTTCAGCTATCTCTTTGATTTCAGCTGTATTGTCTTCCATATCACTAATTCTTTCCTCTGCCTGTTCAAATCTCCTGTCATGTGAATCCATCGTCTTTTTGATAACTTGGATTGTGCCATTGTTCACCATCATATCCATTATCTTTTTAGGCATGTTTGCAATTTCTTCAGTATGTTCTCCCAGTGTCTCCTTTATATCCTTAATCTCTTCCTTCACTTCTTCAAGTTGGTCCATGATATTTGTTTGGATAGGTTTGTTTAGTTGTTCGATGTTCTGCATCACTTCCTGGTTTTTAATTTGTTCATTGGACTGGCCCATGTTTTCCTGTTTCTCAGAGTCATTTGTATTTTTTTTTATTGCCCTCTGGTCATCATATTATCTTTTGGGTTTGTTCAGTTGATTAGCTTTTCTCTATGCTCTAGAGTTTTATTTAGCTGGTGGTTCTGCGTGTGTGTTAAGTTTTCTCTTTGGCACTTTTTCTTTATATTTTATTTCCTTGCTTCTTTCTATGTTCCCTTGAAGGCAAAAGATTAGGGCCAGAGGAATCAAAAGATGTAAGGAAGGCAGAAGGATATTAGTAATATTGATAAAAGTTAGAAGAGGGGCCAAATGAGACTTAATGAGATGAATATTTAACTCTTGTAGGCAGTGTAGAGCAATATGAAAAAAAGTGGGGTTCCTACAATGGACTGGGAAAACAAATAGCAGAATGTATATATAGTGATTTAGAAGGCTAGAATTATGAGGAGGGAGAGAAATAGTGAAGAGAGGGCTGAAAGGAAAGAGTTAATACTAATTTAAAAAAAAGAAGAAAACAAAATAGATGGAATAGAAATTGACACCCTTAAGTTGTGGGCATATGGAAAAATGCGGTATATAAGAGCCATGGCAGAAAGATGAAGGAAGGATAAGCGATAGTTTGGAATACAAAATCAATATAGACAGAGAGTGGGAAATTACTGAAGAAGAAGCACAGGAAAGAAGCGACAAGCTAGCAGCACCTAATTTTAAAAAATGAAAGAAAAAAGGGGGGAGGAAAGAGGAAAGAAAAGCAAGAAACACGAAATAAACAGAGAAAAACCAAAGAACCACACCAGCAATCAATCAAACAGAGCTAAGGAGGGTCAATAATTCCCCTAGGGTCTACGTAGATCGTCTCTGCCTGATGGTGTTTATCAATCAATTTCCCCGCAGGGGAAACAGCTGGTCCTGAAACAGCTTTTAGCTATTAAACTAAATCAAAAAAAATTTATTTTTCATTTATTGAAGTGACCTTCTCACTTTTTTTTTTTTTTTTTTTGGTGAAATACAGGACCCAAAATAATTCCTCCTCTAGACCAACCCCCTTACGGAGGGGACCCTAGCTGGGCTTGTGGAAATTAATGAAGCACATCCCACTGCTTGGACTCCCCAGGGTAGCTGTAGCTCTGATGTTAGTCAGTGCAGAATGCTAAAGACGGCTTGTCCGCCCCTTCTGGAGCCAAGCCCCAGTGTCACCCGGTTGCTGTGTAAATCAGGTTGACTGAGCAGATTCGCCTCTCCTCTCAGCCTGGTGCTGCTTCAAGTTGGCTTATCTGCTCCCCAAAGCTATGGGGCAGTCCAGGCAGCCAGATCGATGGCAAAAAAAAAAAATTCCCTTCCCTGTCCTCCAACAGAACCCTCCCTCTTTTGGAGAGTGCCCCCTTTTCCTGGCTCCGCAGTGGCCCGTGGCTTATCCCTGGGCAGCTAGGCAAATCAACTCCCTCCCCGAACAGAATCACCCCTCCCCTCCACCGGGTGCCGATTCACTCCATCTGTTCTGTTCACCCAAGGTCCAAGGGGCTCCAGGCAGCCAAATCCCCAGAAAATAAAACTCTCTTGCCCCTTTACCAGAGCCCCCCCTCAGAGAGTGCCCCCTCCCACTAGGCCCTATCTCCTGGTTGCTGAGCCCTGCTCGCGGCTCCAACCAGCCATTTTTTTTCCCTAACCGTGGGGCTCAGCCATCCGTGCCAACCACCACTGGCAGGCTTAAAACTCACGAATCTCTACCGTTCCTTCCATGCCGTTCATCCGTGCAGATAGATGTCCCAAGCTTCTCATTCCACGCGCGCACATCACAGACCCCCAGGCAGGACCCCGTCCACAATCTGCCTTGCTCTGGGAGCTTGCAGTGTGTGCCCTCCTACACTAATGCCATCTTGGCCCCTCCACTTTATCTCTTTAGTCATATTTTCTTTCAATACTTTAAAATGCCTCGGGCGAATTGTGTGATTATCTTTGATTAATTGTCTAAATTCTTGAATCTTTTCAGGATGTTTGGTTTGTACCTTTGGCTGGGCCATCTCTTCTTGTTTCCTAGTATGGCTTGTAATTTTTTGCAGATTTTAGGCATCTATGTTGGTGAATTTACTCTGATGGCCAAATTCTCTCTCTTGCCTATTATTATTATTTTTTCACAGCTCTTTGAACTATAGTTCAACTTATCCTAAATCTTTAAAATTGCCTAGCTATATTTACTAAAATTGTGCCAGAGACTCACTAATGCATCACAGTCTTTCTCCCAGGGGTAGGGAAAGAGAGTTCTAAAAGCAGTTTTTGTCCATGTAATTTTCAGACCAGCCAGGAGATGGCGTTCCTTGCTGCATCTTTCCACAGAGGTGTGTCTCTCTCTCTTGGTTTTCCTTTGTTTTTGTCTGGCCAGAGCCGAGGTTCTAAACGGGCTCCACTGGCCAAATTCACTGAAGAAAAGCCCCCTGATTCCCCCTCCCTTTTCCCTTGTAACAGCTGGCAGGGAGGTAGACCTCTGATCCCCTTTCAGTCAGCTGAAATCAGCAGGGGTTTTACACCCTCCCCCCAATGTCTCAGGGGTTGGGGAAGGGGAGACCTTCCCGGATGCTAGGAGATTTAGTAACTCACAGTTTGTTGTTTCAGCTTCTTCATCTTTCTGTCCCTCACCCTCCTGTGAGTTGTGAAGCACTGTACTGGTCAGCTGGCCCCCAAAGCAGGTCCCTAAGGTATCCTGTGGCTGTTCCTCTGTTGTTTTTGTGAGAGCTGAGCCTTCTCTGCCTAATTCATACTCATGTTCCCACAATACCCCCTTTGTCTTTTTAATATTGCCATTCTAATAAGTGTGAAATGATATTTCATTGTAACTTTGATTTGTATATCCTTAATACTTTGTGATGTTGAACATTTTTCATGTGTTTTTTGCCATTTGTATTTCTTCTTTGACCAAATATCTATTCAAGTCATTTGCACATTTTTTATTCAGGTAGTTTGTCTTTTTATTATCGAGTTGTAGCATCTCTTTATATATCATGGCTATTAAACCCTTATCAGATATATGATTTCCAAATACTTTCTCCCATTGAGTTGGCTGCCTTTTCACCCTTTTGACAAAGTCCTTTGAGGTGCAAAAGTGTTGAATTTTGAGGAGGTCCCATTTATCTATTTTTTCTTTTATTGCTTGTGCTTTGGGTGTAAGATCCAGGAAATCACCACTTACCCCAAGGCCATTCAGATATTTCCCTACATTTTCTTCTACTAGTTTTATGGTCCTGACATTTATATTTTTTTCCTTCCTCCATTTTGAGTTGATTCTTCTATAGGAAGTGACATAGGGGTCCTCTTTCATTCTTTTGATTATGGATATCCAGTTCTCCCAGCACCATTTCTTGAAAAGACTGTTTTGTCTCATTGACATATACTTGGTATGTTCTTTGAAAACCAGTTATCATAGAGGTAAGATTTATTTCTCTCTCAATTCTATCCAACTGATCAATATTATGCTTTTTTGACCACTGTAACTTTGTAGTATGTTTCTGAGTCAAGCAGTGAAATTCCTCCCACATCACTCTTCTTTTTCAGAATGCTTTTGGCTATTCAGGTGCTCTTTTCCTTCCAAACAAATTTGGTAAGTGCCTTTTCAATTTCTGTAAAATAGGCTCTTGTAATTTTGATTGGTATTGCTTTGAATCTATAAATCAGTTTGAGTAGGATTGACATCTTCACAATATTTAGTCTTCTAGTCCATGAATATCAAATATCTTTCCATTTGTTTAGGTCTTTTTTGAATGTAAGAAGAATGTAAGAGAGTGTGGTGTCAAGGGAGCAAAGAAAGAAGAACGTTTTGAAAGGAAATTTGTGGTCACATTTGTCCTGTGCTACTGAGAGATAGAGGGAATTTTGGGGGAAAAAGTGACCATTTGGTTAAATGGTAGGCAGAAAAATGGCCTCTCAATTATGTCCACATTCTAATCCCCAGAACTTGTGAATATGTTACATTACAGGGCAAAGAAAAATTAATGTAGAAGATGGAAGTAGCGTTGCTAATCAGCTGGCTTTAAGATAGAAAAATTATATGGGAGCTTCCAGTTGGGCCCATTGTAAACACAATTTTCCTTCTAAGTGGAAAAAAGAGGCACATGAGGAGGTTAGAGTAATGAGGTGTGAAAAGAACTTGGCTTGCTGTTGCTGGCTCTGAAGTTGGAGTAAGAGTGCTGTGAGCCAAAGAATGCCAGCAGGAAAAGGTAAGGACACAAATTTCCTCTAGTGCCTCCAGCAAGGAATTCATGCCTGCCAATACCCTGATTTTTAGCCCAGTGAAAACCATTTGGATTTCTCAACTACAGAACTGTAAGATAATAAATTTGTGTTGTTTTAAGACACTGTTTTTAGGTAATTTGTTACAGCAGATACGGTAAACTAAGACTGATTTGCACCATGGAGGTCAGTGTTGACCTTTGCAATAGCCATTTAGTGAAGTGATAGAAACAGAAATCATCATAGATGAACTGAGGATGAAAGGGAGGTGTGGAAATGAAGGTACACATTGTCTGGAGGCTTGCCTGTGAATGGGAGTAAAAAGAAATGATTTAGTTATTGAAAGGGAATGTGGAATCCAGCGAGGGTTTTAAAATAAGATATTCTAGATCTGAGATGTCCAATACCATAGTCACTGGTCACACATTGCTATTTAAATGTAGCTTAATTAAAATTAAGCAAAAAAAAAAAATCAATTCCACAGTTTTAGTGGCTAGTGGCCACTATTGGACAGCATGAAATAAGAACATGTTCACATGCTAATGGCAATGTTTCAGTAGAGAGGGAGAGAGTGATAATGTAGGAGAATGAGAAGGGCAATAACCAAAGAATTAAAATAATTGAAAAGTAGAGAGGGAAATTGGATCTGGGGCATGAATAAGGGGATTTGATATTTGATGAGAAAAGAGATGCTTTATCTTTTGTAACTGGAGGAAAGAAAGAGAAGATCTGTGCAGATCAGAAAGGTTTGCAGATTTTGCAGTGAGAGAGTTGTCTTCTGATGGTTTCTATTTTCTTTTATCTTTTTTCTTTCATTTTTCTTTATTAGAAAAGTTGTGGGTTTACAAAACACTCATAGGTAAAATACAGGATTCCCACATTACTCACCACCAACACCTTGCATTTGTGTGGAATATTTGTTACAATAGATGTTAGAACCATTTTATAATTGTACTATTAACTAAATTTCTTGGTTTAATTTAGGGTTCACTATTTTGTAGTGTGGTTCCATGGATTTAAAAAAATTATTTAGTTACCATATATACAGTCTAACATTTTCCCTTTTAATCATATTCAGATATACTTTTTTCAATGTTGTCAATTGTTTTCACAATGTTGTGCTACCATCACCACCATCCATTACCAAAGCATTTCCATCATTCCAAATAGGAACCCTGTACATTTTAAGCTTTAACTCCACTCTTCTTATCCCAGTCCAGCCCTTGGTAATGTATATTCTCAAGACTGACTCTGTAAGTTTGCTTATTGTAATTGTTTCAAATCAGTGAGATCATTCTCTATTTTTCCTTTTGTGTCTGGCTTATTTCACTCAACATGATGTCTTCAAGTTTCATCCATGTTGTCTCATGTATCAGGACTTCATACTTTTTACAACTGAATACTATTCCATTATATGTATATATCACATTTTATTCATCCATTCATCAGTCAGTGGACACTTGGGTTGCTTGCATCTTTTGGCAATTAAGAATAATGCTGCTCTGAACATCAGTGTCCAAATATCTGTTCAAGACCTTGCTTTAAATTGTTTGGCTGTATAACAAGTAGTGGGATTGATGGGTCATATGTATGTTCTATACTCAGCTTTCTGAAGAACTGCTAAACTGTCTACCACAGTGGCTGCACCATTTTACATTATCACCAGTAATGAATGAGTGGTCCTGTATCTCCGCATCCTCTCCAACACTTTTTTTTAAATTAATTTATTTTTTATTGTGGGTAAAAATCAAATTTTTCACAATACATACCATTATTTGTAAAATGATATATAAATATATATGCATATATGTGCATTTGCTTACAAAAATGTTATTTATATATATATAAATATATTTTAAGAGGTGCTTAGATTACCCAAAATATTACACGGAACCCACTGGGATTCCCATGTTGCCCACCTCCCACACCTCCCACCACATTCCACACAAACATCTCCCACAAGTGTGGCCCACCACCCTCAATGAACTTACACATCCTGGGGCCTTGCCACCAACCATAGACCATAGTTCACATTGTAGACCACACTCTCTCCCACACAGTTCTGAGTTGTGTGTGCTGATTTAAAATGGCCTACATGCGTTGCCACAACGGTACTCAGGACAACCTCCAAATCCCAAAGGAGCCCCTGTATTTCAACTGCTCGTCCCCTCCCTAACCCAAAAGTGTCAAGTGGCCACTGGCTCCACCTCATTGTTATAATTTCTTCCATTGCTAGAATCACCATATGTGTACAACAGAATACCATCAAGTCCACTCTAGTCCATAGTTCTTCCCCCAATCCTGAGGGGACTGGGATGGTGATGTCCACTCCACCTCCAAGTGAGAGGGGGCTTATATCCCATGGATATGGTGGGTGGGATGATCCTGCTTGCAGATGCAGGCCCTCTCCATTTCCTGGGATGGTTATTGCCCATCGATGTCTCCTCGCCAGGTGACTTGGATGAGTCCATTGAGCTGTAGGGTAGGAGTTGCAGCTCCACCGGGATTCCACGCACACCTGGCACATAGGTAGGCCAGAGGCTCCAGTCTCTGGAAGTATACCTAAAAACTTCAGCATCACATATAGGTTTGAATAGAAGGGACTGATAAACCATGTGCAGGGAGGACTTATTTGAGTCCAATTCTGTCACTCTCAGGAGCACAGGTGGGGGGTGTCTGGGAGGGGGGTTTCATGGGAATTAGTTCATCCGAATATACATGAAAGATATACAAAATCGTTCAAAAGATCAAAAGATGGGGCATGGTCATGATGGGTGGACAATCACACAATAAATGAGGGAATCTGAATTCCTAGCCTGGAGAGCTTTGCCATAGTCTCCAAGGGAGCAGCAATAGTCCTCTGAGTGCAGGGACAGTGTCTGTCAAAAGAGGATGACCCACTGATGTGTTCTTTTTATTGATGACTACCCTTGTGAGTCTTTGCTCTTGTAACTGAGACTTAGCTTGCAGTTGTGGGGTGCCTAAGGGTTGCCACCTGAGAGCCTCCTTGTTGCTCAAATGTGGCCTCTCTCTAAGACAAACTCTCCAACACTTTTTATTTTCCATTTTTTTAATTAGCAGCCATTCTAATGGATGTGAAATGGTAACTCATTGTGGTTTTGATGTGCAATTCCCTGATGGGTAATGATTTTGACTATCTTTTCATGTGCTTTCTGACCATTTGTATATCTTCTTTGGAAAGATGTTTATTCAAATCTTTGGCCCAATTTTTAATTGGGTTGTTTGTCTTTTTGTTGCTAAGTTGAAGGGTTTCCTTTTATATTCTGGATATTAAACCTTTATAGGATATGTTGTTTCCAAATATTTCCTCCCATTTAGTAAGTGTAATTTTACTTTCATGATAAGTCCTTTGAGTTGCAAATATTTTTAATTTTAATAAGGTGCCATTTATACACTTTTTCTTTTGTTACTTATAGTTTGGGCATAGAGTCTAAGAAACTATTGCCTAACACAAACTCCTGAAGATGTTTACCTACGTTTTCTTCTGGGAATTTGATAGTTGTGGCTCTTATATTTAGATCTTTTATTCATTTTGAGCTGATTTTTGTATAAGGTGTAGGGTAGGGGTGCTGCTTATTTATTTATTTACTTTTTGCAAAGGGAGATCCAGTTTTCCCTACACCATTTCTTGAAGCAATGCTTCTTTCCCAATTGAGTGGTGTTTGCCCCCTTATCAAAAATCAATTGGCCATAAATGTGAGGATTGAGTTCTGAGCTCCCAATCTAATTCCATTGCTCTCTATATCTTGTGCCAATCCCATGTTGTTTTGATTACTGGGGCTTTGTAATAAGTTTTAAGATCAGGAAGTGTAAGTCCTCCAACTTTGTTTTTTATTTTTCAAGAGGGCTTTAGCTATTTGGGGCCCTTACCCTTCCATATAAATTTGAAGATTGGCTTTTCCATTTCTGCAAAAAAGGGTGTTGGGATTTTAATTGGTATTGTATTGAATATATAAATTGCTTTGGGCAGGATTTACATCATTATGATACCTAGTCTTCCAATCCATAAACATGGGATATCCTTCCATTTATTTAGGTCTTCTTTGATTTTTTTAAACAATGTTTTGTTGTTTTCTCTGTATAAGTACTTTACTTCCTAGATTAGATTTATTTCTAAATATTTTATTTTATAAGTTGCTATTGTGAATATAATTTTTTACTTGATTTTTTCTTCTGATTGTTCCTTGATTTTGTAGACAGAATTACTGCTGATTTTTAGGTGCTGATCTTCTACCCTGCCACTTTGCTGAATTCATTCATTGCTCCAGGAGCTTTGTTGTGGATTTTTCAGGATTTTATGCATATTGAATTATGTCATTCACAAAGGGAAAGTTTCCGATATGGATTCCTTTCATATTTTTTCTTGCCTAATTACTCTGGCAGGATTTCCGGTATGACGTTGAAGAACAGAGGTGACAATGGTCATATTTGTTCCTTATCTTAGAGGGAAAGCTTTCAATCTTTCAACATTATGTAGGCTGTCTGTTGTGGGCTTTGCATAATATTATCATGTTCAGGACATTTCTTTCTATTCTTAATGTTCTAATTTTTTAATCAGCAAGAGGTGATTTAAAATATGCATCAATAAAATTGATTTGTTTTAAAAAAAAGAAGAGGTGCTGGATTATATCAAATGCTGTTTTTCACATTAATTGAGTTGATCATGTGTTTTTTCTCCTTAATTCTGTTAATGTGGTGTATTACATTAATTGATCTTCTTATGTTGAACCAACTTTCCATACCATGCATAAATCCCACTTGATCATGGTGTATAATTATTTAAATATGCTATTGGATTCAGTTTGCTAGTAGTTTGTTGATGATATTTACATCATTATTTATAAGACATGTTCGGCAGTTTTCTTTTCTTGTGCTATCTTTACCTGGATTTGTTATGAGGTTGATGATGGCCTTGTAGAATGAGTTAGGGAGTGATCCTTCTTCTTCAATCTTTTTTTTGTGGGGGAGGTTTTTGGTGACTCATTCAATTTCTTTTTACTAGTAATTGGTTTGTTGAGATCTTCTTTTTTTTGAGTGAATATAGATAATTTGGATGTTTCTAAGATTTTGTCAACTTCATCTAGTTGATCTAATTTATTGGCTTACAGTTGTTCATAATATCCTTTTATAGTCCTGTTTATTTCAGTTGGGGTAGTAGTAATGGTCGTCTTTTCATTTCCGATTTTCTTGACTTTTATCGTCTCTTTTTTTAATTGCCAGTGGATGAAAAGGTTGTGAATTTTATTGATTTTTTCATAGAACCGACATATGATTTTGTTGATTCTCTCTTTTGTTTTTTTTCTATTTCATTGATCTCCACTCTAATCTTTGTTGTTTCCTTCCTACTGCTCCCTTTCAGTTTAGTTTTCTGTTCTTTTCCTACTTCTCCCAGTTTTGAGGTTATGGTTTTGATTTGAGGTATTTCTTCTTTTTTAAGGTGATCATTTTATGCTGTAAATGTCTCTGACAGCACTACCATTGTTGCATCCCATGCGTTTTGGAATGCTGTGTTTTCATTTTCATTCACTCCAAGATATTTCCTAATTTTTCTTCTTATTTCCTTTTTTTTTAATATATATTTTATAAGATGCTTAGATTACATAAATGCCACACAAAAATTACAGGGATTCCCATGTTCCTCACCTCCCACACCTCCCATAACATCCCACATAATCATCTTTCATTAATGTGGCCCTTCACCTGCAACGGATATACAAATCCTGGGGCCTTGCGACCAAGCACGGACCATAGTTCACATTGTAGACCACACCCTCTCCCACACAGTTCTACATGTTATATGCTGATGTAAAATGCCCTATATCTGTCGTTGTAATGTTACTCAGGATAATTCCCAAGTCCTGAAAAAGCACCTGTATTACAACTGCTTTTCCCTTCCCTGCCCCAAAAGTGTCCAGTGGCCACTGGCTCCACCTCACTGTTGTAATTTCTTCCATTACTTGAATCACATTATGTCTACAACAGAATACCAGTAAGTCCACTCTAGGCTATAGCTCTTCCCCCAATCCTGAGAAGTTTGGGATGGTGATGTCCACTCCATCTCCAAGTGAGAGGGGGCTTATATCCCATGGATATGGTGGATAAGATTATTTTGCCTGCAGCTGCAGGCTCTCTCCATTCCCTGGGATGGCCATTGTCCATCATCATCTCCTCACCAGGTGACTTGGGTGAGTCCATTGAGCTGTAGAGTAGGAGTTGCAGCTCCACCGAGATCCCAGGCACAGCTGGCACATGGGCAGGACCGAGGCTCCAGTCTCTGGAAGTACACTTACAAACTCCAGCATCACATATAGGTTTGAATAGAAGGGACTGATGGACCATGTGCAGGGAAGACTTATTTGAGTCCAACTCTGTCACTCTCAGGAGCACAGATTCCAAAGTAGAGCCCACTGATAAGGCATCAATCTCTGGAGCTATCCCCCCTTATATAGGACCTGGGTGTCTCCAGAGCCCTCAGGAACCTCTCTGTGTGGTATGATATCCACTTTGGAGTTTTATGAGATCCTACCGAGGTGTGCATAAGCATTACCTCTGGGATGACTTCCCGAATCTCTTTGAAGTCTCTTAGCCACATGAACTCCTTTCTCTTTACCTTTTATTCAAGGTCTTTTTCCAGTCACATTGCCAGTTGGCACTTGGTATTAATCCCTCGTTGCCAGGGAGGCTCATCCCTGGGAGTCATGTCCCACGCTGGGGGGAAGATAATGCATTCATATGGTGAGTTTGGCTTAGAGAGAGGCCACATTTGAGCAACAAGGAGGCTCTCAGGTGGCAACCCTTAGGCACCCCATAACAGTAGGCTAAGTTTCAATTACAAGAGCATAGACTTGTAAGGCTAGTCATCAATAACAAGAACCCATTTGTGGAACTTCCTCCTTTGCCAGACACTGTCCCTGCACTTGGGGGACTGTTGCTGCTCCCTTGGAGAATGTCGCAGAGCTCTCCCAGCTGGGAATTCAGTATTCCCTCATTTATTGAGTAATTGTTTACCCACTGTGACCCTGCCCCACCCCTTGATCATTTGAACAAAGTTATATATCTTTCATGTATATTCAGGCAAACTTCCTCCCATGAAACCCCCATCCAAGACACCCCCCACCAATGATCCTCTCCTGCCCTCTCTGTAACCCTTCTATGATCCAAACCTTCCTTGAAGATGAAGCCCATACATTAGCCAAATACAGTTAGTAGGAAAATGAAATAATAAAGATAAGTTTAAATATAAGAGATAAAATACATGGTAACTTTAAAAAAAAACACTAGAAATAAAATAAAATTAAAGGATTGGAATATTCAATAAATGGGAAAAAATTTTTAAAAATATTTTATTTTATTTTATTTACATTTTTCCTTTTATGAGTGTCCAGTCTGTACTATGGCACCTGCCCCCTCTCACTCCCCAGTGTCTCCCAAATTTTCAGTTAATTTTCAAAGAAGTTTTAGGTCACAGCAAAGTCACACACAGAAAATAGAGACTCCCATGTACCCAACCTCCTTCCCCTTTCCTCACCCCATATTAAAACCTTTTTTCTGTGGATGGTAGCATTGTTATAACTGTTATACAGATAGTGAACCATAGCTACTAAACATTGTCAATGGTTTACGGTATAGTTTACAACTTAGATGGTACAATTTAATAATTTTTGATGATATTTACCATGTCCTATGTTCATTACTGTAAGGTAATGAAAAACATTTCTCATGACCACTAAATACCCCCTGTTTGATCTTTTCTGTTCCTTCCTCCCCATCCCCCTGGGGCTCATAACACTCCCCTGTCTTGACTCATTGGAGGACAAGATTCATAGGTACATGCAACAAGAGGTCTTAACATGCTGATTGTCCTCTCCTATTGGGATCCACCTTTGTACTTAAGAGACACCCACCTGTCTGTTTCTGGGTGAATTGGTCCTCCCAAAGATGGAGATCCATCTTCTTCCCTCTCACCATGTGGGTCTCCACTCCCCGACACAACACCTTATGACAGGATGAACACTCACACATTCCCCAGAAGACTACTCCAGATGCAGCCCTTTCTGAATGCCCCCCCAACTTACACCCTAAACCAGTGACACTACCTTGTAATACTGCCATAAGGGCATTCCCACTCCTGTGCTTTCAACATCATACCCACAAATCCCATGTTCACCTAGTGCCCCACCCAACTCTCCCCCCAGTATGCTGAGTATTCTAACCCGCCCTTCCTAATCTATCCACCTGTCAACCCTGCATCACCAAACCCAGTAGTGTCTCTACTTACCTGTCCTATCCTTCAATATGCAGCTATACTCTGTCACTTTACCATAGATTATGTCCATATGTGTGATGGCTCACAACCTTCTCTTCTCTTTCTCTCCATTGTTAACCTATCTTTCAGACAATGGTTCTCAGAGACTACTCACTTTCTGCAATTCAAATCAGTGAGGTCATATACTGTTCATCCTTCAATGCCTGGCTTGCTTTACTCAACATAATGTCTTCAAGATTCATCCATGTTATTCCATGTGTTAGCACTTTATTCCTTCTTACAGCTGAGTAATATTCCATGGTATGTTTGTACCATATTTTGTTTCTCCATTCATCTGTTGATGGGCACCAGGGCTGATTCCAACTTTTGGCAATTGTGAACAATGCCTCTATGAACATTGGTGTGCATATATCTGTTTGTGTCTTTGTTTTCAATTCTTCTGGGTATATACCCAGTAGTGGAATCGCTGGATCATATTGTTAGTTTTCTGAGGAACCGCCAAACTGTCTTCCACAGTGGCTGGACCATACCACAGTCCCACCAGCAGTGGATGAGGGTTCCTATTCCTCCACATCCTCTCCAACATTTAGTGTCTGCTGTTTTTTTAATAGCTGCCATTCTGATGGGTGTAAGATGGTATCTCATTGTAGTTTTGATTTGCATTTCCCTAATGGCTAGCAATGTCAAGCATTTTTTCATGTGCATTTGTATTTCTTCCTTGAAGAAGTGTCTTTTCAGGTCACTTGCCCATTTTTTAAATGGGTTGTTTGTCTTTTTATTTTCGAGGTGTAGGATTTCTTTATATATATGCAGGATATAAGGCTCCTATCGAATATAGGGCTGCCAAATATTTTCTCCCATTAGGTAGGCTGCCTTTTTATTTTCTTAATAACGTCCTTTGAGGTGCAGAAGTTTCTAAATTTGAGGAGATCCCATTTATCTATTTTTTCTCTTGCTGCTCGTGCTTTGGGTGTGAAGTTCATGAAAACATTTCCTATTACAAGGTCCTGTAGATGCTTTTCTACATTATCTTCCAAGTCTTTATGGTTTTGGCTCTTATATTTAGATCTTTGATCCATCTTGAGTTGATTTTTCTATAGGGTGTGAGATGGTATTCCTCTCTCATTCTTTTGGATATGGATATCCTGTTCTTCAAACACCACTTGTTAAAGAGTCCCTTCTCTCCCAACTGAGTGGACTTGGTGACCTTGTCAAATATCAGATGACTGTATATGCGAGGATCTATATCAGAACTCTCAATCCAGTTCCATTGTTCAGTATGTCTATCCTTGTGCCAATACCATGTAGTTTTGAGCACTGTAGCTTTGTTGTATGTTTTAAATCAAGTAATGTGATACCTCCAACTTCATTTTTCTTTTTCAATATGTCTTTGGCAATTCGGGGCCTCTTACCTTTCCAAATATATTTTGTAGTTAGTTTTCCCAGTTCCTTAAAAAATACAGTGTTGATTTTTCTGGGATTGCATTAAATCTGCAGATCAGCCTGGGAGGAAAGACACCTAATGATGTTTAATCCTCCCATCCATGAACAGGGAGTACTCTTCCATTCATTTAAGTCTTCTTTGATTTCCTTCAACAGTGTTGTGTAGTTTTCTGTATGAGTCCTTTACATCTTGAGTTAAATTTATCCCCAGGTACTTGACTCTTCCAGTTACCATTGCAAATGCTATCCCTCTCTAGATTTCCTCCTCAGATTGCCCGCGACTGGTGCACAGAAATGCCACTGACCTTTGAGCATTGATTTTATAGCCTGCGACATTACTGAACTCCTTTATAAGTTCTAGAAGCTTTGCTGCAGATTTGCCAGGGCCTTCTACGTATAGGATCATGTCATCTGCAAATAATGAAATTTTTACATGTTCTTTTCCAATTTGGATGCCTTTCTTGTCTCAGTGCTCGAGCAAGTACCTCTAAGACAATGTTAAATAGGAGTGGTGATAGTGGGCATCCATGTCCTGTTCCCGATCTCAGAGGGAAGGCTTTTAGGATTTCACGATTGCAGATGATGTTAGCGTTGGGTTTTTCATATATACCCTTTATCACATCCAAAAAGTTTCCCTCTATTCCTATCTTTTGTAGTGTTTTTATCAGGAAAGAGTGCTGTATTTTGTCAAATGCTTTTTCTGCATTTCGAGATGATCATGTGATTTTCCTCTTTCAATCTGTTTATGTGGTGTATTACATTGATTGATTTTCTTATATTGAACCAACCTTGCATACCCGGGATGAAACCCACTTGGTCATGGTGTATAATCCATTTGATATGTTGTTGAATGCGATTAGCAAGTATTTCATTGAGGATTTTAGCATCTAGGTTCATTAGAGAAATTGGTCTATAATTTTCCTTTCTTTGGTATCTTTGTTTGGTTTTGGTATTAAGGTAATGTTGGCATCATAGAATGAGTTAGGCAATATTCCTTCTACTTCTATTTTTTGGAAGAGCTTAAGCCGGATTGGTGTTAGCTCTTTCTGGAATGTTTGGTAGAATTCAGCTGTGAAGCCATCTGGTACGGGGCTCTTCTTAGTTGGGAAGTTTTTGGTGACTGAGTATATCTCTTTACTTTTAATTGGACTGTTGAGTTCATCAATTTCTTCTTTCATCAATGTCGGCTGTTTGTGAGTTTCCAGAAATTTGTCCATTTCCCCTAAATTATCATTTTTGTTGGCATATAATTTTTTAAAGTATCCTCTTATGATACTCTTTATTTCTGTGGGGTCAGTAGTGATATCCCCTTGCTCATTCCTTATTCTGTGTATTTGCATCTGTTCTCTCTTTTTCTTTGTTAGTCTGGCTAAGGGTTTGTCAATTTTATTGATCTTCTCGAAGAACCAGCTTTTGGTTTTATTTTTTCTAGTGCTTTCTTATTCTCTACTTTTATTTAGTTCTGCTCTAATCTTTGTTATTTCCTTCTTTCTACTTCCTTTCGGTTTAGTTTGATGTTGTTTTTCCAGCCCCTCCAAGTGTGCAGTTAGGTCTTCAATTTTAGCTCTTTCTTCTTTTTCAATATATGCATGTATGGCTATGAACTTCCCTCTCAGTTCAGCTTTTGCTGCATCCCATATGTTTTGATATGTTGTGTTTTCATTTTCATTAGTTTCAAGGTACTTACTGATTTCTTTTGAGATTTCCTCCTTGACCCACTGTTCGTCTGAGAGTGTGTTGTTTAACTTCCATATCTTTGTGCCTAATCTGATTCTCCGACCCTTAGTGATTTCCAATTTCATTCCGTTGTGGTCAGAGAAATTACTTTGTATAATCTTAGTCTTTCTGAATTCATTGAGAGTTGTTCTGTGGCCTAGCATGTGGTCTATCTTGGAGTATGATCCATGTGCACCCGAGAAGAATGTAAATCCTGCTGTATTTGGGTGTAGTGTTCTGTATATGTCTATTAAGTCTAGATCCTCTAATGTATTGTTCAGAGTCTTTGTTTCTTTATTGATTCTCTGTCTAGATGTTCTGTCTAATGACGATAATGGTGTATTAAAGTCCCCCACTATAATTGTAGAGGCATTTATTTCTCCACTTAGTTTTTCCAGAGTTTGCCTCATGTATTTTGAGACACCCTGATTAGGTGCATACATGTTTATGATTGTTCTCTCTTCTTGAGAGACTACCCCTTTTACTAATATATAGTGTCCATCTTTGTCTCTTCCAATAGTTTTGCATTTAAAGTCTATTTTGTCTGATATTAGAATAGCTACTCCTGACCTTTTTTGGCTATTGTTAGCTTGTAAAATGGTTTTCCAGCCATTCACTTTCAGCCTCCTTGAATTCCTGGGTCGAAGGTGGGTTTCTTGTAGACAGTATATAGATGGATCATATTTCCTTATCCACTCTGCTAATCTGTCTCTTGACTGGTGAGTTTAATCCATTAACATTCAGTGTTATTACTGGCAACGAATTTCTTAGTTCAGCAATATTTTCTTTGGGTTAATGTATGTCATATGTTGTTTTGTTTCTCTTTTTGTCTTTTCAGTTGTTTTTAAATTCTCCTCCAACTCTCTCTCCCCTGTTTTTTCCTTTCAACTTGTAGAACTTCCTTTAGTATTTCTTGAAGTGCAGATTTCTTATTGGCATACTCTCTTAATTTCTGTTTATCTGTGAATATTTTGAACTCTCCATAATTTTTGAATGCCAGTTATGCTGGATAGAGAATTCATGGCTGGAAGTTTTTTCTTTTAGTACTTTGACTATATCAGACAACTGTCTTCTTGCCTCCATGGTTTCTGATGAGAAATCAGCCCTTAATCATATTGTGCTTCCCTTTATGTGATGGTTCTCTTTTTGCTTGCTGCCTTGAGTATTTTCTCTTTGTCTTGAGCATTGGGCATTTTGATAAGTATATGTCTTGGAGTTGGCCTGTTTGGATTTATACTATTTGGTGTGCGCTGTGCCTCCTGGATCTGCACATCCATCTCTTTCAATAGGATTGGGAAGTTTTCAGCCATTATTTCCTTCAACACTCCTTCTGTTCCCTTTCCCTTCTCTTATCCTTCTGGGATGCCCATAATGTGTATGTTTGTGCATTTGTGTTGTTGGTTAAATCCCTGAGTCCCTGTTGGATTTTTCTATCTTTTTGTCTATCTGTTCCACAATCTGTTTGATTTCAGATGTATTGTCTTCCACTTCACTAATTCTTTCTTCTGCCTGTTCAAATCTGCTATTATGTGAATCCAGCGTCTTTTTGATTTCTTGCATTGTGTCATTGATCACCATCATATCCGTTATCTTTTTATGTATTTTTACAATTTCTTCAGTAGGATCTCCCAGTGTCTTCTTAATATCCTTAATCTCTTCCTTCACTTCATTAAGTTGGTCCATGATATTTGTTTGGAAATCTTTGATTAGTTGTTCGATGTTCTGCATCTCTTCCTGGTTTTTAGTTTGTTCATTGGGCTGGTCCATCTCTTCCTGTTTCTCAGTGTGGTTTGTAATTTTTTGTTGCCCTCTAGTCATCATTTTATCTTGATGGGTTTATTCAGTTGATTAGCTTCTCTCTCTGCTCTAGAGTTTTATTTAGCTGGTGGTTCTGTGTGTGTGTTAAGTTTTCTCTTTGACACTTTTTCCTCTTATTTTATTTCCTTGCTTCTTTCTACGTTCCCTTGAAGGCAAAAGATTATGGTCAGAGGAATCAAAAGATGTGAGAAAGGAAGAAGGATAATAGTAATATTGATAAAAGTTACAAGAGGGGCTGTAAAAGACTTAGTGAAACAAATATTTAGGTAATGTAGGCAGTGTAGAGTAATAGGAAAAAAAGTTGAGTACCTACCATGAACTGGGAAACCAAATAGAGTAATATATATATAATGATTTAGAAGGCTAGAATGATGAGGAGGGAGAGAAAGAGTAAAGAAAGGGCTGAAAGTAAAAAGTTAATATTAATAAAAAAGAGAAGAAAACAGAATATATAGAATAGAAATTTACACCCTTAAGTTATGGGCTAATGAAAAAACATGGTTTGTAAGAACCACAACAGAAAGCAGAAGGCAGAAAGATGAGGGAACCAAAAGAGATAGCTTGGGATACAAAATCAATATAGACAGAGAATGGGAAATCACTGAAGAAGAAGCACAGCAAAGAAGAGACAAGCTAGCAGCACCTAATTTAAAAAAAAAAAAGAAAGAAAGAAAGAAGAAGGGGTGGAGGAAAGAGGAAAGAAAAGCAAGAGACAATAAATAAACAGAGAAAAACCAAACAACCACACAAGCAAGCAGTCAAACAAATCTAAGGAAGAACAGTGTTCCTTCTTGGGCCATTGTGGAACCTCTCAGCCTGCTTCTATTTATCACTCAATTGCCCTGCACGGTTTTATCTGCAGGTTTTGAGGCAGATTTTAGCTATTAAACTAAATTAGAAAGAAAAATTCATTTTTTATTTTTTAAAGTGACTTTTTTTTTTTTGGTGAAATAAGGGACCCAAAAAAGTCCTCTTCTAGGCCCTCCCCTTCACCAAGGGGACCCTAACTAGGCTCATGGACACTAATCAAGCACTTCCCACTTCCTGGCCTCCTTGGGGGAGCTGAAGCTCTGATGCTAGTCAGTGCATAACGATAAAGTGGCTGACTCCACCCCCTTGTAGGCAAGCCTGAATATCACTGGGCTGTTTGGTAAAGCAGGCTTCCTCATTAGATTCGTTGCTCCCCTCAGCCTGGTGCTGTTTCCAGCTGGCTTATCTGCTCCCCAAAGCTAAGAGGGGATCCAGGCAGTGAAATCTACAGAAAGGAATCCCCCTTTCCACCTTCTGTCAGAAATCTTCCCACTCTTGGAGAATGCTCCCTCTCATGGACTTGCCAGCGGGGGGTTGTGGTGTTTTTCTGGGCAGCTCAGTAAGTCAATTTCCTCAGCAGATTTGCCACTCCCCTCAGCCTGGTCCTGCTTCAAGCCAGCTATTTTGTTCCTCAAAGCTGCAAGGGGTTCCAGGCAGCAAAATCTTCAGCAAGGAAAGCCTTTTCGATCCCCCACCACAATCCTCCCACTCTCCAAGAATGCTCTCTCTCACCGGTTTGCGGGTGGGGGTTGTGGGTCAACCAGCGTTTTTCCCTGAAGGTGGGGCTCAGCCATCTGTGTTAACCTCCACTGGCAGGGATAAAACTCACGAATCTCCACTGAGCAATCCACGCTGCAAAGCTGCCTGCAGATATATGTCCCAATCTTCTTGCTCCGTTCGCCCACAGCACAGACCCCTGGGCAGGACCCTGTCCCCAATCACCCATCCTCAGAGAGCTAGACAGTGAGTGCCCTCCTAAACTTATGCCATCTTGCCTCCCCGTTTTTTATTTCCGTTTTAATCCATTGCTTGTTTAAGAATATGTTGTTTAATTTCCACATATTTGTGAATTTTCCATTTCAACCTCTGTTATTGATTTTTACCTTCACTCCATTTTAGTTTATGTATATATGTATAATTTCAATATTTTTCTATTTATTGAGACTTTTTTGACCCATGTTATGGCCAGTCCTGGAGAATGATCCAAGTGCATTTGAGAGTAATGCGTATTCTGGTTTTGTTGGGTTAAGTGTTCAATATATGCCTGTTAGGTGTAGTTGGTTTAGAGTATTATTCAATTCATGTACTTCCTTATTTATCTTCTGAGTACCTGTTCTATCCATTATTGAGAGTAGTGCATTAAAGTTTCCTAATGTTAATTGGAAATTTCAATTTCTTCCTTTAAATCTGTCCTTTAAATATATTTGCTTCACATATTTTGGGGCTTTGCTGTTAGGTGCATTTATATCTATATTTGTTACATCTTCTTGTTCAATAGACCTCTTTATGAGTATATAATGACCATTTTTGTCCCTCATAACTTTTTGACTTAAAGTCTTTTTTATCTGATATTAATATAGCCACCCCAGATCTCTTTTAGTTACTATTTGCATGGTATATTTTTCCATCTTTTCACCCTCAACCTACTTGTATCTTTGAATTTAAAGTGAGTCTTTTGCAGACAGCATATAGATAGGTCATGCCTTTTTATCCATTCTCCAAATCTCTGGCTTTTGACTGTAGACTTTAATCCATTTACATTTAAAGGCACTACTGGTAGTAGAGTACTTTCTTCTGCCATTTTGCAATTAATCCTTTGTAATTCTTGTACTTTTTTTGTCTTTCACTTGTGTTAATGTGTACTTATATATATATATATATATATATATTTGTTTTATGTGTGTATGTGTTGTACCATATTGTCTTCTCATTTCTATCTGTATGTATTTATCCTCTATTTTCTTCATGGTTAACATGGGGTTTAAATTAAAAATTCTTGTAGTAGTTTGAGGCTTTTGTATACCCCAGAAAACATCATGTCCTTAGAGATAATCTATTCCTGTGGGGATGAACCTATTGTAGGTGGGACTTTTTGATTAGATTACTTCAGTAGGGAATGACCTAGGGTGGGTTTTAATCCTCTTACTAGAGTCCTTTATAAATGAGATGAAGACAGAGAGAAAAGACACAGGAGCTCATAGAGGAACCCAGAGAAGCTGAGATAGAGAGCCACAGTGAAGCAACCAGAAGCTGTAAACAATGGAACCTGGAGGAGAAGGCAGAGACTGACAGATGCTCCCATGTACATTCCCATGTGACAGAAGTCCAGAATTGTCCACAGCCAGTCTTTGGGGAGACAGCATCCACTGATGATGGCTTGATTTGGACACTTTTGCCCACCTTGGGACTGTAAGCTTGCAAACCAATAAGCCTCCATTGTAAAGGCCAACCCATTTTTGGTATATTGCTTTTGGCAACTTTTAACAAACTAAAACAATCCTAAATATATAGCAATCATATTTGGTTTGATACCAATTTAACTTCAATGGCATGCACATATACTTTGCCTACACCTCTCTGACATCCACCTTTTTTGCACTTCTTAACATTTGTATCATTGTACATTTTATGTACTACAAAACCATACATATATCATTACTTTTTATTCATTTGCATTTTAGCACCTGTAGGAAATAAGACATGCAGTTACATACCAAGCACTATACTATGATATTTCTGGCATTTATCGTTGCCCAAATGGATAACTTTACCAGAGTCTTTATTTGTTTGGTAACATTTTAAACTATTATCTAGTGTCCTTTCCTTTTAGTCTGAAGAACTCACTAGTAGGTCAGGGTTAGTGGTGATGAACTCCCTCAGTTTTCTTAAATTTAAGAATGCCTTCATCCTTAATCTTCCCCTCATTAAAAAAAAGTGGTGCTTTATTTTAGCAAATATTTTAATAAAATTTTGTATGTGATCATACATACATTCTCTGCACACAGGTTCTGTGCATACTGGCTGGATACGGCGTTTCTCATTTAACATCTGCTACCTAGTTCCTTGGGAATCCACTCATGATTATCACAAAAATAGATACAAAATGGCACTTAGCATAAAATCAAGTGGCAAATATCAGTAAAGAATCATGACCATCATTATTAGAATTTTAGTGACTGTAATGTACCATATTTCATTTTATGGATTTACCATAATTTATTTAACCAGACCTCTCTATTCAAGAGACTATTTTGGACAGTTGTCAAACAAGCTTGGGCTTTTAAATCAACTGCATTTGATCATAAATTTAATCTCTCTAAAACTCAATGTCCTCATCATAAAATGTGGGTAATGATACAACTTATGATGTCATTGGGAAAAATTAATTGATAATTATAGGAAAGTGTCTGTTACAAGAAATAGTATGCAGTTAATACCAAATTTAAGTTTTTATTGTTACATTTTCATTATTTTACATTTATAATCCATGATTCATTAAAGATCCTTTGCAATGAATTTCATATTATTTTTTCCTAATAGTCTGATGATAATTTGCCCTCTGTTATTTTGTTCTAGTTAATGACTCTTGAGATTAACACTGAAGAAAGCTGGTAGATGTGCCGATATTTGGGTAATACAGTATGTGGGTAGAGTGGGACACTAGTGGAACGATTAGAGAGACTCACTTTAATAAACTTTAGTATGTCATACTCTGTCAATTGTTTTAGGCACATTGCATTGCACACTTTTCAAAATATCCCCATTGGGAAAATATAATCATTTATGTTTTGCAGAGGAGGACGATAGGGCCAAATGCACTAAGAATTGAAGACTTGAATTTGGCCTATACAACTTTAAAGACTATTTTTATAAAGCAGTTTTATAAAGAAATAATTGACATACAATATAACTGCACATACTTAAAGTGTCCAGTTTGTTAAGCTTTGACATATGTATGCACAAACAAAACTATCATCATATTTATGGTATGAACATTTACTTGAGCGCTAAAACTCTTTTCCTGCCCCTTAGAAATTCCACTCTTTGTCAAAAGCTCCCACTCCTTGTCAACCATTAACTTTCTATCACTATGTTATAGTTTACATTTCCTAGAATTGTGGAATTGATGAATTTATACAAACTGAAGTCATTTTCATCAGGCTTTTAAAACTCAGCATAATTATTTTGAGGTGTATCCATGTTGTAGTATGTATCATGAGTTCATTCTCATTGTTGGGCAATATTCCATTTATAGTTTGCCACATTATATATATTCATATATTGATGTGCTTATAAGTTACTTCCAAATTTTGCCTCATACAAATAAAACTTCTATGAACACCCATGTACAAGTCTATATGGCCATATGTTTTCATTTCTCTTGGATAGATATATGGGAGTGGCATGGCCAGATCATTAGATAGTTGTTCATGTAACAATCCAAAATTCCTAACATTTTCCCAAGGTGGTTTTATCTTTTTACATTTGTACTAGAAGTATATGAGAGTTCCAGTTCCTCCATAGCCACACTAGCACTTGATATGATCAAACTTTTTTTCATTTAAGCCACTGAAATAAATATGCAGTGGTATCTCAATGGGATTTCTTTCCTTGAATACAGAGTGTTTTTATTTTTACCTTCATACATCCATAATATTCTGGTTGTTTCTATTCCATTTTTAATATATTTTTTAATTCAGAAATTTCGAACTTACAAAACAATCATGCACATGTGTAGAATTCCTATACAATACCTCTTCACCAACAAACCACACCATTCTGGAATATTTGTTACAGATTATGAGATAATATCATCAGACTATTATCTCTAACTATGATCCATAGGGTACATTTGTATATTTTTTCCACACCCTCCTACTATTAACACAGTATGTCTTTGGCATTGATGCAAGAATATTACAGTATTGCTGTTAACTACAGTCCATAGGTTATATTAATTGTATTTTTCCCATGCTTCTCCACATTCTTACCACCTTGAAATAGTGATGTACATCTGTTCCAGTTCACAGGAGGATATTCCTGCATTTGTACTGTTAACCACAATTCTTATAACCTCTGTGTTTACTGTGTTTTTTAGTCTCTAGTTTATACTCTTTCTTTTTTATTTTATTGAATTTAATTTTTTTATTGTGGGTAAAAATCAAATTTTTCAAAATACATACCAATATTTGTAAAATGATATATAAATATATATGCGTATATGTGCATTAGCTTACAAAAAATGTTATATATATATATATATATATATTTTAAAGGTGCTTAGATTACCTAAATATTACACAGAAATTACAGGAATTCCTATGTTCCCCACCTCCCACACCTCCCACAACATCCCACACAAACATCATCCCACAAGCGTGGCCCATCACCCTCAATGGACTTTCACATCCTGGGGCCTTGCCATCAACCATAGCCCACAGTTCACATCATAGACCACACTCTCTCCCACACACTCCTGAATGGTGTGTGCTGATTTAAAATGGCCTACATCCGTCTCCACAACGGCACTCAGGACAACCCCCAAGTCCCGAAAAAGCCCCTGTATTTCAACTGCACTTCCCCTCCCTGCCCTGAAAGTGTCCAGTGGCCACCGGCTCCACCTCACTGTTATAATTCCTTCCATTGCTAGAATCACCATATGTGTACAACAGAATACCATTAAGTCCACTCTAGTCCATAGCTCTTCCCCCAATCCTGAGGGGACTAGGATGGTGATGTCCATTCCACCTCCAAGTGAGAGAGGGCTTATATCCCGTGGGTGGGATTATCCTGCCCGCAGCTGCAGGCCCTCTCCATTCCCTGGGATGGCCGTTACCCATCATTGTCTCTTCGCCAGGTGACTTGGATAAGTCCATTGAGCTGTAGGGTAGGAGTTGCAGCTCCACTGGGATTCCACGCAAACCTGGCACATAGGTAGGCCAGAGGCTCCAGTCTCTGGAAGTACAACTAAAAACTCCAGCATCACATATAGGTTTGAATAGAAGGGTCTGATGAACGATGTGCAGGGGGGACTTATTTGAGTCCAACTCTATCACTCTCAGGAGCACAGATTCCAAAATAGAGCCCACTGATAAGGTGTCAGTCTCGGGGGCTAGGTGTCTCCAGAGCCCTCAGGAGCCCCTCTGTGTGGGGTGATATGCACTTTGGTGTTCAATGAGATCCTACTGAGGTGTGCGTAAGCATTACCTCTGGGATAACCTCCCGACTCTTTTTGAAGTCTCTTAGCCACTTGAACTCATTTGTCTTTACTTTTTCCCCCTTTTATTCAAGGCATTTTTCCAGTCATGTTGCCAGTTGGCACTTGGTATTAATCCCTCGTTGCCAGGGAGGCTCATCCCTGGGAGTCATGTCCCATGTTGGGGGGAAGGTAATGCATTCATATGCTGAGTTTGGCTTAGAGAGAGGCCACATTTGAGCAACAAGAAGGCTCTCAGGTGGCAACCCTTAGGCACCCCATAACAGTAGGCTAAGTTTCAGTTACAAGAGCAAAGAATCATAAGGGTAGTCATCAATAAAAAGAACTCATCAGTGGGTCATCCTCTTTTGACAGACATTGTCCCTGCACTCAGAGGACTGTTGCTGCTCCCTTGGATAATGTGGCAGAGCTCTCCAGGCTGGAGATTCAGATTCCCTCATTTATTGAGTGATTGTCCACCCACCATGACTGTGCCCCATCCTTTGATCATTTGAACAATTTTGTATATCTTTCATGTATATTCAGATTAGCTTACTCCCATGAATCCCCCCTCCCAGACACCCCCCACCAATAATCCTCTGCAGCACCCATTGTAACCCTTCTGTGACCTAAATCTTGCCTGAACATGTAGCCCTTATAATAACCAAATACACTTAATAGGAAAAAGAAACAACAATGATAAGCTTAAATGCAAGAGATAAACACAAGGAAACTCAGGGAAAAACAAATAAACAAACAAACAAAAAACAAAACAAACAAAATATAATTAGCCAATTGGGACATTCTAAAAAATGGAAAAAAAAACAAAAGAAATTCCTTTTTTCTTTTATAAAAAATTATTCTTTTTTCCTTTTATCACTGTATTATCGCATGTCCAGTGTACAGTGACACCTTTCCCCTCTCATTCCCCAGTGTCTCCCAAATTTTCATTTAATTTTCAAAGAAGTTTTAGGTCACAGCAAAGTCACACATGGAATATCAGAGACTCCCACATACCAAACCACGCCCCCCTTCCCCACCCAATATTAAAACTTTTTTTTTGGATGTTAGCATTGTTATAACTGTTATACAGATAGCAAAATATAGCAACTAAACATTGTCAATGGTTTACAGTATAGTTTAAAATTTAGATGATACAGTTTAATAAGTTTTGATGATATTTAACATGTCCTGTGTCCATTACTGTAATATAATGAAAACCTTTCCCATGACCACTAAATAACCCCTGTTTGTTCTTTTCTGTTCCTTCATCCCCCTCCCCATGGGGCATATGAACTCCCCTCTCTTGACTCATGGAATGACAAGATTCATAGTTACATACCATGGGTATTCCAAACTGCCCTTCCTAATCTACCCACCTGTGAATCCTGCACCACCAAACCCAGTAATATCACTACCCATCTGTCCTATCTTCAATATGCAACTATACTCTATACCTTTACCATAGATTTTGTCCATATGAGTGATGGCTCACAGCCTACTCTTCTCTTTCTCTCCCTTGTTAACCTATCTTTGAGACAATGGTTCTCAGAGACTTCTCACTTTCCTCAGTTCTAATCAGTAAGGTCATATACTGTTCATCCTTCAATGCCTGGCTTGCTTCACTCAACATAAGGTCTTCAAGATTCATCCACGTTATTCCACGTGTTAGCACTTTACTCTTTCTTACAGTTGAGTAATACTCCATTGTATTTATGTACTACATTTTGCTTATCCATTCTTCTGTTGATTGGCACCAGGGCTGATTCCAACTTTTGGCAATGGTGAACAATGCCGCTATGAACGTTGGTGTGCATATATCTGTTTGTGTCATTGCTTTCAGTTCTTCTGGGTATATACCCAGCAGTGGAATTGCTGGATCATATGGAAGATCTATTGTTAGGTTTCTGAGGAACCGTCAAAATTTCCTCCACAGTGGCTGGACCATAGCACAGTCCCACCAGCAGTGGATGAGGGTTCCTATTCCTCCACATCCTCTCCAACATTTAGTGTCTGCTGTTTTTTAATAGCTGCCATTCTGATGGGTGTAAGATGGTATCTCATTGTAGTTTTGATTTGTATTTCCCTGATAGCAAGTGATGTTGAGCATTTTTTCATGTGCTTTTTAGCCATTTGTATTTCTTCCTTGGAGAAGTGTCTTTTCAGGTCACTTGCCCATTTTTTAAATGGGTTGTGTGTCTTTTTATTTTCAAGGTGTAGGATTTCTTTATATATGCAGGATATTAGGCTCCTATCGGATATAGGGCTGCCAAATATTTTCTCCCATTGGATAGGCTGCCTTTTTATTTTCTTAATAACATCTTTTGAGGTGCAGAAGTTTTTATTTTTGATGAGATCCCATTTATCTATTTTTTCTCTTGCTGCTCGTGCTTTGACTGTGAACTTCATGAAACCATTTCCTATTACAAGGTCCTGTAGTTGCTTCCCTATATTATCTTCCAAGGTCTTTATGGTTTTGGCTCTTATATTTAGATCTTTGATCCATCTTGAGTTGATTTTTGGATAAGGTGTGAGATGGTATTCTTCTCTCATTCTTTTGGGTATGGATATCCAGTTCTCCAAGCACCACTTGTTAAAGAGGCCATTCTCTCCCAACTGAGTGGGCTTCATGGCCTTGTCAAATATCATATGACTGTATATGTGAGGATCTATATCAGAACTCTGAATTCGGTTCCATTGGTCAGTAGGTCTATCCTTGTGCCAATACCTTACAGTTTTGAGCACTGTAGCTTTGTAGTATGTTTTAAAGTCAGGTAGTGTGATACCTCCAGGTTCATTTTTCTTTTTCAATATGTCTTTGGCAATTCGGGGCCTCTTACCTGTCCAAATATATTTTGAGGTTAGTTTTTCCAGTTCCTTAAAAAATACAGTGTTACTTTTATTGAGATTGCATTAAATCTGTAGATTAGTTTGGGCAGGATAGACATCTTGATGATGTTTGGTCTTCCTATCCATGAACAGGGAATATTTTTCCATTTACTTAAGTCTTCTTTGATTTCCTTTAGCAGTGTTGTGCAGTTTTTGGTATATGTCCTTTACATCTTTAGTTAAATTTATTCCTAAGTATTTGATTCTTTAGTTCCTATTGTAAATGGTATTTTTTTCCTGATTTCCTCCTAAGTTTGCTGGTTATTGGTGTACAGAAATGCTACTGATTTTTGAGCGTTGATCTTATAGCCTGCAATATTACTGAACTCCTTTATAAGTTCTAGAAGCCCTGTTGTCGATTTCTCAGGGCTTTCTATGTATAGGATCATGTCATCTGCAAATAATGAAATTTTTACTTCTTCTTTTCCAATCTGGATGCCTTTTATGTCCTTTTTCTGTCTCAGTGCTCGTGCAAGTACTTCTAAGACAATGTTAAATAGGAGTGGTGATAGTGGTCATCCTTGTCTTGTTCCCGATCTCAGAGGGAAGGCTTTTAGGATTTCACCGTTGAAAATGATGTTAGCTTTGGGTTTTTCATATATACCCTTTATCATTTTCAGAAAGTTTCCATCTATTCCTATCTTTTGTAGTGTTTTTATGAGGAAAGAGTGCTGTATTTTGTTGAATGCTTTTTCTGCATCTATGGAGATGATCATGTGATTTTTTTCTTTCAGTTTGTTCATGTGGTGTATTACATTGATTGATTTTCTTATATTGAACCATCCTTGCATACCTGGGATGAAACCCACTTGGTCATGGTGTATAATCCTCTTGATATGTTGTTGAATGTGATTAGCAAGTATTTTGTTAAGGATTTTAGCATCTAGGTTCATTAGAGAAATTGGTCTGTAATTTTCCTTTCTTGTGGTATCTTTATTTGGTTTTGGTATTAGGGTAATGTTGGCATCATAGAATGAGTTAGGTAATATTCCTTCTACTTCTATTTTTTGGAAGAGCTTAAGTAGAATTGGTGTTAGCGCTTTCCGGAATGTTTGGTAGAATTCAGCTGTGAAGCCATCTGGTCCTGTACTCTTCTTAGTTGGTAGGTTTTTAATGACTGAGTCTATCTCTTTACTTGTAATTGGGCTGTTGAGTTCATCTATTTCTTCTTTCATCAATGTTGGCTGTTTGTGGGTTTCTAGAAACTTGTCCATTTCCTCTAAATTGTCATTCTTGTTGGCATATAATTTTTCAAAGTATCCTCTTACGATACTCTTTATTTCTGTGGGGTCAGTAGTGATATCACCTTGCTAATTCCTTATTTTATGTATTTGTATCTGTTCTCTCTTTTTCTTTGTTAGTCTGGCTAAGGGTTTGTCAATTTTGTTGATATTCTTGAAGAACCAGCTTTTGGTTTTGTTTATTGTTTCCAGTGCTTTCTTATTCTCTATTTCATTTAGTTCTGCTCTAATCTTGGTTATTTCCTGCTGTCTACTTCCTTTATGTCTAGTTTGTTGTTGTTTTTCCAATTCCTCCAAGTGTGCAGTTAGGTCTTCAATTTTAGCTCTTTCTTCTTTTTTAATATATGAATTTATGGCTATGAACTTCCCTCTCAGGACTGCTTTCGCTGCATTCCATAGGTTTTGATATGTTGTGTTGTTGTTTTCATTAGTTTCAAGGTAGTTACTGATTTCTTTTGAAATTTCCTCTTTGACCCACTGTTTGTCTAAGAGTGTGTTGTTTAACTTCCATATCCTTGTGCCTAACCTGTTTCTCTGGCCCTTAGTGATTTCCAATTTCATTCCATTGTGGTCAGAGAAATTACTTTGTATAATCTCAGTCTTTCTGAATTCATTGAGAGTTGTTCTGTGGCCTAGCATGTGGTCTATTTTGGAGTATGTGCCATGTGCACTCGAGAATAATGTAAATCCTGCTATATTGGGTTGTAGTGTTCTGTATATGTCTATTAAGTCCAGGTCCTCTAATGTATTGTTGAGTGCTTTTGTTTCTTTATTGATTCTCCATCTAGATGTTCTGTCTAATGATGATAATGGTGTATTGAAGTCCCCTGCTATATTTGTAGAGGCATTTATTTCTCCTCTTAGTTTTTCCAGAGTTTGCCTCACGTATTTTGAGGCACCCCGATTAGGTGTGTAAATCTTGATGATTGTTCTCTCTTCTTGAGAGATTATCCCTTTTACTAATATATAGTGTCCATCTTTGTCTCTTAAAATAATTTTGCATTTAAAATCTATTTTGTCTGATATTAGAATAGCTACTCCTGCCCTTTTTTTGGCTATTGTTAGCTTGTAAAATGATTTTCCAGCCATTCACTTTCAGCCTCCTTGAATCCCTGGGTCGAAGGTGGGTTTCTTGTAGACAGCATATAGATGGATCATATTTTCTTAACCATTCTGCCAATCTGTGTCTCTTGATTGGTGAATTTAATCCATTAACATTCAGTGTTATTACTCGTAACGAATTTCTTAGTTCAGCCATTTTTTCTTTGGGTTAATGTATGTCATATGTTGTTTGTTTCTCTTTTTGTCTTTTCAGTTGTTTTTAAACTCTCCTCCAACTCTCTCTCCCTTGTTTTTTCCTTTCAACTTGTAGAGATTCCTTTAGTATTTCTTGAATTGCAGATTTCTTATTGACATACTCTCTTAATTTCTGTTTATCTGTGAATATTTTGAAGTCTCCATCATTTTTGAATGCTAGTTTTGCTGAATAGAGAATTCGTGGCTGGAAGTTTTTTTCTTTTAGTATTTTGACTATGTCATACCATTGTCTTCTTGCCTCCATGGTTTCAGCTGAGAAATCAGCACTTAATCTATTGTGCTTCCCTTGTATGTGATAGTTCTCTTTTCTCTTGCTGCCTTGAATATTTTCTCTTTGTCTTGAGCATTGGACATTTTGACAAGTATATGTCTTGGACTTGGCCTGTTTGGATTTACACTCTTTGGGGTGCGCTGTGCTTTCTGGATCTGCACATCCTTCTCTCTCAATAGGGTTGGTAAGTTTTCAGCCATTATTTCCTTCAACACTCCTTCTGTTTCCTTTCCTTTCTCCTTCTGGGATGCCCATAATGCATATGTTTGTGAGTTTTGCGTTGTCTGTTAATTCCCTGAGTCCATGCTGGATTTTTTCTATCTTTTTGTCTATCTTTTCTACTATCTCTTTGATTTCAGCTATATTGTCTTCCACATCACTAATTCTTTCCTCTGCCTGTTAAAATCTGCTGTTATGTGAATCCATCATCTTTTTGATAACTTGGATTGTGCCATTGTTCACCATCATATCCATTATCTCTTTAGGCATGTTTGCAATTTCTTCAGTATGTTCTCCCAGTGTCTTCTTCAGAACTTTAATCTTTTCCTTCTCTTCTTTAAGTTGGTCCATAATATTTGTTTGGATAGCTTTGATTAGTTGTTCGATGTTCTGCATCATTTCCCCGTTTTTAGTTTGTTCATTGGACTGGTCCATGTTTTCCTGTTTCTCAGTGTCGTTTGTAATTTTTTGTTGCCCTCTGATCCTCATATTGTCTTGATCGGTTTATTCAGTTGATTAGCTTCTCTCTCTGCTCTAGAGTTTTATTTAGCTGGAGGTTCTGTGTGTGTGTTAAGTTTTCTCTTTGACACTTTTTCTTCTTATTTTATTTCCTTGCTTTTTTCTATGTTCCCTTAAAGGCAAAAGATTAGGGCCAGAGGAATCAAAAGATATAAGGAAGGAAAAAGGATAATAGTAAAATTGATAAAAGTTAGAAGAGGGGTCAAATGAGACTTAATGAAATAAGTAACTTGTGTCGGCAGTATAGAGTAATAGTAAAAAAAGTGGAGTTCATACAATGGACTGGGAAACCAAATAGAAGAATATATATATATATAGTGATTCAGAAGGTTAGAATTATGAGGAGGGAGAGAAAGAGTGAAGAAAGGGCTGAAAGGAAAGAGTTAAAACTAATTTTAAAAAAAGAAGATAACAAAATAGATGGAATAGAAATTGACACCCTTAAGTTGTAGGCATATGAAAAAATGTGGTATATAAGAGCCACAACAGAAAGCAGAAGGCAGAAAGATGAAGGAAGGATAAGCGATAGTTGGAATACAAAATCAATATAGATAGCGAGTGGGAAATTACTGAAGAAGAAGCACAGCAAAGAATCAACAAGCTAGCAGCACCTTATTTAAAGAAATGAAAGAAAAAAGAAAGGGGGGAGGAAAGAGGAAAGAAAAGCAAGAGACAACAATTAAACAGAGAAAAACCAAAGAACCACACAGGCAAGCAGTCAAACAGATCTAAGGAGGGTCAATGATTCCCCTAGGGTCCACGTGGATCCTCTCTGCCTGATTGTGTTTATCAATCAATTTCCCTGCAGGGTTCTATATGCAGGTCCTGAAACAGCTTTTAGCTTTAAACTAAATTAAAAAGGATTTATTTTTCATTTATTGAAGTGACCTTCTCCCTATTTTTTTTTTTTTTTTGGCGATATACAGGACCCAAAATAAGTCCTCCTATAGACCACCCCCCTCACGGAGGGGACCCTAGCTGGGCTTGTGGAAATTAATCAAGCACGTCCCACTTCCTGGACTCCCCAGGGTAGCTGTAGCTCTGATGTTAGTCAGTGCAGAATGCTATAGACGGCCGACTCCGCCCCTTCTGGAGCAGAGCCCCAGCGTCACCGGGTTGCTGGGTAAATCAGGTTTCCTCAGCAGATTCGCCTCTCCTCTCAGCCTGGTGCTGCTTCAAGTTGGCTTATCTGCTCCCCAAAGCTATGAGGAGGTCCAGGCAGCCAAATCTATGGAAAAAAAAATTCCCTTCCCAGTCCTCCAACAGAGCCCTCCCTCTTTTGGAGAGTGCCCCCTCTTCCTGGCTCCACGGGGGCCTGGATCTTATCCCTGGGCAGCTAGGCAAATCAACTCCCTCCCTGAACAGATTCACACCTCCCCTCCACCAGGTGCCGATTCGCTCCAGCTATTCTGTTCACCCAAGGTCCAAGGGACTCCAGGCAGCCAAATCCCCAGAAAATAAAACTCTCTCGTCCCTTTACCAGAGCCCTCCCTTCAGAGAACACCCCCTCGCACTAAGCCTTGCCATCCGTGTGATGAGCCCTGGGACTCACGGCTCCAACCAGCTCCTGTTTTGTTTTTATTTTTCCCAAAGCGCGGGGCTCAGCCGTCCGTGCCAACCACAACAGGCAGGCTTAAAACTCATGAATCTCTACTGTTCCGTCCACGCCGTCGATCTGCGCAGATAGATGTCCCAAGCTTCTCACTCCATGCACGCACAGCACAGACCCCCGGGCAGGACCCCTTCCACAATCCGCCTTGCTCTGGGAGCTTGCAGTGTGTGCCCTCCTACACTAACGCCATCTTGGAACCTATACTCTTTCAATTGACATTTTCATCTCTAGACTACACTTTTCAGCCACAGTCCCATTTATAAACAAGCTGCTACTCATTATAATGTGTTACCATCAAGTCTATTCATTTCCACACGTTTCGGTCAAGTTAATTAAAACATCTACATACATTAAGCATCAGTAGTCCTTCTCTGTCCTCCTCTTAACTCCTAATAACCTATACTATATGTTTTGACTCCATGTGTTTATTCTTTGTATTTAGTTCATATTAGTGAGACCATGCAATATTTGTCCTTTTGTGCCTGACATTTCACTTAGCATATTGTCTTCAAGATTCATTCATGTTATCATGTGTCCCAATTTCATTTCTTCTTAAAGCAGCATAGTATTTCATAGTATGTATATACTACATTTTATTTATCCATTCATTGGTTGATGGACACCTGGGTTATTTTCACCTTTTGGCAATTGTAAATAATGCCGCTATGAACATAGGTGTGCAAATGTCTGTTCACATCACAGTTTTAAGTTCTTCTGGATATATTCTTAGTGGAAGAACTGTTGGATCATATGGCAGGTCTATATTAACTTTCCTGAGGAACCGCCAAACTGTTTTCCACAATAGCTGCACCATTTTACAATCCCACCAGCAGTGAAGGAATGATCCTATTTATCCACATCTTCAGCACTTATTGTTTTCTGTTGTTTTTTTTTTAAATAATGGCCATTCTATGCAGTGTGAGATGATATCACATTGTTGTTTTGATTTGCATTTCCCTAATATCTAGTGATATTGAACATTTTTTCATGTGCTTTTTGGCCATTTGTATTTCCTCTTTGGAGAAATGTTAGTTAAGTCTTTTACCCATTTTTAAGTTGGATTGTTTGCTCTTTTATTCTTGAGTTGTATGATCTCTGCATGTAGAAAAAAATCAAATGTTTATTAGATATGTACTTTCCAAATATTTTCTCCCATTGAGTGGGCTGCCTTTTCACCTTCTTAACAAAGTCCTTTGAGTCACAAAAGTGTTTAAGTTTGAGGACGTCCCATTTGTACATGTTTTCTTTTTTTTGCTTGAGCTTTCAGTGTAAGGTTTAAAATCCACCACCTACCACCAGGTCCTGAAGATGCTTTCCTACACCATCTTCCAGGAACATATGGTTCTAGCTTTTATATTTAGGTCTTTAATCCATTTTGAGTGAATTTTTGTATATGATATGAGATAGGGGTTCTCCTTCTTTCTTTTGGCTATGGGTATCCAAGTATCACAGCACAATCTGTGGCATAGACTGCTCTGCCCCAGCTGGGTGGGCTTGATAACCTTGTCAAAAATCACTTCACCATAGATGTAAGGGTCTGTTTCTGAACCATCAGTTTGGTTCCACTGGTCCATGTGTTTATCTTTTTGCGAGTAACATGCTGTTTTTTACCACTGTAGCTAGGTAATAAGATTTAAAGTCCAGAAGTCCTCTAACTTTGCTTTTCCTTTTTAAGATATTTCTGGCTATTTGGGGTCCCATATATTTCCAAATAAATTTGATAATTGTGTTTTCCATTTGTTTAAAAAAAATGTTGGTCGAATTTTTATTGGGATTGCTTTGAATCTGTATATCAATTTGGGTAGATTGACATCTTAATGATATATTATCTTCCAATCCATGAACATGGAATGTTTTTCTAATTATTTAGGTCTTTTTTATTTCTTTTAGCAATGCATTGTAGTTTTCTGAATACAATTGCTTTACATCCTTTGTTAAGTCTATTCTTAAATATTTGATTCTTTTAGTAGCTATTGTAAATGGAATATTTTTCCTGACTTCTTCCTCAGATTGTACATTACTAGAATATAGAAACACCATTGTCTTTTGTGTATTGATCTTGTTTCTTGACACTCTACTGAAATTGTTTATTAGTTTTAGCAGCTTTGTTGCAGATTTTTCAAAACTTTCTAGATATAGGATCATATAATCTGCGAATAGCGAAAGTTTATTTCTTCCTTTCACATTTGGATACCTTTAATTTCTTTTTCTTGCCTGATTGCTCTAGCTAGAACCTCTAGCACTAGATAAACAACACTGTTGACAGTGGGCTTCATTGGTCTAGTTAGTATTTCTAGCACTATAATGAACAACAGTGGTGACAGTGGGCATCCTTCTCTTATTCCTGATCTCAATGTCCCTCCCTCATTTTTGAAATACAGTCTCACCAGTTATAAAATTCTTGGCTTATAGTTGTTTTCTTTCAGCACTTTAAGTATTTCAACCCACTGCCTTCCTGCTTCCATGTTTTCTAATGATAAATTGGCACTCAGTGTAATAAGAATTCCCTTGTATATACCTTGATAGTTTTCTTTTGCAGCTTTAAGAGCTTCCTCCTTGTCCTTTGCATTCAATTGTGTGATCAATATGTGATGGGGTGTATATATATTCATTTCTATCCTGCTTAATGTTTCTCAATTTGGGCAAAATCTATGATAAAGTGAAAGGGTGTAGTTGTGCAGTGGTTTGACATGATAGTGGTGCAGTGATGCAATTGGGTTGGGCAATGCTGGTTTGTGAGGGGTGTAGAATGGGGAGGGTGGGATGGGTTGTCCATGGAACTGGGGGAAGGGTTGAGGAAGGGAGTAGGTGAACTCTGGAGATTTGCAGGGATGTGTTTGAAACTACAATGTTGGGAATGTTCTTATTGCAATTATGGCAAGGGAGGGTTATTGGTTTAGGGTGTTGGGTGTGAGGGACATGCGGGACGGGGAGCACCTGGGGTTGGCCTCTAGGGAGTGTGTGAGTGTTCATCTTGTCATAGTCAGTAGTATCAGTGGGTGGAGACCCACATAATGAGCAGCAATGTGTTGGATTCCCATCCTGGGGAGTCCTACTATGTTCTCACATAGAGGGGCAGGAACCTCTTGAGAACATAGGTCGTGCCTAATAGGAGAGGATAGACCAGTATGTCAAGCCCTCAGTGTTGTTGCAAATAACTATGAATCTTGTTCTTCAAAGAGTGAAGCTTGGTGGTTGCCGCGGGTCCTGAGGGGAGGGAGAGGGAGGAGTAGAATAGATGGAACTTGGGGCTTTTTGGGGATGATGGAATTGTACTACGTCATCCTGCAATGTTGGATACAGGCCATGTTAAATTTCATCAAAATTTATAAAAATATATGGTAAAAAATGTAAACTATAATGTAAATCATTGACCATGGTTAGTAGCAATGTTTCAATATTTGTACATCAATTGTAAAAATGTACCATCCACATGTAAAAATAAGGGAAAGGGGAAAAGGGGAAGGATGTTGGGTTTATGGAAACCCCTTTATTCTGTATGTGAATTTTCTGTAACCTAAAGCTTCTATGAAGACAAAATAACAGTAAGACAGTGGGAGAATAAATGGAAAAAAATGTCACCGTACATACAAGACAACAGATCTGACAGTGATGAAAGACATGATGTCAAATTTTTAAAAATATTTTTTCATTGTATTTTATTATTCCAAAAGTTTTTTAAAAATTTGTACTTTATTTCTTATTTTTAAAACTATCATGATCTCATTTTCTTATTAATTGTATTTGGTTATTTTGTTGGCTTCATTTTTGAAGAAGTTTTGGATCATAGAAGGTTTACAACTATGATAGGGGAGGATCACTGGTGCGGGGTGTCAGCAATGGGGAATGCGTGGGAGGAAATTTACCTGGGGCATACCTATAAGGCATATAAATATGTTCAAGTGTGCATGGGGCATTGTTACGGTGGGTGGAGATTCACACAATAACCGAAAGGATATTGAATTCCCATCCTGGGGAGCTTTGCCATATTCTCTAATAGTACAGCAAGAATCCCCTGAGTATAGGGGCAGTGACTAGTGAAGGAAGATGGTCCATTGATGGGCCCTTGATATTGATGACTGTACTTACAAACCTTTACTTTGGAAATTGAAACTTAGCCTAGTATTATAGGGTGCCTAAGAATTACCTCCTGAGAGCTTCCTTGTTGTTCAAATGTGTTCTCTCTAAGCCAAATTCAGCATATAAGTGTATTACCTTCCCCCCAGCCTGGGACATGATTCCCGAGGATGAGCCGCCCTGACACTGAGGGGTTGCTACCAAGCACCAATTCACAATGCAACTGGAAAAAAACTTGACCAAAAAGGGGAAAGGAGAAAGGGGAAAGACAAATGAGTTTATATGGCTAAGAGACTTCAAAGTGAGTCTGGAGGTCATTCAAGAGTTTACACTTATACACTTCTCAGCAGGATCTCATTGACTGCCAAAATAAATACTACCTCATATAGCGGAGCTCCTGAGGGCTCTGGAGACATCCAGGCACTATAGGCAGGGCAGACAGCTCAGGAGTTTGGTGCCCTGCCAGCGGGCCCTACTTTGACATTCATGCTCCCAGTATGACAGAGTTGGTCTCAGTTGTGGTTTCCCTACACATGACTCTTCTGACCCTTCTATTTGAACCTATAGTTAGTATTACAGTTGGTAGGTGTATGTCCAAGAGAATTAAATTTTGAGGTTGTCCATGTGTCAGCTGGGCCCTGAACTCACCTACTGTCCAGTTCATTGGACTCACCCAGTACAACTAACAAGGAGATGATGATGGACATCAACCATTCCATGGAACAAAGAGAGTCTGCAACTGCAAGTAAGATAGTACCATCCATCTGCCCGATGGGATCTAAACAGCTGCTCAATTAAAGGTGGAGTGGACATCACCATTCCAGAATCCTCAGGATTAGGGAATGAACGATGGACTGGAGTAGACTTGCTGGTATTCTACTACAGACCTATTGTGATTCTAGCAATGAAGGAACTTATATAATTGATGTGGAGGCAGTGGCCACTGGAGGTTCTGGGGGGGGGGGGGGGGGAGGGAAAAACAGGTGTAATATGGGGGCATTTTTGGGACTTGGAAATTGTCCTGAATGACATTGCAATTACAGATACAGGCCGTAATATATTCGGCCATAGCTACAAGATTGTGTGGGAGAGATTATACTACAATGTGTTCATCAATTGTAACAAATGTACTATGCTAGTCAGGGATGTTGTTGATGTGGGAAAACGTGGGAGGGGTAGGGAGTGGGGCATATGGGAATCCCTTATATTTTTAATGTAACATTTATGTAATTTAAATATATTTTGAAAAACACTAAAATAGTATATTTAAAAAAAGAAAAACTAGCTTTCTTGAGAAACTGAAAAAGACTGCTAATCAGTGTAGAGAACCCATCTGAGGTTTCAGATAATGAATTCCAAGTAAAACCAATCTTCCTGGGGTTTTTTTTTTTGTTGTTGTTGTTGTTGTTGTTTTTATTATTTTTTTTATTTTGCTTTTCAAAATGGCACATTTAAAAAATTTATAATGCTAAGTGTTGCTGGGGATACTGTATATTGTACACTATTCTTAAGGGTTTAAAATGGTGTAACCTTTCAGTAAGGAAATTTGGCAATGAATATCAAGGTCATTAAAAATGTCCGTCTCCTTTGATTCATTAATTATGCCTCTATAAATTTATCCTAAGGAAATAATCAGAGCTATGAAATGTGTTCAAAGATTGTGTTGATGTGCAAGGATGTATAGCACAGTATTATTCATAATAGAAAAAAATGGATACAACCCTAATGCCAAACAGGGAGAAACTACTTAAATTAATTATGGTAAATCCATAAGATGCTGAATTTATATAGCCAGTGAAATAATATTTTTGAAGAATTTTTATAATAGTGAAATGTGCTAATGATGTAAAGTTAAATTTTAAAAAATCAAGCAGCAAATCTATATTAAAACGTTATTCCAATTTTATAAAATAACATGTGGGGGGCGGATGTGGCTCAAATGGTTGGGCGTCCGTCTCCCATATGGAGGGACCTGGGTTCGATTCCCAGGACCTCCCGGTAAAAATGAAAAAAAAAAAAAAAACATGTGTATGTATCCATACATATACATATATGTATACTTAACCACATACATATTATGCACATTGTATCTGGTGAAAACAAATGCAGTTAAATATAAGAGATTACCGATTTCTGGTTAGTGGGATTATAGTGATTTTAATTCTTTTTTCATTGTTTCTGAAATATTCAGCATGAACATGTTTTATTTGTACATATTTTTTAAAATATTTTTTTCAATCATACAAGTAATAAATCAATGCATTCTTATTTTTAAAAATTCAAATGGTACAGATAAGCACAACTCCCCTTGGCCCCTCTTTCAACCTCAGATTTTCCCAGAGGTAGCCTCACTTACTGGTTTCTAGACATTTTTCTCTGCATTTAAATGTACTTTTTTATACATATATTATTTTAATAACCAGAAAAAGGTAGTCATTGGTTACTTTTATTTTAGAATAAGAAAAGAGAGATTCATTGTTTTGAAAGGTAACAAAAGAGAGTGTCAGATTAGTAATTAAACCAGAAATGAGTAGTATGTAGATGGCAAATAGAATTTTAAGGAAGAAGTGGTCTAAAATGTAAGATGCTGTGAAGAGCAATAATAATGTCTGAATCCCATCCTCATCCCCATCACCCACACCCAGGCAGCCATGAAAGTACTCATTTTCGTGGCCATCTAACAGGCTGGATTTGGAAGTTGTTTTCAGATGCTAAAACTGTGAGAGATCGGGAAGAAGATCCTATTGAGGTAGTCCAGTATGGGACTATTCCAGAGAAGATATGATTTGGAAATCACCTGTTTCAGCTAAACTCACATCATTAAAAGAACTAGCAAAATTTACTTGATCTGCAAACAAAGCACAGCAGTAATAGTTATTCGAATGCAGCCTGACTCATAGTACCTCACTGCCTCACAGGTTTTAGCTACTTTGCTTTAATGGGAAGACAGATGCTTGAAATTACACGAGATAACTCACAAACTTCATATGGTGAAATTCCTAGCTCAGCACATGTTAAAGAAAAAATAAGTCCGAGCCACAAAAAGAGATGAGGTCAGGTCTGGGACCTTCAGTGAAGATGCAAGGCTGTCAGATGCCAGCTTGATCCATTCAGCTGTCAGAGGTGGGTCCCAAAGTGCAGGAGCTCCAATTGGAAACAGATCTAACAGTAAGGGGGAAATGAAGGGACCTGAATCAAAATAGACAAAGAACAGGAACTAAGTGATTCCTGAGCAGTTGCTGGGAACACCATCAGGGTGTCAAACACTTGCATATTTTTGGGTGTTGGTATTTAGCATATTGGTTTGGCTTAAGCGTCTAGGCACGAGGCATAAATATGAGTTAAGCAAATATTTGTTGGTTGAATAAGTAAAGATTGTGGCTTTGCTTACCTAAGTCCTTATCATTTTTTGAAATTCAGGCCAAACCTCAACTCTCCCATAATAACTTCTCCAACAATCAATACCTCTGAACATCTGTAGTTTTTAAAATCATATGATAAAATTGACTTTTTTCTGTTGGTGTACACCTGTGTGGATTTTAATGTATGTACAGAGTAGTGTAACCACCCCCACAAATAGGAATCAGAATAGTTCCATCACCCCCCAAAACTTATTCATACTATTCCATTATAGTCACATTTTCCTCCCCAGCCCTACCCTTGGCCACCGCTGCTCTGTTCTCCATCCCTATAGTTTTGCCTTTTCCACAATGTCATATAAATAAAATAATACAGTATGTATCTTTTGGGGATTGGCTTTTTTTTACTCATCATAATTCTCTGTAGTGTTATTCTGGTTGTTTGCATGTTCCATTTTATTGCTGAGTAGTACTCAATAGTATGGATGTACCAAAGTTTGTTTAACCACTCACCATTGAAGGACATTTGGGTTGTATACTCTTTGGGGATATTATGAATAAAACAGCTATGAATACCTGTATAAAGGTTTTGCACGAACATAGTTCTCATTTCTCCACAGTAACACCTAGAAGTGGTATTGCTGAGACATATGGTAAGTGGATGTTTATAAGAAATGGCCAAATTGTTTTCCAGAGTGGCTGTACCATTTTACATTCCACCAGCCATATGTGAGTGATTCAGGTGCTCTGCATGCCTCACCAGCACTATATGCTTTCAGTGTTTTTTAAAATTTAGCCATTCTGATAGGTGTGTAATGATATGTTGTGGTTTTATTTTATTTTATTTTATTTTTTTTATTTTTTTTGGGTAACAAGCTGTTAATTTTAATAGCTTTTCCATTAATAGAAACTTGATGTTTATTACAAATGTAAAATTGAATAAACAACCTCAAAAACAATAGCTTATGCTTAGTGTCATAGCTTACTTTTTCCATGATGGAGTGTGTTTATGTTTGTAATTTCCTGTGATACTTACATATTTCAAGTTTACATCATTTAATTTATCTGCCTTTTACTGTTTTCCACAAAATCAATAATCAGTAACTGAATCCTTTATAGAGCCAAACAACAAAAACAAATATTATCAATGCTTTATTGATAGAGTTCTGCCCCTCCAAAAGACTGGGAATACAATAATCAAAACAAAAGCAAACTAAAAATAAGGGATAAATAAATATATAATATAAAAATTCAACATATTGAGTCTATTCCTTGACTATTGATCTTTATTATTGGTAGCAGTATTTTCTCATTTAGTTTGGTTCTGGAGTTTCTATGACAACAAATTGAAATATTTGCTTAAGGCAATAGCCATTTCAGTGGGGTAACAATATTTGAAGTATTATGTATAGTAATACTGTCACTCTTGACATTAATTTATGCAGGAAAAGAGAAAAATAGTTTCTTGTGAATCATAATAGTGGGCCAACCTATTCCAGTATAGTCAGATTAAAAGGGGAAAAAAGCAGGATTCCATTTGATTTCTATATTAAAAAATAATGGATTGTTGTTAAGGAGCAATTTCATTATTATTCAAGCAATGGCTTACCCTGCTTTTACCAAGTGAAAAGCCAGAGGAAAAAATAATGCCTTATGCCTAATAATGTGGCTATATCTCACTAACTACCTTCAGAATTCTTCACGCTCAGCTGATATGGAGACAATTCCCTGAGTGCTTCGATTGCATTAGCTGTAGTCCTGCCATTGGTAGTAACAAAGCAACCATGTGTGAGACACAGAGATGATGCAAGCACTCACCAGATTTCCCAGGGCCTCTCTGTACCATGTGTTCAAAGGAAATAGCATTTTGGAGTACAGCCATTTTCTGTATTGCCTGCTGTTATCACTATCACTATTTAGAGGAAAGCTGGTGACAGACCCAGAAGCTGAAGCAAAAGTAATTACTTCCCTGCAAAATTGTGTCCTTTTGCCCTCAAAGAAGGCATATGGTTTATTTTTTTATTTTTTATTTTTTATTTTTTTGGAATTGAAAAACATCATTATTACTTAGGTCAAACATTGTATCCTGAAGGTAAAAATAGAGTTTTCCACATATCTCCAAATAATTATTATAAGATGAAAATTGAGAAACCACATATCATAAATTTTATGCTTGAAAGATTTCCTTGCTATAACATTGAGAAAAATAAACTATGAGTGACTATAAATGAAATAAGTACTCATCTCAGGGTTTGAAAAAATTATATTAGGAAAACATTTGAATGCAGAAATCAATATACCAAGCAATAGAAAATATTGGATTTGATAAATAAATTCAAAAGCCTATTGGTTTTAAAAGATACTTTAAAACATGTGGTTTTAATTAATATTTTCTCAATAGTTAATGATGTTGAAATATTTTCATGTACTTGTTTGTCATTCTTATATCATTTTAATAAAGTCTCTACTCATATTTTGCTTATTTTCAATTGGGCTGTTTGTTTTCATACTGTTCAGATTTCAGAGTTCTTTGTTCTGGATACAAGAATGAAGATTTGCTACTCTATCCAGGACAGACCCCTCTGAGAAAGTGATATTTAAGCTGATACCTGAATGATGCATAAAAACCAGCCATAGGGGGGCGGATGTGGCTCAAATGGCTGGGTGTCCGTCTGCCATATGGAGGGACCTGGGTTCGATCCCCGGGACCTCCCGGTAAAATTTAAAAACATACAAACAAACAAAAAAACAGCCATATTAATTAAGAGAACTGCAGGACAGCTTGCAAATACCTTGAGATAAGAAGGATCTCCGTGTATTTGAGGAGTAGGAAAGAGAGAGTGTGACTGGGACATATTGAGCAAGAAGGACCATGGAAATAAATGAGTTTGGAGAGGTAAACAAAGATCAGATAGATCATGGAGAGCATTGAAAGCCATAATAAGGACTTTTTATTTTATTCTCATAGCAATAGGAAGATGTTACAGGGGAGTGACATGTTCTAAGTTATATTTTTAAAATATTTCATTTATGGCTATGTGGAGGATGTGGTATGGGAGGGACCAGTGAGGTGGCTAATGTAGTTGTCAAGGTAAAAGAGATAATGTCATAGACAAAATTGGTAGCAGTGCAGGTGGAAGGAAGTGGATAAATATAGGTTATATTTTTTCATGTTGATTCCTCATAACTTGCTGATGGATGTGAGAGAAGAGGAAGAGAGAAAAATCAAAGATAACTCCTGAATGTTTGACTTGAATAACTGCTGGTCCTGTTTTTCATATAGGGACGACTAAGGGAGAATCAGGCTTGTAGAAGTCACAAATAGAGTTTGGGCATGTTGAATTTGAGATACCAATTAGACAAGTAAAGGTTAAGTATACAATTGGATAAAAAGAGTCTGGAGCTTAATGGGGAGGTTGAGAGGAAGTCTAGGTAAAGAAAACAACATGACCAGAGGTACAGATCCATGAAAGTATGGGTCTTACCAGGGATAAGCAAGTACTTAAGTTTGGCCAGTATACATGTTGCAGAAGTAGGAAGAGTAAGAGACAAGTCCAGAAAAGTAGACGAGGACAGAGTTAGGGAGGACTTGGATGCTTAGCTGAAGAGTTTGGAATTTATTATTTGGGCATTGAGAAGCCATTACAAGTTTTTGAACAGAGCAATAACCTGAATAAAGAGATGTTTTGGAAAGATTAATATGGCATAGCCAAAACAATTTTGATAAAAAAGAGCAATGTTGAAAGACTCACTTTTCCTGATTTCAAATTTTACTAAGGCTATAAGAATCAAGACTGCCTGGTATTGGCCTGAGGATAGACATACAGATCAATGGTATAGAATTGAGAACCTAGAAACAAACTCTAACATTTACTGTCAATTATTCTTTTAACAAATCAATTTTATTGATACATGGAAGCGGCTGTGGCTCAATCAGTAGGGTTCCCGTTTACCATATGGGAGGCCCCGGGTTCGGTTCCCGGGGCCTCCTGGTGATGGCAAGCCCGCCCGCACGGCGTGGTTAGCTGACCCAGCGAGCACAAGCAGCAAGGGGGGGATAAATGAATAAATAAATAAAATCTTAAAAAAAAAAAAAATTTTATTGATACATAGTGTATTAGTCAGCCAAAGGGGTGCTGATGCAAAATTCCAGAAATCTGTTGGGTTTTACAAAGGGTACTTATTTGGGGTAGAAGCTTCAGTTACCAGGCCATAAAGCACAAGTTTACTTCCCTCACCAAAGTCTTTTGCCATGTGTTGACACAAGATGGCAGGCGATGTCTACCAGGGTTCAGCCTCCCTCTTCCTCTGAAGGCTCTGTGGTCTCAGCTTCTTCCAATATCAGCTGTAGGCTAGCGTAAGTCTCGTCCCTCACCTGGGGCTCATTTCTCTCCAGGCTCAGCTGCTCAGGGCTCTGGACTCTGCAGTTGCTAACTATCAGGCGAACGGCTCGTCTCTCTTCCCAGGGCCTTTGCTGTGTCTAATGGAGCCTTCTCTGTTTCTTCATGTATCTGCTTCTCTGTGTTCTTCTGCATATTTACTTTCCTGGGCTCCAGCTCAAAACTCCAAATTCCCTTCTCTGCAGTGCAGTTTCTCTGTGTGTCCCCACCCACCAAGAGGGCAGGGATGCAACATCCTACTGATGTGGCCCAATCAAAGCCTTAATTATTATTTAATCAAGTAAAAGTGAAACCTCTGAATTCAATATAATCTAATATGCCCAGAGGGACAGACCAGTTTACAAACATAATCCGATATCTGTTTTTGGAATTCATAAACAATATCAAACTGCCACACATAGTAATAAAACATAAAGCCATCCAAAGTGTACAATCAATGGTATTCTGTATAATCATATAATTGTGCATTCATCACTTCAGTCATTTTAGACCATTTTAATTATTCCAATAATAATAATAATGCTAAAAAACAAAAACCAACCAACCAAACAAAACCCATCACCTATTTCTTTATGCTTCCCCTGCTATACATAGCTGCTATTCTGTTTCCTTCTCTCCAGTTTATTTGTATTTATGTTTTGTAAAAACAGTCTTATATATGTAATTTTACCCATATTCATATTTTACATGAGGTTTCACTATGTTATACAGTCCCATGTTACATTTTTTTAGCTTTCTTTCTAGAACTATAAATGCCCTTGGGCTTTCCCTTTCACCACTGTCATACCATATAATAGATCTGCTAGTCACAAAAAGCATGATGTGCTCTCACAATTCACTTCCAAAGATTTACAAACAACCTTTTAATCAATTCTGCACAGATTCATCATCAGCTTTCCATTCTCTATCCTCAATCCATTTTCTGGTGGCCTATATTCTAATTATTAATTCCATGAGTTTACATAAAATATTTAGCTCATAATAGCACAAACAGTATTTGCCCTGTTTCGTCTGGCCTGCTTCACTCAGAATAATGTCCCCCAGGTTCATCCATGTTGTCATAGGCTTCACATCTTCATTTATTCTTTCTGCTGCATAATATTTAATCATGTGTATACACCACAATTTGTTTATCCATTCATCAGTTGATGGACACCTGGGTTGTTTCCAACTTTTGGCTATTGTGAATAAATATGCTATGAACATCACTGTGCAGATGTATATTTGTGTCACTGTTCTCAGTTCTTCTGGGTATTTACCTAGCAATGGCATTGCCAGTTCACATGGCAAGTCTATATTCAACTTCCTTAAGAACTACCATCATTCTTTCCCAGTGGCTGTACCATTCTACATTCCCACCAACAGTGAATAAGCGTTCATATCTCTCCACATCCTCCCCAACATTTACAGTTTTCTGACTTTTTAATACTGGCCAGTCTAATAGTTGTGAAATGATAACTCATTGTAGTTTGGATTTGCATTTCCCTAATCCCTAGAGATACTGAATATATTTTCATGTCTTTCTTTGCCATTTGTATTTTCTTCTGTGGACAGTTGGCCCATTTTTTAATCAGATAGTTTGTCTATTTATCATTGAGTCATATGATCACATTATATATCATGGATATTAGATCTTTATCAGATACGTGATTTCCACATATTTTCTCACATTGAGTTGAGCACCTTTCACTCTTTAAAAAATACTTTTATTTTATTATATATATATATTTTTAAGATACATAGATTACATAAATGTTACATTAAAAATGTAGGGGATTCCCATATGCCCCACTCCCTACACCTCCCACACATGCCCACATTAACAACATCCTTCATTAGTGTGGTACATTTGTTACACTTGATGAACACATATTGGAGCATTGCCACTAAGTATGGATTATAGTTTACGTTATTGTTTAAACTCTCTTACGCACCATTTTGTAAGTTATGAAAAGATATATAATGGCCTGTATCTGTCATTGCAATGTCGTTCAGGACAATTCCAATGTCCCAAAAATGCCCCCATATTACACCTATTTTTCCCCTCTCCCTCCCCTCAGAATTTCCGTGGCCACTGCCTCCACATCAATGATAAAAGCCCTTCCACTGCTAGAATAACAATAAGTCTATAGTATAATAACAGTAAGTCTACTCTAGTCCATCTTTCATTCCCCAATCCTGGGGATTCTGGGATGGTGATGCCCACTCCGCCTCCAACTAAGAAGGGGCTGTGATCCCATAGGGCCGATGGATGATACTCTCTTGCCTGCAGTTATAGACCCTCTCGGTTCCTTTGTATGGTAGTTGTCCATCATCACCTCGATGTTAGTTGTCCTGTGTGAAACCAATGAACCGGAAAGTAGGTGTTGCATCTCTGTTAAGATTCAGGGCCCAGCTGGCCCATGGACAGCCCAAGGATTCAAGTCTCCTGGATATACACCCACCAACTCCAGCACTAATTATAGGTTCAAATAGAAGGACAGAAGAGCCATGTTCAGGGAATCCACAACCAAGACCAATTCTGTCACTCTGGGGAGCAAAAATTCCAAAGTAGGGCGCACTGGCAAGGCACCAAACTCCCAAGATATCTGCCCTGACTATAGTGTCTGGATGTCCCCAGAGTCCCCAGGACCCTCGCTATTTGGAGTAGTATCTACTTTGGCAGTCAAAGATATCCTGCTGAGATATGCATAAGCATAACCTTTCAAATGACCTCCAGACTCACTTTGAAGTCTCTTAGTATAAACTCGTTTGTCTTTCCCCTTTCCCCTTTTTGGTCAAGGTATTTTCCAGTTGCATTGTGAATTGGTGCTTGGTAGCAATCCCTCTGTGCCAGGGAGGCTCATTCCTGGGAGCATATCCCATGCTGGGGGGAAGGTAATGCATTTATATGCTAAGTTTGGCTTAGAGAGAGGACACATTTGAGCAACAAGGAAGCTCTCAGGAGGTAACTCTTAGGCATCCTATAATATTAGGCTAAGTTTCAATTTCAAGAGTAAAGGTTCAGATGCAGACTCTTCAATATCAAGGGCCCGTCAATGGACCATCCTCCTTCACTAGTCATTGCCCCTATATGCAGGGGATTCTTGTTGATCCATTAGAGAATGTGGCAGAGCTCCCCAGGATGGGAACTTGATATTCCTTCAGTTATTATGTGAATCTCCGCCCCCCATGACAATGCCCTATGAACATTTGAGTGCATTTATATGCGTTTTATGTATGCCCAGGTGAGCTTCCTCCCATGTATCCCCTGTCACTGACACCCTGCAACAGTGGTCTCCCTTGCCACAGTTGTAACCTTTCTGTGATCCAAAACTTCCTAAAAAATGAAATAGCTAAATACAATTAATAAGAAAATGAAATAATAATATAGTTTTATTGTTTTATTTTTTGTTTTTTTTTTTTTCACTTTTTTATTTTTTAAAAGATACTTTGATTACATAAATGTTACAGAAAATATATAGGGGATTCCCATATGCCCTGCTCCCCACACCGCCCACATTTTCCCACATTAGCAGCATCTTTCATCAGTTTGGTACATTCATTGCAATTGATAAACACATTTTGGAGCTTTGCCACTAAGCATGGATTATAGTTTACATTTTAGTTTACACTATCTCCCATTTGACTCTGTAGTTATGGCTGGATATAGAATGGCCTGTATCTGTCATTGTAATGTCATTCAGGATGATTACCAAGTCCCAAAATTGCCCCCCTATTACACTTGTTTTTTCTTCTCCCTAACCCTAGAACATCCATGGGTAACTGCCACCACAATAATGGTGTTTCTTCCATTGCCAGAGTCACAAATAGTCTATAGTAGAATACTAGTAAGTTTTTTTTAGTCCATAGTTCATTTCCCAGTCCTAAGGACTCTAGGATGGTGATGCCCACTTCATCATTAATTGAGGGGAACTTTTATCCCATACATCCGATTGGTGGGACTCTCTTGCTTGCAGTTGCAGGCACTCTCGGTTCCTTGGTATGTTGTTTGTCCATCATCTCTTCCCTGTTAGTTGTCTTGGGTGAGTCCATTGGATTGGGGAGTAGGTCTTGCAACTCTGTTGAGATTCAGGGCTCAGCTGGCACATGGGAAGCCCAAAGATTTAAGTCTCTTGGATGTACACCTACCAACTCTAGTACTAATTATAGGTTCAAATAGAAGGACAGAAGAGTCATGCATAGGGAGACCACTGCTGAGTCTAACTCTGTCACATTGTGGAGCATAAATACCAGATTAAGGCCCACTGGGAAGGGACCAAATTCCTGAGCTTTCTGCCTTGACTATAGTGTCTGGTTGTTTCCATATCCCTGAGGAGCTTTGCTATTTGAGGTCATATCTACTTTGGCTGTCAATGAGATCCTGTTGAGATGTGCAGAAGTGCTACCTCTGGGATGGACTCCCAACTCACTTTGAGGTCTCTTAGCCATACAAACTCATTTGTCTTTAGCTTTTCCCCCTTTTGGTCAAGGTTTTTGTTGTTGTTGTTTTTCCAGATGCATTGCTTGTTGGTACTTGGTAGCAATCCATTGGTGCCAGGGAGGCTCATCCCTGGGAGTCATGTCCCAAGCTGGGGGAAGGTTATTGCTTTTATATGCTGAGTTTGGCTTAGAGAAGGCCCACATTTGAGCAACAAGGAGGCTCCCTGTGGGAAACTCTTAGGCACCCTATATCACTAGGCTAAGTTTCAATTTCAAGAGCAAAGGTTCCTAAGCATAGTCATCAATGTCAACTGTCCTTCAATGGAACATCTTCCTTCACAAGTCATTGTCCCTGTACTTGGGGCATTCTTATTGTTCCATTAGAGAATGTGGCAGAGCTCCCCAGGATGGGAATTTGATATTCTTTTGGTTATTGTGTGAATCTCCACCCACCATGACCATGCCCCATGAACATTTGAACACATTTATATGCCTTATATGTGTACCTAAGTGAACTTCCTCCTATGTATCCTCCCTCACTGACAGCCCACACCAATAATCATCCCCTGCCACAGTTGTAACCCTTCTGTGATCTAAAAAGTCTTCAAAAATGAAGCTAATAAAGTAGCCACATACAATTAAAAAGAAAATGAAATAGTAATGATAGTTTTATACATAAGAAGTAAAATACAGAAAAAATTAATAAAAATTAAAAATAGAATTTTTTTTTAGAACCAGATTGTAATTTTTATTGGAATTATATTGAATATAAATTCGCAGGAAATTTCTAAAATATTGACTATTACAGTCTATGAACTTGGTATAAACTCTATTTTTATCTTCATTAGTCTTTTAATGTTGATTTATAAAATGTTTTAAAGATATCTGGCACAACCCTTGTTAGATATATTATTAAGCATTTAATTTTAGCGCAATGCATATATTCATTTAATTATTTAAATTTTTTTTATAAACAGGCTCAAGGTATACTTCATAAAGGTGACCACTATTATTTTCTTTGTATATATTTCTGGAAATTTTCCATACACATAAATGCATATTTATTTATTTATTTATTTACTTATTTTATTTGTAAAATGATCTATAAATATATATGCATATATGTGCATTTACTTACAAAAATGTTATATATATATATATATTTTAAGAGGTGCTTAGATTACCTAAAGTATTACATGGAACCTACCGGGATTCCCATGTTCCCCACCTCCCACACCTCCCACTACATCCCACACAAACATCTCCCACAAGTGTGGCCCATCACCCTCAATGGACTTACACATCCTGGGGCCTTGCCATCAACCATAGACCACAGTTCACATTGTAGATCACACTCTCTCCCACACAGTTCTGAATGGTGTGTGCTGATTTAAAATGGCCTACATCCGTTGCCACAACGACACTCAGGACAACCTCCAACTCCCTAAAAAGCCCCTGTATTTCAACTGCATATCCCCTCCCTGACTCGAAAGTGTCCAGTGGCCACTGGCTCCACCTCACTGTTATAATTTCTTCCGTTGCTAGAATCACCATATGTGTACAACAGAATACCATCAAGTCCACTCTAGTCCATAGTTCTTCCCCCAATCCTGAGGGGACTGGGATGGTGAAGTCCACTCCACCTCCAAGTGAGAGAGGGCTTATATCCCATGGATATGGTGGGTGGGATGACCCTGCCTGCAGATGCAGGCCCTCTCCATTCCCTGGGATGGCCATTTCCCATCGTTGTCTCCTCACCAGGTGACTTGGATGAGTCCAATGAGCTCTAGGGTAGGAGTTGCAGCTCCACCGAGATTCCACGCACACCTGGCACATAGGTAGGCCAGAGGCTCCAGTCTCTGGAAGTATACTTAAAAACTCCAGCATCACATATAGGTTTGAATAGAAGGGACTGATGAACCATGTGCAGGGGGGAGTTATTTGAGTCCAATTCTGTCACTCTCAGGAGCCCAGATTCCAAAATAGAGCCCACTGATAAGGCATCAGTCTCTGGGGTGATATGCACTTTGATGTTCTATGAGCTCCTACTGAGGTGTGCATAAGCGTTACCTCTGGGATGACCTCCCGACTCTCTTTGAAGTCTCTTAGCCACTTGAACTCATTTGTCTTTACCTTTTCCCCCTTTTATTCAAGGTCTTTTTCCAGTTGTGTTGCCAGTTGTCACTTGGTATTAATCCCTCATTGCCAGGGAGGCTCATCCCCGGGAGTCATGTCCCACGTTGGGGGGGAGGATAATGCATTCATAGGCTGAGTTTGGCTTAGAGAGAGGCCACATTTGAGAATATTTTTAAAAATTGGAATATTAAAAAATAATGAAAAAATATTTGAAGGAAAAAGAGTTTTGTTTTTTTTTTTACATTTTGCCTTTTATCACTGTAAGACTGTTGTCCTGTATGTACAGTGATTTTTCTTCCATTTATCCCCTCAGTGTCTTATTCTTTTTTTCATTTCTTCAAAGAAGGTTTAGATCACAACAGAGTCACATACAGAATACAGGGGATTTTCATATACCCAACATCTTTCCCCTTTTCCCCTTTCCTCCATCAATAACATTTTATATGTGGATGGTACATTTGTTACAATGGATGCACACATATTGAAATATAGCTATTGTGGTTTACATTTTGGACCATATACTTTTATAAGATCTGATAAAATTTAATGTGGTCTGTATCCATCTTTGCAAGATCATGCAGAACAATTCCATCACCCCCAAAATGCCCCCAGTTCCATCTATTTTATTCCTCCATCCCCCTCTCCTTCAGGCCCATGATGACCACCAGGCTTCACTCCTTGAAGGACAAGATTCATAGTAACTTGCATCTTCACTGAGGGCTTGACACACTGGTCTGTCTTCCCCTGTTAGGCACCACCAATGCTCTCAAGCCACTCCCATCCCTCTGTTTGAGAACATAGTAGGCCTCCTTAGGATGGGAGTCCAACACCTTCCCACTCATTATGTGGGTCTCTACCCACTGATGCAACACACTATGCCAAAATGATCACTTACACACTCCCTAGAAGCCTGCACCTGGTGTGCCCTGGCCCGAATGCCCCCCATCCAACACCCTAAACTAGTAAGTCTTCCTTGTCATATTGCCAAATGGGCATTGCCAACCACATATCCATCAATCCCCAGTGTTCAACTGCTCCTTCCCCTATCCCTCCTCTGAGTTCCATGGACCATCCAACCCACCCTCCTTACCTTGCCCCCTTGTCAAACTTGCACTGCCCAACCCAATATTATCAATATACCCCTGCCACGCATAACTACATGCTTCCACATTGTCATAGATTTTGCCTGTATGGATGTTGGCTCACAATCTTCTTCTCCCTTTCTATTTCCTGTAAACTTCTCTTCCAGACTCTACCTCCGTGAGTCTGCTAAGTTTGCTTAATTTATATTAGTAAGGTCATATGATATTTGTCCTTCAATGCCTGGCTTGCTTCACTCTACATAAGGTCCTCAAGATTCATCCATGTTGTCCTGTGTGTTAGTACTGTATTCCTTTTTACTGCTGAGTAATAACCAATTGTATGTATATACTACATTTTGCTTATCCATTAAACAGTTGAAGGGCATTTGGGTTGATTTCAAAATTTGGCTATAGTGAATAATGCCACTATGAACATTGGTGTGCATGTATCTCTTCATGCCTTGCTTTCAATTTTTCTGGGTATATAACCAGCAGTGGAATTGCTGGATCATATGGCAGATCTATAGTTAATTTTTTGAGGAACCACCAAACTATCCTCCACAATGGCTGCACATTCTAAATTCCCACTAGCAGTGGATGCGGGTTCCCATTCTTCCACATCCTCTCCAACTCTTGTAGTCAACTGTTTTTTTAATAGCCACCAGTTTAATGGGTGTAAGGTGGTATTTCATTGTAGTTTTGATTTGTATTTCCCTAATAACTAGTGATGTTGAGCAACTTTTCATGTGCTTTTTAGTAATTTGTATTTCTTCTTCAGAGAAGTGTCTCTTCAAACCGCTTGCTCATTTTTTAAATGGGTTATTTGTCTTTTTATATTCAAGGTGTAAGGTTTCTTTATATATGATAGATAGTAGACTCCTATTAGATATAAATCCTTCCAAATATTTTCTCCCATTTGGTAAGTTGCCTTTTCACTTTCTTGACAAACTCCTTTGAGGTGCAAAAGTTTTTAATTTTGAGGAGGTCCCATTTGTCTATTTTTTGTTTCGATGATTGTGCTTTGGGTGTTAGTTCATGAAATCATTTCCTATTACAAGATCCTGTAGCTGTTTCCCTTCATTATCTTCCAAGTTCTCTATGGTCTTGGCTCTTATATTTAGATCTTTGCTCCATCTTGAGTTAAGTTTTGTATAACTTGTAAGATGGTGTTCCCGTCTCATTCTTTTGGATATGGATATCCAGTTCTCCAAGCACCATTTGTTGAAGAGGCCATTTTTTCCCAATTGAGTGGGCTTCATGGCCTTGTCAAATACCAGATGTCTGTACATGCAAGGATCTATATCAGAAATCTCGATTTGGTCCATTGGTTGGTATGTCTAGCCTTGTACCAATACCATGCAGTTTTGACCATTGTAGCTTTGTAGTATGTTTTAAAGTAAGGTAGTGTGATTGCTCCAATTTCATTTTTCTTTTTCAATATATCTTTGACTATTCTGGGCTTTTTGCCCTTCCAAATAAATTTTGTAGTTAGTGTTTCCAATTCAGTAAAAAATACTGTGGCAATTTTTATTGGGATTGCTTTAAATCTGTATATCAGTTTGGGTAGGAAAGATATCTTAATGATGTTTAGTCTTCTTATCCATAAACAGGGAATATTCTTCCATTTATTTAATTCTTCTTTGAATTCCTTTAACGATGTTGTGTGGTTTACTGCATATAAGTCATTTATATTTTTAGTTAAATGAATTCCTAGGTAGTTGATTCTTTTAGTTGCTATTGAAAATGGTATTTATTCCCTGATTTCCTCCTCAGATTGCTCATTATTGGTGTACAGAAATGATACTAATTTTTGTACATTGATCTTATAACCTGTGATTTTACTGAATTCATTAATAAGCTCTAGAAGAATTGTTGTAGATTTCTCAGGGCTTTCTATGTATAGGATCATATCATCCACAAATATTGAAGTTTTTACTTCTTCCTTTCCAATTTTGATGCTTTTCATATGTTTTTCCTGCCTAAGTGCTTGAGCAAGTACTTCTAACACAATGTTAAATAAGAGCAGTGATAGTGGGCATACTTGTCTAGGTCCCAATCTTGGAGGGAAAGCTTTAAGGATTTCAGCATTGTATATGATGTTCGCTGTGGGTTTTTCATATTTACCCTTTATCATGTTGAGGAATTTTCCTTCTACCCCTATCTTTTGTAGTGTTTTTATCAGGAAACAGTGCTGTACTTTGTTGAATGTTTTTTCTGCATCTACAGAGATGATTATGTGATTTTTTTTCTTTCTGTTTATGTGGTGCATAATATTGATTGAGTTTCTTATATTGAAACATCCTCGCATACCAAGGATGAAGCCCACTTGGTCATGGTGTATAATTCGTTTTATGTGTTTTTGAATACGATTAGCACGTATTTTGTTGAGGATTTTAGCATCTAGGTTCATTAAGGAGATTGGTCTATAGTTTTCCTTTTTGTGGTGTCTTGTTTAACTTTGGTATTAGGGTGATGTTGGTGATATAGAATGAGTTAGGCAATGTTCCTTCCACTTTCATTTTTTGGAAAAGTTTGAGCAGGATTGGTATTATTTCTTACCATAATGTTTGGTACAATTCACTTGTAAAGTCTGGTCCTAGGTTCTTCTTACTTGGGAGGTTTTTGATGACTATTTCTATCTCATTACTGTGATTTGTCTGTTGAGTTAATCAATTTCTTCTTTTGACAATGTAGGCTGCTTGTGTGTTTCTAGGAATTCGTCCATTTCCTCTTAATTATCCATCTTATTGGCCTATATTTTTTCAAAGTATCCTCTTATGATTCTCTATTTCAGTGGGGTCAGTGGTGATATCCCCTACCTCATTTCTTATTTTAGGTATTTGCACCTTCTCTCTTTTTTTCTTTGTTATTCTAACTAAGGGTTTGCCAATTTTATTAATATTCTTGAAGAACCAGCTTTTTTTTTTTAATTTATTTTTATTGTGGGTAAAAATCAAAATTCTCACAATACATACAAACATTTGCAAAATGATATATAAATATATATGCATATATGTGTATTTGCTTACAAAAATGTTATATATATATATATATATATATATATATATATATATATATATATATATACACATATATTTTAAGAGGTGCTTAGATTACCCAAAATATTACACGGAACCCACTGGGATTCCCATGTTGCCCACCTCCCACACCTCCCACCACATCCCACACAAACATCTCCCACAAGTGTGGCCCACCACCCTCAATGAACTTACACATCCTGGAGCCTTGCCACCAACCATAGACCACAGTTCACACTGTAGACCACACTCTCTCCCACTCAGTTCTGAGTGGTGTGTGCTGATTTAAAATGGCCTACATCCGTTGACAACATATGACATACATTAACCTAAAGAAAAAAATGACTGAAGGAATGAAAGAACCAGCTTTTGGTTTTGTTTCTTTTTCCTAGTGCTTTCTTATTTTCGATTTCATTTAGTTCTGCTCTAATCTTTGTTATTTCTTTTTTTCCACTTCCTTTGGGGTTAGTTTGCTGTTCTCCAGGTGTGCAATTAAGTCTTTGATTTTCTCTTTCTTCTTTTTATATCAATATTTATGGCTATGAATTTCTCTCTCAGTACTTCTTTTAAAAAAAAATTTAAAGATACTTAGATTACATAAATGTTATACAAAAATTATAGGGATTCCCATATACCCCACACCCTCTGACATAAACAACACATTTCATTAGTGTGGCAAATTCATTGCAATTGATAAACGCATCCTGGGGTATTGCCATTGAGCATTGTTCACATTGTAGTCTACACTCTCTCCCACACAGTTTTGCATGTCATGGGACAGTATAAAACAGCCTACATCTGTCGTTGCCATGTCATTCAGGACCATTCTCAAGTCCCAAAAAAGCCCCTTTTTACAACTCTTTTTCCCTCTCCCTGCCCCTAGATCCTCCAGTGGCCATTGCCTCCACATCAATGTTGTAATTTCTTCCACTGTTAGAATTGCAATATGTCTATAGTAGAATACCAGTAAGTCCACTCTAGTCCATAGTTCATTCAGCAATCCTGTGGATTCTGGGATGGTGATGTCCACTCCACCTCTAAATGAGAGAGGGCTTCAATCCCATACAGCCAATGGATTTGACTCTTTTGCTTGCAGTTGTAGGCTTTCTTATTTCTTTGGTATGGTGGTTGTCAATCCTCACCTCTTTGTTAGTTGTCCTGGGTGAGTCCAATGAACTGGAGAGTAGGTATTGCAACTCCACTGAGGCTCCGGGCTCACCTGGCACATGGACATCCCAAAGATTCCAATCTCTTGGGTGTACACCTACAAACTCCAGCACCAACCATTCACTTTCAGCCTCCTTGCATCCATGGGTTTAAGGTAGGTTTCTTATAGACAGCATGTAGATGGGTCATATTTCCTTATCCATTCTGCCTATCTGTGTCTCTTGACTGATGAGTTTAATCTATTAACCTTCAATGTTATTACTGTTAAGGAATTACTTACATTAGCCACATTTTCTTTAAGTTTATATATGCTATATGTTGTTTTTATTTCTCTTTTTATCTTTTTAGCTGTTCTTACACTCTCCTCCAACTCTTTCTCCTGTTTTTTTTCCTTTCAAACTGCAGCACTCCTTTTGATATTTCTTGAAGTGCAGGTTTCTCATTGACATATTCTTTTAATATCCGTTTTTCTGTGAATATTTTGAGCTCTCCTTCATTTTTGAATGCCAGCTTTGATGGATAGAGAATTCCTGGCTGGAAGTTTTTTCTTTTAGCACCTTAACTATATCATACCACTGCCTTCTTGCCTCCTGGTTTCAGATGAGAAAGCAGCACTTAACCTTATCGAACTTCATCTATCCCTTCTATTTAAACCTATTCTTGGTGCTGGAGTTTGTAGATGTACGTCCAAGAGCCTGGAATCTTTGGGCTGTATATGTGACAGCTGAGCTCTGAGCCTCAGCGGAGTTGCAACACCTACTCTCCAATTCATTGGACTCACCCAGGACAACTAACAAGGACAACCACCATACCAAGGAAATGAGAGGGCCTAAAACTGCAAGCAACAGAGTCCTATCCATCGGCTGTATGGGATTGAAGCCCAATGTGAACTATGGTCCATGCTCAGTGGCAATGCCCCAGGATGTGTTTATCAATTGCAATGAATGTGCCACACTAATGAAAGATGTTTTTGTGGGAGGGTGTGGGAGGTGTGGGAAGTGGGTCATATGGTAAGCCCTATATTTTTTGTGTAACGTTTATGTAATCTAAATATCTTTTAAAAAATAAAAAATATATATTAAAAGAAAAGATTCATGACCAAGGTCAGAAAGAGACACTGTTCACATTTGTGAGACATTACCTTAGGAAGATCTGGGTGTCATAAGATCTGTGTTGGAATCTTAGCTGTGCAATTAGCTACCTGACTTTTGGACATCTCATTTAACCTTTTGAAGCCTTTCTTTATTCACCTGTAAAAGTCATGTAATAATCTTGCTGTCTACCTTACAGCTTCATTTCTACTATCAAATAACATGATAAATGTGAAAATTTGCAACCTATAAAGCACATTGCAAATATACTGTATATGACAATTTACGTAAAATATTTTTTTTAATTTTTATTAAAATTTGCTTTAAAAGACAAATAAATAAATAAATAAATCTTATTGAGCTTCCCTTGTATGTGATAGTTTTCTTTTCTCTTGCTGCTTTCAGTATTCTCTCTTTGTCTTGAGCATTGGACAATTTGACAAGTATATGACTTGGAGTAGGCCTGTTAGGATTTATACTGTTTGGGGTGCACTGCACTTCCTGGACATGTACCTCCATCTCCCTCAGTAGCGTTGGAAACTTTTCAACCTTTATTTCCTACAACACTCCTACTGTCCCCTTTCCCTTCTTTTCTCCCTTTGGGATGCCTATAAAGTATATGTTTGTGCATTTCATGTTGTCATTGAAATCCCTGAGCTGGAATTTTTCTATCTTTTTATCTATCTGTTCTACTACCTGTTTGATTTCAGATGTACTGTCTTCCACATCGCTGATTTTTTCCTTTGCCTGTTCAAATCTGTTGTTGTGTGCTTCCAGTGTATTTTTTTTTATGGGTAAAAATCAAAATTCTCACAATACATACAAACATTTGCAAAATGATATATAAATATATATGCATATATGTGTATTTGCTTACAAAAATGTTATTTATATATATATATATATATATACATATATTTTAAGAGGTGCTTAGATTACCCAAAATATTACACGGAACCCACTGGGATTCCCATGTTCCCCACCTCCCACACCTCCCACCACATCCTGTATTTTTGATTTCTTGGATTGTGCCATTCATCAACATTATATCCGTTATCTTTTTATGTATGTTTATAGTTTCTCTGTATGTTCTCCCAGTGTCTTTTTTTTATTTATTATTGTTTTATTTTACTTATTTATTCCCCCCACTTGTTGTTTTGTGCTCACTGTCTGCTCTCTGTGTCCATGTGCCGTTTACTTTCCGTATCTGCTTTGTTCTCTTTAGAAAGCACCGGGAACTGATCTTGGGACCTCTGGTGTGGGAGAGAGGCACTCAATCATCCAATCCACCTTATCTCCCCGGTCTGCTGCATCTCTCACTGTCTCTTCTCTGTGTCTTGCTTTGTTGTGTTATCTTCCTGTGCAGCTGTCCATGGTGCAGGCTGTCAGCTTTCTGTGGCTTGGGCCACCAGCTCTCCACGTCATGGGCTGCTTGCTCTCCTCTGCATGGGCCACCAGCTTTCCATGACACAGGCCAGCTTGCCTTCACCAGGAGGCCCCTGGGAGTTGAACCCAGGGCCTCCCATATGGTAGATGGAAGCCCAATCACTTTAGCCACATCTACTTCCTTACCAGTGTATGCTTAATATCCTTAATCTCTTCCTTCACTTCATTAAGTTGATTCATGATATTTGTTTGGACATCTCTGATTAGTCATTCCATGTTCTGCATCTCTTCCTGGATTTTAGTTTGTTCATTGGACTGGGCCGTGTCTTCTTGTTTCTTAGTATGCCTTCTAATTTTTTGTTGGTGACTAGTCATCTGTTTATCTTGATGTGTTTATTTGGTCGATCAGCTTCTTTCTGTATTCTATGGTTTTATTTTGTTGTTGTTGTTTTGTCTGTGGTAATGTTTCACTTTGGCACTTCATTCCTCTTATTCTATTTCCTTGTTGTTGTCTATGTTCCCTTGAAATTAAAAAAATTAGGACCAGAGAAAAGGAAAGAGATAGGAAGAGGAAAAGAATAATAATAATAGTAAAAGGTAGGAGAGGAACTGTACAAGGCCTAGGAAATTGAAAAATTAACACAAGTAAGACGCACAAAAGAATAAGATTAGAAAAGTGGAATAGAAACAATTAAACAGGAAACAGAAAAGAGAAAAATATATAGAATGAATTAAAAGGCTAGAATGGTGAGAAGAGGGGAAAAGTAAAGAGTAAAGAGAGAAAGAAAAAAGTAAAAAAAGAAAATAAACAGAGAAAAAGGGCCAGAGAGAGAAAAAATTGGAAACCAAATAAAAGAGGTGGAATGAAAGATCAACAGAAAACAGAAGATATAAAGATGAAGGAGAGAAAATAAATAGCGTAGGTATAGTAAATCAGTGAACAAAAGAAAAAAAAGAAAAACAAACAAGCAGAGAAACAAAGGAAGGGGAAACACAACAAACAATAAACAAGACAGCAGCGACTTCCTGAAAAAAAGAGAAGAAAAAAAAGATTAAAAAAACAAAAATAAACACGGAAAAACCCCTAAAGATCTTCTCAGGGTGCTGGTGTTCATCAATCACTCACCCTGCAGTCTGCCCTCTGCAGGTTTTGAACAAGGTTTTAGTGAACAAAATAAGGGAAATTTTAAAACAGGAAACTTGTTTGTGAAAACCTAAGAGATCCAAGGAAAGCTAATACAAAGACCATGTCTTTATGTTCCCTGTCATAAAGTTTCAGCTAGCCTGATAACTTGGTGGATCACTTCTCAAGGAAGAGCCAGGAGGCAAGCCAGGGACTTTGTATATGCTAGGCAGGAAGTCTTCCACTGAACTAACTTTTCTCCTTAGGTTAGTTAACCTTTCAGAAGATTATCCACCCCTTTTCCCTTGAGCAGGTTAGATTCCCTGCTGTCCACAGGAGTCCTGCTCATCCAGCTGTCTCTGCCTCCTCTCTGATGTAATTCCTCTCTTTACCTAAGCAGCTGGGCATGACAGCCTGAGGAGATCCCCCTCCCCTCTCCCTATTGAGTTGGGTTCCCTTCTGATAGTCAAGGTGGGCCCAGCTGGATAAACACACCACAAAGAAATCACTCTCCACCCTGCCAGACCCCTCTTCCTTGCAGGGAATCTGCCATCACACTCTCATTTGGAGCAGGGAGCTAGGGGCTCCACCTAGGCTGTCTGCCTTGAGGGCTGGGTATATGTGCCACTTCCAGCCTCCGAGGTAAGCAACCCACGATTTTCCCCTGGCTTCCTTATCTGTCCAGTACCCTCCTAGATAACTCAAAGCACCTCCCCGTTCTATATATATCCAAAGGAGCTGGCAGGGAAGAAGACATCTGCTCTCCTCTCAATTAGATACAATTCAACAGAGTGTTACCCTTGCTTAATATCTTGGGGGTGGGAGAGGGAAACCCCTTCTGGCAACCGGGAGATTTAATAACTCATGATTACGTGTTTTGGCTTCTTCATCTCTGACCCTCACTCTTCTGAGAGTTGTCAAGCAGTGTCCTAGTTTGCTGTACCTCAGAGCAGGTCCCCAAGGCAGCCTCTGGCACTTTCTCTGTTGTTTTAGTGATAGCTGTCTAACCTGATGGCCATGTTCCCCTCTCTTATCATTCTGTTCTCCTGTCTTTTCCTGTTCAGATGTTCTGTCTTTGAAATCACTGCTTCTGTCTTCAAGCATTTCAAATCTGTTCTTATGTGCTTCTAAAGTACTTTTAATGTCAACCATCATGTATTTCATTCCCATAAGGTCTGTTGCTCTTCTTTGCAGGCTTTCAAATTGTTCATTATGCTCACCCACTGTCTTATTTATATCTTTTATCTCTTTAGTCATATTTTCTTTCAATTGTTTAACTTGATTTTAGAGAATTGTGTGATTATCTTTGATTAGTTGTCTCATATCCTCTATCTGTACAGGATATTTTGCTTGTTCTTTTTGCTGGGCCATCTCTTCCTGTTTCCTAGGATATTTTGTAATTTTTTGCTGGTTTCTAGACATCTGAATATGTTGTTGAATTTACTCTGATGGCCAATTTCTCCCTCTTGCATAGTGTTTTTTTTTTTTCCCACAACTCTTCTTTGATATTTGGTTGAACTTATTCTAAGTCTTTAAAATTGGGCCAGAGACTCACTAATGGGGTGCAGATTTTCTCCCAGGAGTTATAGAGTACAAAGAGACCTGAAAGCAGTTTTTGTCCATGCAATTTCCAGACCAGCCAGCATATGGCCCCCATTGACGCACCTTTCCACAGAGAGAAAATGTGTTTTCCTGTGTTTTTGTGTGGCCAGAGTCAATATTCAAAGTGATCTCCTCTAGTTGAATTCACTGAAGAGAAGCTCCCTGACTCCCCTCCATTTTCCCTTGTAACAGCTGACAGTGATGAAGATGTCTATTCCCCTCTCAGTCAGCTGAAGTGGGTCAGGTGTTTTATCCAACCTTAATATCTTTGGGTTTGGGGGAGAGGAGCCATTCCCATCTGCCATGGAGGTTTGGTAACTCACATTTGTTGTTTTGGATTTTTTGTCTCTCTGTTCCTCATCCTTCTGGGAGTTGCAAAGCACTGTTCTGGCCTGCTGACCCCCAAAGCAGGTCCTACAGACAGCTTTTAGCTGTTTCTCCATTGTTTTTGTGAGAGAGTTGAGCCCTGCCTACATAATCCGATGTCATCTTTCCACAATCCCTGCTGTCAATTAATTTTACACAAAAGATGCCAAGATTATTCAATGGTATAAGGATAGTCTTTTCAACAAATGGTGTTGCAACAACTAGATATCCACATGCAAAAGAATGAAGTTGGGGGGGCAGATGTGGCTCAAATGGTTGGGCGTCTGTCTGCCATATGGAGGGACCTGGGTTCGATCCCCGGGACCTCCCGGTAAAATTAAAAATATATATATAGAAGGCGCATGGGCTGCCAGGCTCTTTGTGCAGCTGAGCCGTCGGGCCCCGGGAGCCATGCAGCAGGATGATGACTTAACAGGGGAGAGACAAGATGAGATGCCCCGAAAGCTCCAGAAGCCAGGAGCTGAGGTGGCACAGGCAGCAGAATACCTCTCTCCTACATTGGAGGTCTCCAGGATCGAATCCTGGTGAAGACTGGAGGAGGAGGATGAGAAGAGATGGCAGGAAACAGACATGGAGAATTGCCCAGCGAATGGACACAAAACAGCAAATGGGGAAGGGGGGGTTTAAAATGGATAAAGTAAATAAATAAATCTTTAAAAAAAAAAAAAAAAAGAATGAAGGTGGACCCCTACTTCACACCATATACAAAAATTAACTCAAAATGGTTGAAAGACCTAATTCTAAAAGTTAAAACAATAAAACTCGTAGTGAAAAATATTAGTAAATATTCATGACCTTGGATTTGGCAATGATTTCTTAGATAATACATCAAAAGCCAAAGTAACAAAAGAAAAAAGAATAGATGGATTTCATCAAAATTAAAAACATTTGTGTTTCAGAGGATATTATCAAGAAAGAAAAAAATAGACCATACAATAGAAGAAAAAAATTTGCAAATCATATGTCTGATAAGGGACGTCTATCTAAAATATATGAAGAACTCCTACCATTCAGTAATAAAAAGAAAAATAACAATGTTAAACATAGGCAAAGAATATGACAGACTTTTTTTTTTAAAGGAAGCTGACCTTTTATTTATTTATTTATTTATTTATTTGTTTGTTTGTTTGTTTATTACCTGGGGGTCCCATGGATCGAACCCAGGTCCCTCCTTATGGGAGATGGATGTCCAATCATTTGAGCCACATCTGCCCCTATGATAGACTTTTATTTAAATAAAATATACAAATGGCCAATAAGCATGTGAAAAGATGTTCAACATCATTAGCCATCAAGGACGTACACATGAAAACCAAAATTGGATACCACTTATCACATGCTAGGATGTCTAAAATAAAATAAAACAGGTAATAACTAGTTTCCTAGAGGATGTGGAGAAGTTGGAACCTTCATACATATAAGGTGGGAATGCAAATTTGTGCTGCTGCTTTGGAAATTAGTTTTACAATTTCTCAAATGGTTAATTATAGAGTTACCATATATTCCAGCAATTCTACTCTTAGATATATACCCAAGAAAACTGAAGTCATATGCCCACACAAAAACATGTACATAAATGTTCATAGCAGCATTCATTATTGATAAGAGCCAAAGAGTGGAGACAACTTATAAAATGTATTATATCCATACAATAGAATATACTCTGAAGTAGATATAAATGAATTAGTAAAAAATGCTTCAGTAAGGATAGATCTTGAAAACATGCTAATTGAAAGTAGTCAGTCACAAAGACTACCAATGATTTCATTTATATGAAATGTTCAGAAGAGGCAAATCCACAGAGATAATATTATCTTATTACTTATTAATAAGTAATAAGTACTTATGGCTAAGGGGTGCAGGGTTTTTGTGGGGTAATTAAAATGGTCTTAAATTGACTTATGGTGATGGTAGCACAATTCTGTTAATATACCAAAATACCTTGGGTTGTACAAATTAAAGGGTGAATTGTAAAGTATGTGAATTATATCTCAATAAAACTTTTATAAAAAAGATTAATATGCCAGCAGTTGAAAGATAAAATTGAGAGGGCAAGCCTGGAGGTAAAGAGACATGTCAGGAGATTTTACAATACTCCAGTTGAGAAGAAACATGGGTCTGAACTAGGGCAGGAGCAGTAGGAATAGGAAGGAAGAGAGGCTGGCTACAATATATTGCCAATAAGATTTGACCTTTGGTTGAATGTTGAAGGCATGAAAGTGGAGAAGCAAAGAGAACTAAGGTTTTGAGTCTGGGTAGCTAGGAGGATGCTGATGTCACTAATAGACACTGGGAGCATAAATTGACAAACAAGAATTTTTTTGGTGTGTTCATAACAAGCTTAGTTTATGAAGTGCTCTCAGAACAATGTTCTGAGATTCCCAGTAACTAATTGAAAATGTGGTATTGGAGCATAGTGACAAGGGAAGTCTTGATAGAACTAAGGATTTTAGGAAATGCTTGCACTTAGAGGGCAGCAGGAAGAAAAGGATAACAAAGCAAGCCAAAAAAGTGGAAGACATTACAAGAAGAGAGAACAGTAAAGAGTCTGCCTTCCCAGAGGATTAGAACTGGGCTTTGAGGGATGGAGAGAGTAGAAGAGAAAGCTGAGCCTGGCTCAGAAGGGAGAAGAGCAAAGTCACAAAAATATAAAGTAGACTTGTATAGGAATGATGGAGAAAATCCTTGAAACTAGTGGGACTCTTGCACTACAGCTTCGTAGGGAGACCCAGGTATTGGAAGAATTTCTGGCATGGTCATTTGGAGATCCCTTGTTCCCTTTCTTAGGTGAGGTAATTACTTACCAATGGAACGTCCCAGAGAGATCTGGCCCTGGGCCCAATGATTCTGCTTGTGTCTCCTGGATCTATTATTCTGCAGTGGATCCCATCAAGGTAAAAACAAGATGGGCTGCCTGGAGGTGAGTCTCAGAGATGAGAAAACAGCTTGGCCAGAAGAAGCTATTAAACAGCCCCAAGATGCTAGAGCTCAGGATTTGGGTAAAATTCCTAAAGTTCTAGGCTTATTTAAATAGTCAGAAGAAGTGGTAAAGGGAACAAGTAGCACCAGATATTTCTGTCTTAAGTATTTTCTTCCTTATTTCTTCATCTTGGGACCTATAAAACAATCATTTGAAAAGCCTGGGGTTGGACTACTGGGAGTAAGAGTTCAAATTTGCTTCTAGCTCATCTTTGGAGACTTCAGACAAATCACTCTGCCTCTATTTCTCATCTGGAAAATGGATTTATCCATCCATCCATGCATCCATCCACCCATGCATCCACCATCCATCCATCCACAGCCAGTAGGAGGATCACAGCCAGTGATCATTTATTGAGTGTCTACTACATTTTAGGTATTTTGCTTGGTACTTTAGAGGATAGAAATGTAACATTCAAATCCCATCTTCAAAGAGTGTGGTATAGTTAGAGGAGATAGATGAATACATAATAAAACATAGCATGTTAACAGCTCAATAAAAACAATATAAGTCCTATGGGGCCCACAGGAGCCAGGGAGAGAATCTGGGGAAGTCATCAGAATGGAAGGTACATATACTCTAGGTCTTGAAAGCTAAATAACAGCATGCCAGGAAGATAAGGGATAAGGTAAAGGGGAAGGCATTACAGGCAGAGGAAACAGCATGAGAAAAGACACTGGGTTGTGAAAGTACTTGGTGAGTTTGGAGAATAGTCTAACCTACCTAAACCATAATTTAGATAGCACATCTTACCTATACACCAGGGTGGTTGTGAGAATGAATTTAAGTATCATAGTGGAGATGCTTATAAATGTTAGACATGATAAAGTGCAGAGGGAGTCAGTGGGCTTAGATGTGAGCCTGGCTCCCTGAAGAGTACTACCACCTACACAAAAAACCCTATCTTTTTCTCTCCCCATTTCTCTCTCCCTCAGGACATGTATAGTGGCCTGGTTGGACCCTTAGCCATCTGCAGAAGGGGCATCCTGGGGCCTCATGGAAGTCGGAGTGACATGGACCGGGAATTTTCCTTGTTGTTCTTGATCTTTGATGAGAACCAGTCATGGTATCTGGAGGAGAATGTGGTAACCCATGGGCCTCGGGAGCCAGGCCATGTCAACCTACAGGATGAGACCTTCGTGGAGAGCAATAAAATGCATGGTCTGTAGACTGGAACCTACCCCTCTTCCTGAGAAGTCCCCAGTGGTTGGACTAATAAGTCCATCACTTACCTAAGGGAGCACAGTTCCTAAGGGGGTGGGAAGGTGGAATAGGGGTGAAGTAATACTACAATGTATTTATCCTGTTACAGGTCCTAGCATGAACTCCTCAGGGATCAGGTTCTTTCCTGAAATATACATATCTATATATTGTTGAGATAAGCAGCCGAGTTACTAGGGCATGGTTACTGTAAAAACTTCTATTCATAACAGCGTGTATGAAGTACCTTTTGGAAGAAGTGTCTTCTATTATTGCACATTTAAATACATAGAGCAGATATTTGGTCCACAATGGATGAGGTGCCAAAAAGCAGTAAGATGAATCTGTAAAGTTGCAGTGGTGGCACCAGCAAATTTTAACATAATAGAGAAGGCTAGATGGACATTACTCTCTCATTATCATCTTATTTCTTCACTGCTCTAGATCCAGGGTCTCTTTTCTCAATAGATTATTGAGAATAATATAGCCAGATGAAAGACAGCTTGAATTTAAGTCTGTTTTTGAAACAAAGGTTCAATTTACAGATGAAATTATTGGAGAATAGAGATCCAAACTAGCATACTGGGTTTATTTTACATACAAAGAACTTTTTGATGCTTGAATGAATTTTGGAGGGAAATTGTACATACAATCTTTCCTTTGTTCTGGAGATCTGTAGGTTCTCAAAAATAAGACAAAGTCTCAAATATGAGGGAGAGCTCAAGTGCAGTGTAATTTGCAGATGGAACTCTCACCATCCCTTCTAACCCAAGGTTTCTTTGATTTTAGCATAAAGATCAGCTTTGATAGTCACTCTAAAGGAATCCAAAAGTAGTATCTTAATGAAAATATGGCTGACTGACTGACAAACTTCACAAAGTGAACGTTTTAGCTACTGCCAAATCAGAGAAATGAATTGATCAGGACAAAAAGTACCCATGTCATGGGTACTCATGGCTAATGCCCATTTCATTCCATTTGTTCATGTATTCATCCATCTAGTCTCTTCAGGTATCAAGCTAACTTCCTATCCATATAGCAGATGTTTTATGAATACTTTCTGAGTGATGACACTGGAAATAAAAAGATAAATAATATTGGAGACTGAGGGGAACAAATAAATAATATCCCATCTTTCTTTCTGGAGTCCTGAAAAAACTGAGGAAGAGATAGAGACAGAAGTGCTTGAGATTAAACGTTAGCTTTATTACTGAGAATGCTAATTGGAAAACTGTTTTTATTTCTTCAACTTAAAGGACTAGCTGATATTTCTCCTGCAATAGATAGATTGTTTAATCCTGTTATTGACATATCTGGACAATACGTCTACCCCTTTGCATAGATAGAATCTTTCCCACAATGGAAGAATAAATCAATTTGAACCATTCTCTAAGGTCAGGCTTGTCCTGGAGAGAAAAAATGCAGAAGGTGCTGATTTGAGCATGTTTCCTTATTTTTTGCAAATTCACAAATTGATAGCAATGTTTCTTCCATTATTTCCCATCTGGGAAGTTAGTGGAAATTACCTCCCCTCTATGAGAACATGTGGCGTGGGGGGAAAGTATCCTGTGCAAAGTCCTGGCAATGTGAAGAACATGGTGATGAGAAGTTTTGGAGCATAGGATGTGGCCTGAGAAGGGAAAGGTGATGAAAGCCATGCATTAATATCATTATGAGTTCCAGAATATGACAAGTCTTTTTTGAACATTTATTGTAAGCCCAGGTCTCTGATGGATGTTCTTAAGAATATAAGAAAACTACAGTATTACAGTATATACATTCATTTACTTAAAGGGACCTACAGTATAGTTGGGGATGGGAGCTTATACACATTCAAAGATAGCTAAAAGTAGAATGTAGTTTTTGGTGAGTAGGTCTTCTTGGAAGAGATGAAAGTTTGACTGGGCTATGAAAAGATCATTAAAAGGAGGCAAGATTTCTGGGAGGGAAGCTCAGAAACATGAGTAAGGGAACAAATAACATGCATGGCCTGTACAGGAAATGATATTACCCTGATTGGAATAATTATGTTGTGTAGTGGGAGATGAGTCTGGGAAGGTGATTTATGGCTATATGTTGAAGGACCTTGTTGGCTAAACTAAGGAGCCATGGACTTGATCTTTGGAACAGGAGGAAGCTAGGGAGCTATTAAAGTATTTTAAGCAGCAGAGTGACATAGTCTGCCTAATTATTTAGAAAAATGACACTGATAACAACAGTGTGGAAAATAGATTGAAGAAGTGCAGATTGGATAGGGATGAGATCAGTTAGGAGGCTATTTCTGTCATGACACTTGATAGGGACTAGAACTATGTCAGTGGCAATGGGGAATCAAAAGGAGAGATGTAAGATAATTTTTCTTCTTTTACAGCTATCAATGGGAAGCTCTATGCCAACCTCAATGGTCTTACCATGTACCAAGGAGAACGAGTGGCCTGGTACATGGTGGCCATGGGCCAGGATATTGACCTACACACTGTCCACTTCCATGCAGAGAGTTTCCTCTATCGGGTGAGCTGGAAAGAGGGCTGAATCCCTCAGGGGTGATTAAAGAAGAGTGTTGACAGCCATGGAGGAATAAGGGAGTAGCAAGAAACAGGGTGATAAGCAGTTCAAAGAGCAGAGAGATTTAGTGAAGAACTAAGCTAGGAATTCTAGTCTGTCTGTGTATATTCCCAAGATTGTAACTTCCCTCTATGCCTTAGCATTCCTCTCTGACATGGAAGAAAATGACTCTTCCATTTGTGGGGTCAAGAAACTGAAGGAGTTAATGAATTTGGGTCTCAATCAAGATTTGAGACTCAGTGAGCAGTGATAATAGAGCAAGGGTTTTCAGAGTGACATCTCAGAATCTCTGAAATTCTTTACTCCCTTATATGAAAAATTTCAGTTTCAAGAGCTACATGGACAAAAAATGGACAAAAATATAGACTTTGATGAAGATTTAACCTCAGGGAAAGGGAACAGAGTTGGAGGCATTTATACTTAGAGATTTAGAAGTGCTGATAAAAGTGCTGGCAAAAATGAGAAACTAAGTTGAGCCCTTTTCTAAAGGATATATGTGGCTCCTTCAGAAGGGTCAAAGCTTAAGCCAAGTTCTCCAGATTTCAGCCTATTGAAAAGTATGGAGATAAGAATTCTGAGTTCCCTAAAAGAAATTTTTACTGTGAGAAAATTTAAGAAAAGGTAGAAGGCCAGTTTCTCCTCTGTTGATTCAATTTATGTGGCTATGTTCATAAAGGAGATGGATAAGGTGAACTTTTCAAGCTGCTTTCTGGTCTAGGAATCTTGGAGTTCCATGGCCCTCAGGTGGACGTTCCAGTCTTTTAATTCCTAAGAGTTCTGAAATGATCTCTATACCCTCAATATCTCTTGCAGAATGGAGAGAGTTACCGGGCAGATGTGGTGGATCTGTTCCCAGGGACCTTTGAGGTTTTGGAGATGGTGGTCGGCAACCCTGGGACATGGCTGATGCATTGCCATGTGACCGACCATGTCCATGCTGGTATGGAGACCCTCTTCATTGTCTTGCCCCAAACAGGTAGGCCTAACTGCCCAAGATGGGCCATCCCTTAGCACAATTCCCTCATATTTCTCTTTCTGAAACCAGAAGAACTTGGTCTTAAGACTGAGCATAGCTGCCCTAGTGGTGTCCCCCCAACCAATATATTTCATCCTTTATTGTCCGCCTTCCTCTTTCTTAATCATTTAGAAACCTGTTGAGCTCACATGGGTTGACCCAGCCTGAAACTGGTTGAACTCTATGTATCAAAGCCTAATGCAGTTTTACTTCCTTTGCAATAAATTTAAATTATATATCAATGTATTATTTTTAGAAATGCATTAGAAGCACTGAATATGTCAAGGAATATTACTGAGTCCTTTTGATTTTTTTAAAATCCACTTTACTTTCAGAGCAGAGTTAAGGTTACAGAAAGAAAGCACAGAAAGTCCAGATAATTCCTATATACCCCCCCTTACACACATAGCTGCCCCTACTATTAAAATTTTGCATTAGTTTGATACATTTCTTACAACTGATGAACTAATATTGATATGTTATTAATACATAGTTTACATGAAGGTTCATGCTCTGTATATAAAGTTCTATAGGTTTTGACAAATACGTAATATCATGTATCCACAATTATGGTATTGCACAGAAGAGTTTCACTGCCCTAATAGTGCCCTTTGTTCCATGTATTCATCCTCCTTTCTTATAAGGAAGACATATTTTATCATTCTAACAGTTGCCCTTTAGTTGATTTGTTTTGTAGGGGTTGTGCAATGCAGTTTTTCCTGTCTTGGGAACAACTCTATCTCAGGCTGGAAAGAGATATTGTCCTTCAACTTACAGCTCATATCAGAGAGTTGTTACCAAGGGTGGAAAAAGTCTCTTCCTTATAATTTTACTGGAGTGGGAATAGCTGGGGAAGTAATGTGTGTGATAAGATCCAGAGTTTCTTTACAATCATTTTTGCTCATCACCAAGACTTAGAAGGGTAAGTTATGTAGGTCTTTGTATCTTTGGTTCATTAATGGGTTAAACGATTAAGGGCCTCATTTCTTAAGCCTCTTGACTGGAGTCCACCCCCCAACATTAGTCCCCTTCCAAAATGCCCTTTAGAGCTTCATGGGGCTAACTGGAATCAAGGGACATTTTTTCTCCTGGGTAGGTTGACTTGTGATTTGTTTTTTCTATTTTTTCCTTTTTTAGAGAAGTTGTGGGTTTACAAAACGATCATGCATAAAATACAGGGTTCCTATACACAACCCCACAACAACACCTTGTGTATTTTGTGATACATTTGTTACTATTGATGACAGCACATCTTAATAATTGTATTATTAACTAAATTTATTGGTTTAACTTAGGATTTACTGTTTCTGTAGTGTAGGTCCATGGATTTTTAAAATTTTTATTCTGTCACAATATATACAATCTAACATTTCCCCTTTTAATCATATTCATATGTATATTTCTGTGCTGTTAATTGCATTTGCAATGTTGTACTACCATCACCACCATCCAATGGTGAATTTCCATCATTCAAAATAGGAACCCCTGTACATTTTAAGCCTTAACTTCCTATTCCCTATCCCCACCCTGTCCCCTAGTAATCTATATTCTAAATTATGACTCTACAACTTTGCTTATTCTAGTTGTTTCAAATCAGTGAGATCATACAATATTTGTCTTTGTGTCTAGCTTATTTCACTCAATGTGATATCTCCATGTCACGTGTATCAAGAGGGCATTTCTTTTTATGGCTGAAAAATATTCCATTATGTATATATTCCACATTTTAATTATCCATTCATTGGCTGATGGACACTTGGGTTGCTTCCATATTTTGGCAATTGTGAATAATGCCGCTATGAGCATAAGTGTGAAAATATCTGTTTGAGACCTGCTTTCAATTTTGGGGGTATACACCAAGTATTGGGATTCCTGTGTTATTTGGTAGTTCTATACTTAACTTTCTGCAGAACTGCCAAACTGTCTTCCACAGCAGCTGTACCATTTTACATCTCCACCAGCAATAAATGAGTGTTCCTATTTCTCCTCATCTTCTTAAACACTTGTTATCTTCCTTTAAAAAAAATAGCAGCCATTCTAATGAGTATGAAATGATATCTCATTGTAGTTTTGATTTACATTTCCTTGATCACTAATGATGCTGAGCATCTTTCCAGGTACTTTCTGGCTACTTATGTATCTTCTTTGGAGAGATGTTTGTTCAAATCTTTTGTCCATTTTTAAAATTAGGTTGTTTGTTTTATTAAGTTGAAAGAGTTCTTTATATATTCTGTATAGTGAATGTTTATGGAATATGCAGTTTCCAAATATTTTCTCCTAATGTGTAGGTTGTCATTTCATTTTAATGGTAAAGTCCCTTGAAGCACAAAAGTTTTTTTTTTTTTAATTTTGATGAGATCCCATTTATGTATTTTTATTGCTTGTGCTTTGGGCTTAAAGTCCAAGAAACCATTGTCTAACACAAGGTCCTGAAGATGCTTCTCTATATTTTCTTTTAGGAGTTTGATAGTTCTAGCTCTTATATATCAATTTTTAGTTGATTTTTGTATTGACCTGTGATGTTTAAAATGTCATTCTGCTTGGAATTAATGGTGGTATTGAAGTGGGTATGTTTGGATTATCTGCCACTAGAAATTTAACAGCAAGAATAAAGAACAGGAAAATGCTTTTGATCATTCAAACAGGCATAGTGCACCAGGGTAGAGAATACAATGCTGCTCTTTATGCCCAAGGAGGGAGGCAAAAAATTGTATATTATGAAATTCTGTATCTCTGAAAAAGCTTTGTGCTCTAGTTACCCATATTGCTAGAATGTGGTTTCAAGTAACTATCCTAGTACTATCTCTAGCACCCACATAGGGACTCAAAATTCTTTGTTGTGTTCTGTCAGACCTTAGAACCAAAGTCAAGTGATGAATTAAGGTGTATTGAAATGCTAGAGATGCAAGACAACAGGTGGTCTCCATATATAATAATGGATCATCTCAAATATGGACCATTTCAATACATATCAGGATACTTCTTTGGGTAAGGATGGCTCATATAGTTCTCTCACAATGGTCCAGCCCACAAATATTACCCAGTTGTGTTTTTGTTTATACACCACTATGGTCTAATTTGATGTTGTTTCAACCCCATATATGCTAACATGCCAAACAGAGAGAGGAATTGAAGAAAAATAGGGAGAAAAGGAATAATTGTTGGAAAAAGGTCCTGGTGAGACATCAGGAGATGAGAGCCAGAACCTAGATAAAAGATGAGTGTAAGACTGGAGGGACAGAAGAACTTCCATGGAAGATGGTGGAGTAGGGGCCTCCAGGACTTGGTCTTTCCACCAAAACAACTATTAAACAGGCAGGAAATGTCTGAAACAACTATTTTGAAACTCCAGAGGCCAGAAGAACACTGTACAGTGTCCAGCAAAATGCGGGAGGAAGACGATGATAAATTACATTAAACAACTGTAAACTGTTCTCTCCGCACAAGGGATACTCATGCCCATCCCCCACTCTTGCAGCCCTGGGATCCAGTCCTTGGCTAGCTGCTGATGACAGAAAGAGACATAAAAATCCTCTTTCCCAAGAACAGGCATGGGTGCAGCCAATCATTGATCAAGGCTTTTGGTTAGCAAATTTGGATCCCTAGGTCTCATTTTGATAGCAGCTATTGTTTCAACCTTTCTGCCTGGAACAAAAGCAGAGATAGCCATTGTTTCAACCCTCCCCTGACAGGAGTAGAGGCAGTGGAGACTTAAAGGTACAGTACTTCTTCAGGGCTGGGGGCCGGGACAGTTAGCTGAAGAGCTGCATTTGCTGGGCAGGCCAGGTTAAGGAGCTGTCAGAGAAGGTTTTGTTGCCCTTCCTGACCCCTCCACAGGGTACTTTCCAGCCAGGCTGCACCCTTTTTTGTGGGTCCCTGGCCCTGTTTTTGCTGGGAAAGACCAACCTGAGAAAGTCTTCCCTGGGATGACACTTCTCCAAGAATTTGCCCCCCAGACAAAAGCTGCATAAGACAACAAAAGGAGTATAAGAAACTATACAGTTAGACAGTCTGGAACAAAGGCCTGTTAGCTTCAAAAACCTGGGAGAGGGAGGTTTGTCCCCTGGGAAACAAAGGGAACAGCCAAACTCCTGTAAACAGGGAACTCAAAAACAACTAACAATCTATTCTTAAAATGCTGAAAGAAACACTATCAGCCTGGAATTTTATGTCTGGCAAGACTCTCTTTCAAAAATGAGGGGGACCACACTCTCTCGCACTCAGTTCTGAGTGGTGTGTGCTGATTTAAAATGACCTACATCCGTTGCCACAACGGTACTCAGGACAACCTCTAACTCCCAAAGAAGCCCCTGTATTTCAACTGCTCATCCCCTCCCTACCCCAAAAGTGTCAAGTGGCCACTGGATCCACCTCATTGTTATAATTTCTTCCATTGCTAGAATCACCATAAGTGAACAAGAGAACACCATCAAGTCCACTCTAGTCCATAGTTCTTCCCCCAATCCTGAGGGGACTGGGATGGTGATGTCCACTCCAACTCCAAGTGAGAGAGGGCTGTGGTGGGAGGTGTGGGAGGTGGGCAATATGGGAATCCCAGTGGGTTCCGTGTAATATTTTGGGTAATCTAAGCACCTCTTAAAATATATGTGTATATATATATATATATATATAAATAACATTTTTGTAAGCAAATACACATATATGCATATATATTTATATATAATTTTGCAAATGTTTGTATGTATTGTGAGAATTTTGATTTTTACCCACAATAAAAATAAATAAAAAAATTAAAAAAATTTAAAAAATAAATAAATAAAAATGAGGGGGAGATTAAGACATTCTCAGATAGATAAAAGCTGAGGGAATTCAACAACTTTATACCTGCCCTACAACCAAAGCTAAAGGGAGTTAGACTGAAATGAAAAGACACTAGACACTGGTTCAAAGAGGCATAAAGAAATAAATGTCAAGATTATTGTATTGTATTGTTTGGTATGTAACTCCACTTCTTACTTCCTGCAGTTGTTAAAATGCAAATGCATAGAAGTAATGATAAATCTAGGTTTTTGGACATAAAATGTACAAAGAAATAAATGGTAAGAAGTACCTAAAAATGGAGTGAGGTCAGAGAAGTGTAAGAAAAGTATATGTGCATACTATGGAAGTTAAGTTGGTATCATATCAGATATAATTATTATAAATTTAGGATGTTAAATTTTAACTTCATGATACCCATAAGGAAAAAAGATGAAATATATATGCAGATAGAAATGAGAAGGAAGTACTCAATATGTACAAAACAAGAAAGAAAATTAATATGAGAGTAGCCTTTAAGGGAAGTGAGGGACTAAAAAGGTATAAGACTTACAAAGGCAAAATAGCAAAATGGCAGAAGAAAGCCTTGTATTATCAGTATTAACTTTTAAGGAAAAACTGGCTTAAAGTATCCAGTAAAAAGGCAGAGATTGGTAGCTTGTATAAAAATGTATGACCCAACTATATTCTGTCTGCAAGAGCCTCAACTGAAAGTCAAAGATACACGTAGGTTGAGGGTGAAAGAATGGAAAAAATATACCATGTAAGTAGTAACCAAAAGAGAGAAAGGATGGCTATAATAATGTCAGGTAAAATAGACACTAAGGCAAAAACAGTTTTAAGGGACAAATAAGGTCATTACACACTGAAAAGGGAACAATTCAACAGGAAGATGTAGCAAAGATCAATATATATGCACTTAACAGCAAAGCCACAAAACATATGAAGCAAACACTGACAAATTTGAAGGGAGATATTGATGTAGCTACATTAATAGTAGGAAAATTGAACACACAACTGTAAGAATGGATAGAACATCTAGTCAGAAGATCAATAAGGAAGTACAGGACCTGAATGATACACTAAACCAACTACACCTAACAGATATATACAGAACACAGTACCCAACGCAAACAGTATTCACATTCTTCTTTAGTGCACATAGATCATTCTCCAGGATAGACCATGTGTTGGGTCAAAAAACAAGTCTCAATAAATACAAAATTTTAAAAATCATATAATATATATTCTCAGGTCACAAACAAATGAAGCTAGAAATCAATAACAGAGGGAGAAAGGGAAAATTCAAAAATATGCAGAAATTAAACAACATATTCTTAAACAACGAATGAGTTTAAGAGGAAATTAGAAGCAAAATTAGGAAATCCCTTGAGATGAATGAAAATGAAAATACAATATACAAAAACTTATGGGATGCAATGAAGGTAGTGCTGAAGGGAAATTTATAGCTCTAAATGCTTACATTAAAATAGAAGAAAGATTTCTAATCAGAGATCTAAACTCAAAACTGGAAGAACTAGGGAAAAAAAGAGTAAACTAAACCCAAAGAAGTTTGAAGAAAGCAAATAACAAAGATTAGAGTGGAGATAAATGAAATAGAACAAAACAATAGAGAGAAACAACAAAACCAAAAGTTGGTTCTTTGAAAAGATCAATAATATCAACACACGTTTAACTAGACTGAAAAAGAAAAAAAAAATAGAGGATACAAATTGCAAAAATAAAAAATGGAAAGTGGGACATTACAACCAACCATGCTAAAATAAAAAGGACTGTAAGTGGATACTATGAACAACATTATGCTAATAAATAAGATAAACTAGATGAAATGGATAAATTCTTAGAAACACAAAAACTACCTATTTTGCGTCAAGAAGAAATAGAAGATTTCAACAAGCAATTACTCGATAAAGAGATTGAATCAGCCATCAAAGATCTCCCAACAGTGGGAAGATGGTGTCATACTAACAGACAGGTCTCAATGCTTTCACAAACACAATGGAGAAAGAGTCAAAAGTTGAGTGAGGGACATGCTTTTGGGGTCAGCAGACCAGGACAGTACTACACAATTCCAAGTAGGGTGAGGTACAGAGAGACAAAGAACCTGAAACAACAAACATAAGTAACCAAGTCCCCACAGTGGCTAGGAAGGGCTCCCCTCCCCCACCCCCAAGATATTAAGCTGGGATGAAACTCCTGGCTCACTGCAGCTGAATGAGAAAGGAATAGACATCTTCCTCCCTGTCAGCTGTTTCAAGGGAAAACAAGGGGGAATCCAGGGGCTTTTCTTCAGTAAATTCAACCAGCAGAGCCCACTTTGAATCTCTGCTCTGGCGATTCAACACGGGAAAACGGGAAAGCTGAGACTGAAAAACTCCATGGAAAGGTGATCCAGTGAGCACTGTCTGCTGGCCAGTCTGGAAACTGAATGGCCAAAAACTGTTTTGGGTTCTTTCTGAACTGTAAACACTAGAAGAACATCTGCACCCCATTAGTGAGTCCCTGGCCCGATTTTGATAACTTAAGCTGTGCAATTTGTTAGACTTAAAATGGTGAACCAAATATCAAGAGAACTGTGAAAAAAAAAAAAAAAACAATAGGCAAGGGAAAGAAATTAGCCATCAGAGTAAAGTCACCAACATATTCACATTGCTAGACATCAGCAAAAAATTACAAGCCATCCAAGGAAACAGGAAGAGATGGCCCAGCCAAAGGAACAAACCAAATATCCCGAAGAGATGCAGAATTTAAGACACTCAGTGATAATTACACAACTCTTAAAACAATTCAAAGAATTTAAAGAAAATATGACTAAAGATAAAGGATATTAAGAAGATACTGGGTGTGCATAAAGAACAATTTGAAAGCCTGCAAAATAAAGAAACAGACCTTATGGGAATGAAAGTCATGAAGCATGAGATTAAAAATACGTTAGAGGCACATGTATTATTAGTCAATCAAAGGGGTGCGAATGCAAAATACCAGAAAATGGTTGGTCTTTATAAAGGGTATTTATTTGGGGTAGAAGTTCATAGTTACCAGGCCATAAAGCTTAAGTTTCTTCCCTTACCAAAGTCCATTGCCACGTGTTGGAACAAGACAGCTGCCGACATTCGCCAGGGTTCAAGCTTCCTGGGTTCCTCTCTTCCTGGGGCTGCATTTCTCTCCAGGCTCAGCGCCTTTTTCTTCCACAAGGTCAGCTGTAGACTATGAGGCTCTCTAGGCTTTGCTTCTCTCCACAAGACCAGCTGTAAACTCTCAGGTGAATGGCTCATCTCAATCCCAGGGCCTTCTCTCCTTCCTCACAACCAAGCTCCTCCATCTGCTCACCTCCCCGGCTCCAGCATCAAAACTCCAACATCAGAACTGCTCTCTCTGTCTTTTGCCTTGCCTTTTATATTTGATTCCCCCACCCACCAAGGGCTCAATGCTCTATTGATGTGGCCCAGTTATCGCCCTAGTTATAACTTAATCATGCCCAGATTAACAGACCAGTTTACAAGCATAATCTAATATACATATATATATATATTTATATATATATATAGGAATTCATAATTACATCAAACAGCTGCAGCACACAAGAGAGAGAATTAGTGATTTCAAAGACAGCCCATCTGAACTGGAAATGAACGGAGAACAGAACATGAAAAGAATGGAAAAAATGGAACAAAGTCTTAGGCAATTGAATGAGAATGCGAAACTCACATTCACAATATTGGTGTCCCAGAAGAAGAGAATGGAAAAGGGGCAGAAAGAATATGTTCAGAAATAATGACCAAAAACTTCCCAATCCTTATGAAAGACAAAAATCAATATCCAAGGAGGACAATGCAACTCAACAGAATAAATCTGAATAGACTTACCCAGAGACACCTACTATTCAAAATGACAAATAGTAAAGATAAAGAGAAGATTCTAAAAATAAAAGATTCTGAAAGCAGCAAGAGAAAAGCAAAGCATCACATTCAAGGGTAACTTGATAAGATTAATTGCTGACCTCTCATCACAGACCGTGGATGCAAGAAGAAAGTGGTATGTTTTATTTAAAATACTAAAAGAGAAAAGCCAAAAATTCTGTATCTGGCAAAACTGTCCTTCAAAAATGAGGGTGAGTTCAAAGTCTTCACAGATAAGAACTGATAGAATATGTGATCAAAAGGTTAGAATTACAAGAGATACTAAAAGGAATGCTGCAGCTTGAATGAAAAAAACAAGGGTGAGAGATTTGGAGAAGAGTGTAAAAATGAAGATTATAAGGAAGTGTAAACTAAAGCCTAAGAAGACAGACAATATAATGATATGACAACAGAGAACTGAAGGACAAAAAGGATTAAGTAAGTAATGCCTTTCCATAATAACATGTAATGCTAATGGCTTGAACTCCCCAATCAAAAGACATAGACTGATAGAATGGATTAAAAAATATGAACCATCTATATGTTGTCTACAAGAGACCCACCTCAGACATAAGGATACAACCAAGTTAAAAGCGAAAGGTTGAACTGCTCATCCCCTCCCTACCCCAAAAGTGTCAAGTGGCCACTGGCTCCACCTCATTGTTATAATTTCTTGCATTGCTAGAATCACCATATGTGAACAAGAGAATACCATTAAATCCACTCTAGTCCATAGTTCTTCCCCCAATCCTGAGGGGACTGGGATGGTGATGTCCACTCCAACTCCAACTGAGAGAGGGCTTATGTCCCATGGATATGGTGGGTGGGATGATCCTGCCTGCAGATGCAGGCCCTCTCCATTCCCTGGGATGGCCATTGCCCATCGTTGTCTCCTCACCAGGTGACTTGGATGAGTGAGTGGGAGAGAGTGTGGTCTACAGTGTGAACTGTGGTCTATGGTTGGTGGCAAGGCTCCCGGATGTGTAAGTTCATTGAGGGTGGTGGGCCACACTTGTGGGAGATGTTTGTGTGGGATGTGGTGGGAGGTGTGGGAGGTGGGCAACATGGGAATCCCAGTGTGTTCCGTGTAATATTTTTGGGTAATCTAAGAACCTCTTAAAATATATGTATATATATATAAATAACATTTTTGTAAGCAAATACACATATATGCATATATATTTATATATCATTTTGCAAATGTTTGTATGTATTGTGAGAATTTTGATTTTTACCCACAATAAAAATAAATTAAAAAAAAAAAAAAAAAGCGAAAGGTTGCAAAAAGATATTCCATGCAAATGTTAACCAAAAAAGAGCTGGAGTAGCCATACTAATATTGGACAAAATAAATACCAAATGCAAAAGTGTTATAAAGGATGAAGAAGGACATTATATATTAATTTTAAAAAGGCAATTCACCAAAAAGAAGTAGTTATACTAAATATTTGTGCACTTAACCTGAGTGTCTCAAGACACATTAGGCACACACTGGCAAAATTGAAGGGAAAAATAGATGTCTCTACAATAATAGTTGGAGACATCAATACACCACTCTCAGTATTGACAAGAGCACTTGGACAGAGGATAAATAAAGAAACAGACAACTTGAATAATATGATAAATGAACTAGACCCAATAAACATCTATAGAGCATTGCACCCCAAAGCACCAGAATATATCATCTTTTTTTATTTTAGATGAATTTTATGCTTTATTAATATGTATCAATAAAGTTGATTTGTTTTTTAAAAAAATGTAAGAGCTTACCCTTGAAATCATGGAATTATAAAAAGACCTTAATAGATAAAATTATACTGAGATAGAACAAAACTATAAGATATTCAAATCTATATTTGAAAACATAATACAAATCTATATTTATTAAATTAGTGTGATATTGACATAAAGGTAAACATCTAAAATAATGGAATAGAATTAATACTTCAGAAATAAACCTATATATATATTATCAACTTCTTTTCTTTTTTTTTTTAAATAACAATTTTTTTAAAAGATACTTAGATTGCATAAATGTTACATAAAAGTTATAAGGATTCCTATATGCCCCACCTCCCACACCTCTCACAAACTCCCACATAAACATCTTTCATTAGTGTGGCACATCACCTACAATGGATATACACATCCTGGGGCTTTGCCACTAAGCATGGACCATAGTTCACATGGTAGACCACACTCTCTTCCACACAGTTCTGCACGTTATATGCTGATATAAAATGGCTTATATCTGTCATTGCAATGTCACTCCCAAACAAGCCCCTGTATTACAACTGCTTTTCCTTCTCCCTACCCCCAAACCGTCCAGACCAATAGCTCTAATGAATATAGATGCAAAAATCTTCAACAAATTTCTTGCAAACAGAATCAAAAAGCACATTTAAAGAATTATACACCTCGATTAGGTGGGTTTTATCCCAGGTATGCAAGGTTTGTTCAACACAAGAAAATCAATTCATGTAATAAACCATATTGATAAATTGAAGAAGAATAACCACAGGATCCTCTCAATTGATGCATTAAAGGCATTTGACAAAATACAGCACCCATTCTTGATTTAAAAAAACACTCCAAAAGACGAGAATAGAAGGAAACTTTCTCAATATGGTAAAGTATATATATGAAAAACCTACAGGGAGACAGCTGTGGCTCAATCAGTAGGGCTCCCGTTTACCATATGGGAGGCCCCGGGTTCGGTTCCCGGGGCCTCCTGGTGAAGGCAAGCCCGCCTGCACGGCGTGGTTAGCTGACCCAGCGAGCACAAGCAGCAAGGGGGGGATAAAACGAATAAATAAATACAATCTTAAAAAAAAAAAAAAAAAAAACCTACAGCTAGCATTGTACTCAATGCTGAAAGACTAAGTTTTCCCGCAGAGATCAGGAAAAGAAGAATGCCCCCGATCACCACTGTCATTCAGTATTGTGCTAGAGACTCTAGCTAGAGCAATTAGGGTAGATAAAGAAATAAATGGCACCCACCTAGGAAAGGAAAAAGGAAAACTTTCACTATTTGCTGATGGTATGATCCTATATCTAGTATCTCCTGAAAAATCCACAACAAAGCTACTAGAACTAATAGAAGAGTTCAGCAGTGGCAGAATACAAGATTAATATGCAAAAATCAATAGTGTATTTTTTTATTTTTTAAAAGATACTTAGATTACATAAGTGTTACCAAAAAGATATAGGGATTCCCATATGCCCAAATCCCCACACCTCCCACACACTCCCACATGAACATCCTTCATTAGTGTGGCACATTCATTGCAATTTTTAAATGCATCCTGGGGCTTTGCCATTAAGCATGGACCATAATTCACATTTTAGTCTACACTGTCTCCCACACAGTTCTGCATGTTATGTGATGATATAAAATGGCCTATATCTGCCATTGCAACGTCACTCAGGAAGATTCCCAGGTCCCGAAAAAGCCCCCGTATTACAACTGTTTTTCCCTCTCCCTGCCCCCAGTGGCCACTGTCTCCACATCAATGTTGTAATTTCTTCCATTGCTAGAATCACAATATGTCTATAGCAGAATAACAGTAAGCCCACTCTAGTCCATAGTTCTTCCCCCAATCCAGAGGATTCTGGGATGGTGACGTCCACTCCATCTCCATTTGAGAGGGGACTTATATTCCATGGGTAAGATGGATGGGACTATCCTGCCTGCAGCTGCAGACTCTTTCCATTCCCTGGGACAGTCATTGTCCGTCACCATCTCCCCGCTAGTTGTCCTGGGTGATCCAATGAGCTGTAGAGTAGGTTTTGCAACTTTGCCAAGGAATGGTGTTTTTATACACTGCTGATGTGCAATTTGAGGAGGAAATCAGAAAAATAAATCATTTTATAATAGCTACTAAAAAAATCCAATATTTAGGAATAAACTTAACTAAGGACATAAAGATCTGTATTCAGAAAATCACAAAACATTGCTAAAAGAAACCGAAGAAGACTTAAATAGATGAAAGACCATTCCTTGTTCATGAATGGGAAGACTGAATATCATTAAGATGTCTATTCTGTCTGATTTACAAATTCAATGCAATCCCAATAAAATTTCCAGCCGCCTGTTTCACAGAAATGAAAAAGCCAATGATCAAATTATTTGGAATGGTAAGAGACCCCTAATAGCCAAAAATGTCTTTAAAAGTAAGAATAAGAGAGAGGCAGGGCCCCAGGCAAGATGGCCAAAGAGTTAGGAGTTCCAGGAGACAGATCGTTCTATAGGGCAGTTAGTGATTGTCCAGAGCTGTTTAAAGCAAATGTTTGGGGGTCCCAGGAGACCAGAGGAGCATCCTGCAACATTCTTGAGAGAGTGGAAGTAGGAGACTGCTCATTTGCAGAGAAGATTCTTGAGTAGAGCACTTCATGCCACAGCGGCCCATGCAGGCCAGGCAAACTGCCTTGAGAGATATTCCATGGCTGGAGTTGGAAGCTCCATTTCCCAAAAATGGGGGGAGGAAGAGATGGTTGGGCACCAACTTCAATTACTGATTAGCAAATTTGGCTGACTAAAGTATAATCCTAAGATCAGCTAAAGTTTGAACCTGTCCAAGTCAGAAAGAGGCAGGTATCCACCATTTTAACTCTGCCCCCAACATGAAGGGAAGCAGTGTTGATTGAAAATCATAGCTCTGATTGGGACTGGCTTCTTTCTATCCAGATTGAAATGCAGCTCTAGCCTAAGCTCCAGCACCATTTCTGGCAGGGAGACGCTGGGGGGACTGCAACAGCCTCTCCGGGAAACTGCAGGCCATGCTGCAGAGGCTGGTGCTTATCCTACTCTTCTGGAGCAAGCATCTTCAGGAGGTGTTCTGTGGCTGGAGTTGGAATCACCATTTCCCAAAAACAGGGGTGGAAGAGACGGTTGGCCACTGATTTCAGCTACTGATTAGTAAATTTGGCTGGCTAAAGTATAACCCTAAGAACAGCTAATGTTTGAACCTGTCCAAATCAGAAAGAGGCTAGTATCTGCCATTTTGCTTCCACCATGGCATAAGGAGAAGCTGGGCTGATTGAAAATCACAGTGACAGTAGCAACGAGCTCCTTTCCACCCAGACTGGACTTCAGCCCTAGCCTGGGCTCCAGCCCTAACTCTGGCAGGGAGAAAACTGGGAGGAAACTGCACCAGGCTTTCTGGGTAACTGCAGGTGCATTTGGCCGGCACAGATTGAATAGTTAGACACCTGGGGCTCCATCACCACACCCCAATACGATAGTAGAGGAGCTGTGTTTCCTTAGCCTATCTGGGCAACTGCAGGTGCTTTCAGCCCACACAAATTGATTTGTTGAGTGCCTTCAATTCCATCTCAACCCCTCCAACCCCATAGGATAAGAGGGAGCTATTGTTTCTTCAGCCTTTCTGGGAAATTGCAGGTGCTTTCAGCCTGCACAGCCTGGATACTTGGGCACCTGGAGCTCAATCCCCACCCCCCAATAAGATAAGAGGGGAGCTGTGTTTCCTCAGCCTTTCTGGGCAACTGTAGGAGCTTTCAGCCTACACTAACTGAGTAGTCGGTCGCATATAGCTCCATCCCTGCCTGCAAGCCTGCAAGTAAGGTGGGAAGGGAGCTATGTTTCCTCAGCCTTTCTGGGCAATGGCAGGCACTCTTGGCCTGCATGGCCTGGATGATGGGTACCTGTTGATTCACCCCTATCCCCCAATAGGATAAGAGGGGGCTGGTGTTTCCTCAGCCCATCTGAGCAATAGCAAATTCTTTCAGCTTACAGAAGCTGAACTGTTGCATACCTGTGGATCCACCCCCATCCCCCAATAGGATAGGAGGGGGCTGATTTCTTCAGCCTTTCCAGGCAACAGAAGGCACTTTCTCAGCCTGCACAGAATGGACTTTTGGGCACCTGTGGGTCCACCCCATGCCCTAATAAGATAGGAGTGTTCTGGTGTTTCCTCAGCCTCTCCGGATACTGGCATGCACTTTCAGCCTACGTGAACTCATCTGTTGGCCATTGGTGGTTCCGTTCCCACTCCCTAAAAATAGAAGGGACAGTACTCTCTCAGCCTTTCCGGGCAAATGCAGGCTCATTCTGCCAACATGAATTAGAATGTTGAGCAGTCCAGAGGGCCCATCCCCACCCCTGGCAAGGAGGAGGGGCAGTGCTATGTCAGTCTACCTGGGCAACTGCAATCATTTTGGAACCTCACGGCATAGATTGCTACCCACACCTACAGCTCCATCCCCATCACAGGAAGGAGAGGAAGGAGCATGAAGCTTCATTATTCTCTCTGGGCAACTACAGATAATCTTGGCCTACATGATTTGGATTATTACACATGGCTGTGGCCCTGTCCCTATCCCTGGTAAAGGAGAAAGTTGGGAGAAGCTTCATCAGTCCCTGGGGCAACATGATCAGTTTCAGCCTCTACTGTTTACAGCACCAACTACATCCTCAAATCCTACTATACAAGCTGCAAGGGAGAAAAGACAAGAAAGCCCTAAAGTCAAGAGAGAGACTGAACCTAAAATAAATACAACTCGTAAGCCAGATGCCAAGACACTAACAAAAATTACAATCCATACCAAGAAACAGGAAGATATGGCCCAGTTAAAGGAACAAAATAAGCCTCCAGATGACATAAAAGAGTTGAGGAAACTATTCATAAATGTTCAAACAAGTCTCCTTAATAAATTCAAAGAAATGGCTAAAGAGATTAAGGATATTAAGAAGACACTGGGTGAGTACAAAGAAGAATTCAAAAACATACATAGAAAAATAGCATATCTTATGGGAATGAGAGGCACAATAAATTAAATAAAAATACACTGAGGTCATAAAACAATAGATTTGAAGAGATAGATAAAAGGATTGGTGAGCTTGAAGACATGGCTTCTGAAAGCAAACATACAAAAGAACAGATGAAGAAAAGAATGGAAAAAATTAAACAGAGTCTCAGGAACTAAACAACAGCTAGAGACATGCAAACAAACATGTTATGGGTGTCTCAGAAGCAGAAGAGAAAGGAAAAGGGGCAGAAGGAATATTTGAAGAAATAATGGTAAAAAATTTCCAACCCTATTGAAGGACATAGATATACAAGTCCAAGAAGAACAATGTACTCCCATCCAAATAAATCTGAATAGACCAACTCCGATACACATACTAATCAGAATTTCAAATGCCAAAAGCAAAGATAATTTTGAGAACAGTAAGAAAAAAGCAATGCCTAAGATATAAAGGATATCCAATAAGATTAAGTGCCAATTTCTCATCAGAAACCATGGAGGCAAGAAGACAGTGGTATGATATATTTATGATCCTACAGGAGAAAAACTTCCAGCCAAGAATCTTGTATCCAGCAAGATTGCCTTTTAAAAATGAAGGCAAATTTAGAATATTCACAGATAAACAGAAACTGAGAGAGTTTATAACAAAGAGACCAGCTTTGCAGGAAATACTAAAGGGAGTGCTACAGTCTGAAAAGTAAAGACAGGAGAGAGAGGCTTGGAAAAAAGTCTTGAAATGAAGATTATATCAGTAAAAATAGCTAAAAGTATCAAAATAGTGGTGAAAGTAAAATATGACAGATAAAACTCAAAGGTAAAAATGGGTAAAATAATAACTGCCTTTACAGTAATAAAATTGAATATTATTAATGGATTAAACTCCCCAATCAAAAGACAGACTGGTAGAATAGATAAGAAAATATAAGCCATCTCTATGCTGGCTACAAAAGACTCACCTTAGACCCAAGAATGCCAATAGATTGAAAGTGGAAGGATGGAAAAAGATATTTCAAGCATGCAGTGTGGAAAAAAAAGCAAGGGTAGCTATACTTACATCAGATGGAATAGATTTTAAATGTAAAACTATTATTAGAGACAAGAAAGGACATTATATAGTAATAAATGTGGCAATTCACCAGGAAAAATAATCATAAGTGTATATACACCTAACCAGGATGCCCCAAAATACATGAGGGAAACACTGGCAAAACTGAAGGGAGAAATAGATATTTCTACAATAATGGCTGGAGATTTCAGTACAGCACTCTCAGGATTGGGCAGAACATCTTGGCAGAGATCAATAAAGAAACAGAGAGTTTGAATAATATGATAAATGGATTAAACCTAATAGACATAAACAGAACATTACACCCCAGAAAAGCAGGATATACATTCTTTTCAAGTGCTTATGGATTTTTCTCTAGGATAGACCATATGTTGTGTCACAAAGCAGATCTCAATAAATTCAACAAGTGAAATTATACAAAGCACTGTTTCTGGCCATAACGGAATAAAGTTGGAAATCAATGAGAAGGAGAAAAAGGAAAATTCACAAATATATGGAGATTAAACAACACACTCTTAAATAATCAGTGGGTCAAAGAAGAAATTTCAATAGAAATCCATAAATATCTTGAGACAAATAACAATGAGAATCACAATGTATTAGTACCTATGGGATGCAGTAAAGGCTGTCTTGAGAGGGAAATTTATAGCCCTCAATGCTTACATTAAAAAGGAAGAAAGAGCTAAAATCAATACCCTAACTACACAGCTGGAGAAAATAGAAAAAGAACAGCAAACTAATCCCAAAGCAAGTAGAAGGAATGAAATAACAAAGATTGGATCTGAAATAAATTAAATTGAGAACAGAGAAACAATAGAGAGAATTAATAAAACCAAAAGTTTGTTCTTTCAGAAGATCAACAAAATCAACAAACCCATAGCTAGACTTACAAAGAAAAAAAGAGAGAAGATGCAAATAAATGAAATAAAAATGAAAACAGGGACTTTACTCCTGAACCCACAGAAATAAAAGAGATCATAGAAGGATACTATGAACAAATGCATGTCAATAAACTAGACATGTAGATGAAATGGAAAATTTCCTAGGAACATATGAAAAACCTACACTGACCCTAGAAGAAACAGAAGACCTTAAGAAACCAGTCACAAATAAAGAGATCAAAACAACCATCAAAAAACCCCAGGATGAAAAGCCCTGGACCAGATGGTTTCACAGGTGAGTTTTATCAAGCATGCTATGAATATTTAATACCAATCTTACTCAAGCTCTTCCAAAAAATTGAACAAGAAAGAACGCTAATGAACTCATTCTATGAAGCCAATATCACCCTAATACCAAAACCACACAGGGATATTACAAAAAGAGAAAATCACATTTCCATTTTCCTAATGGATACAGGTGCAAAACTCTTCAACAAAATACTTGCTAATCAAATCTAACAACACTTTAAAAGAATTACTCATCATGATCAAGGGAGTTTTATACCAGGCATGCAAGGGTGGTTCAACACAAGAAAACCAATCAATGTAATACACCACATTAATAAATCAAAGAAAAGAAATTACATGATCCTATCGATTGATGAAGAGGACACATTTGAAAGAATACAGTATCCTTTCTTGATTAAAATACTACAAAGATAGGAATTGGAGGAAACTTTCTTAACATGATGAAAGCCATGTATGAGAACCCACAGCTAACAGTATACTCAATGGTGAAAGATTGAAAGCTTTCCCACTGAGATCAGGAACAAGACAAGGATGCCCACTGTCACCACTGTTGATCAATATAGTGCTAGGTGTTCCGGCTAGAGCAATCAGACAAGAAAAATAAAAGGCATCTAGGTCAGAAAGGAAGAAGTAAAATTTTTGCTATTCACAGATGACATGATCTTATACCTACAAAGACCTGAAAAATCTACCACAAAGTTGTTAGACCTAATGGACAATTTCAGTAGAGTGTCAGGATGCAGGACCAATACACACAGATCAGTGGTGTTTCTAAACACTAGTAATACCCAATTTGAAGAGTAAGTCAGGAAAAAATTCCATTTACAGTAGTGACTAACAGAATCAAATATTTGGAATAAACTTAACCAAAGATGTAAAGCACTTGTATTCATAAAACTGCAATGCCATTGTTATAAGAAATTTAAAGGACTTAAATAATTGGAAGAACATTCCATGTTCATTGACTGGAAGGATAAATATCATTAAGATGTCAGTTCTTCCCAAATTGATATACAGATTCAATGAAATCCCAATAAAAATCCCACCAGCATTTTTTTTAAACAAATGGAAAACACAACTATCAAATTTATTTGGATGCGTAAGGAGCCCTGAAAAGCCGGACACATATTAAAAAGGAAAAGTGAAGTTGGAGGACTCTCAATTCTGGACTTTAAATGATATTGCCTAGCTACTTTGGTAAAAACAGCATGGTACTGGCATAAAGATAGACACATAGACCAATGGAACCGAACTGATGGTTCAGAAACAGACCTTCACATCTATGGTCAAGTGATTTTTGGCAAGCCTGTCAAACCCACCCAGCTCAGACAGAACAGTCTATTCAATGAATGGTGCTGGTGGAACTGGATATCTATAGCCAAAAGAAAGAGAACCCCTATCTCACACTTTATACAAGGGATAACTTGAGATGGTCAAAGACCTAAATATAAAAGCAAGAACCATAAAGCTCCTGGTAGAAGGTGTAGGAAAACATCTTCAGACCTGGTGGTAGGTGCTGGATTCTTAAATTTTACACCGAAAGGATAAATGGGACCTCCTCAAACTTAAACACTTTTGCGATTCAAAGGACTTTGCCTATTCAATGGAAGAAAATGTTTGGAAACCACGTATCTGATAAGAGTTTGATTTCCATTCTATATAAAGAGATCATACAACTCAACAGTAAAAGAGCAAGCACTCCAATTAAAAATTTTTAAATAGACATTTTTTCCATTTACAAATGGACAAAAAGTACATGAAAAAATGTTCCGTATCACTAGTTATTAGGGAGATGTGAATCAAAACGTCAATGAAATATCATCTCTTACCACATAGAATGGCTATTATTTAAAAAACAGAAAACAATAAGTGCTGGAGGGGATGTGGAGAAGTGGGAAAACTCCTTTAGTTTTGGAGGGATTATAAAGTGGTACAGCCTCTGTGGAAGACAGTTTGGTGGTTCCTCAGGAAGCTGAATATAGAACTGCCATATGATCCAGCAATTCCTCTACTAGGAATATTTCCAGAAGAACTGAAAACTGTGACACGAACAGACATCTGCACACTGTTGTTCATAGTGGCATTGTTCACAATATCCAAAAGATGGTGGCAACCCAAGTGTGCATCAACCAATAAGTGGATAAGCAAAATGTGGTATATACATACTATGGAATAGTATGCTGAAGTAAGAAGAAATGAAAGTGGAACACATATGATAACATGGATGACTCTTGAAGACATTATGTTAAGTGAGGTAAGCCAGACCCAAAATGACAAATATTGCATGGTCTCATTAATATGAGCTAAATACAAAGAATAAACACATGCTGTTAGAACCTAGCATATAAGTTATTTGGAGATAAGAGGAGGGCTGAGATGGACTACTGATGCTTACTGTATGTAGAAGTTTTAGTTAACTTGACTGTAAAAATGTGGATATGATGGAGTTGATGGTAACACATTATAGTGAGTAGCAACTGGTTTATAAATGGGAATGTGGCTGGAAAGGGTATTCTAGGGATATAAATGTCAACTGAAAGAAAACTAGAGAACAATCTAGGGACTGAATAGTACAGTGAACCCAGAGGTGGTTGAGAATTGTGGTTGATGGTACAGATGCAAGAGAGTCCTTCTGTGAGCTAGAGCAGATATACGTCACTATTGCAGAGTTGTGGCAACATGGAGAAGCATGGGAAAAATACATTTGGTGTGACCTATGGACTGTGGTTAAGAACAATACTGTAATATTCGTGCATGTATGCCAAAGATGTACTGTGTTGATAATGGGGAGTATGGAAAAGTGTGCCAAATGTATGCCATGGACCATGGTTGGTAGTAATATTCTGATGATATTATCTCATGATCTCTAACAAATGTTCCACCACTGTGTGGTGCATTGGTGAAAAGGTGTTGTATGGTATTTCTACACATGTGCATGATTGTTTTGTAAGTTCACAACTTCTGTAATAAAAATATGTCTAAAAAATAATAATAGGATGGGTCGGGGGGAAAATACACCAAATGTAAGATATGGACTATAGTTAGTAGTAAGATTTTGATGATATTCTTTCAGGATTTGTAACAAATGTTTCACAACAATGCAAGGTGTTGGTCATGGGTTGATGTAGGGAACCCATGTATGATATTATGCATATTTGTTTTGTAAATTCACAACTTTTACTATACACTTACTATTTATGTATTTTCACGTATCAATGTTATACTTCAAAAAATTATTTAAAAAAAAAGAGAATGAAGTTGGAGGACTCTCACTTCCAGACTTCAAAGCGTATTACTTAGGTACAGTGGGGAAAACAGCATGGTATTGGCATAAAGACAAGAACATTGACCAATGGAACTGAACCGAGAATTCAGAAATAGACCTTCAACACTGGAGTTGTCCTGCATAACATTGCAGTGACAGATACAGGCCATTGTATATTTTGTCATAACCTAAAAAATTGTGCAAGACAGAGTGTAAAGTATAATGTAAACTGTAGTCCATAATTAGTAATAAGACTTCAATATGTGTTCATCATTGTAACTCATGTACCACACTAATGAAAGATATTGTTAATGTGGGAAAGTGTGGGAAGAGGAGGGGGGTCATATGGGAATTCCTTATGTTTTTTATGTAACATTTATGTAATCTAAAGCTTCTTTAACAATAAAAATAATTACTTTTTAAAAAGGAAGAAATAGAGCCTCACATCTACAGTCAAGTGATTTTTGACAAGGCAATCAAGCCCTCTCAGCTGGGCCAGAACAGTCTATTCAACAAATGGTGATGGGAGAACTGGATTTCCATATCCAAAAGAAAGAAAGGGGACCCCTTTCTCACACCTTATACAAAATTTAACTCAAAATGGATCAAAGATCTAAATATAAATGCAACAACCATGAAACTCCTAGAAGAAAATGTAGAAAACATCTTCAAGATCTCGTGGTAGGCTTTACACCCAAAGCACAGGTAACAAAGAAAAAAATAGATAAATGGGACCTCCTCAAAATTGAACACTTTTGTATTTCAAAAGATTTTGTCAAAAGGGTGAAAAGGCAGCCAATTCAATGGAAGAAAATATTTAGAAATCATATATCCAATAAGGGTTTAATATCCATGATATACAAAGAAATCATACAATCTAACAATATAAAGACAAACAACCCAATTAAAAAATGGATAAAATAATTGAAAACACAAACGTCCAAAGAAGTGCAAATGGCAAAAAAAAAAAAACCACATAAAAAATGTTTAAAATCACTAGTGACTAGGGAAATGCAAATCAAAACTAAACTACAATGAGATATCATTTCACACCTATTAGACTGGCTGCTATTAAAAAGTCAGAAAACTGTAAATGTTGGAGAGGATGTGGAGAGATAGGGACAATTATTCACTGTTGATGGGAATGTAAAATATTACAGCCACTGTGGAGGATTGTTTGGCATCTCCTAAGGAGGTTGCTATGTGATCCAGCAATACCATTACTAGGTATATACCCAGAAGATTGAGAGCAGAGACCTGAACAGACATCTTCACAGCAATGTTCATAGTGGCGTTATTTATGATTGCCAAAAGTTTATAACAACCCACGTGTCCATTAATTGATGAGTGGATAAACAATTTATGGTGTATACACGCGATCTAATATTATGCAGTGATAAGAAGAAATGAAATTGTGAAGCATATGACAACATGGATGAACCTGGAGGACATTTTTTTGAGTGAAGCAACCAGACACAATAGGACAGATACTATATGATTGTGCTATTATGAACTAAATATAATGTGCAAACTCATGGAGTTAATAATTAGACTATAGGTCACCAGAAAGCAGAAGGAGGGTAGAGAATGGAAAGCTGAGGGTTAATCTGTACAGAATTGGTAAAAATGTTGTTTGTAAATCCTTAGAAATGAACGGAAATGGTGAAACCATATTATGGTTTTTTTAACTAGCAAATCTATTATATGGGTATAACAGTGGTTGAAAGGGAAAGTCTAAGGTCATGTATATTATTAGAAGGAAAGCTAAAAACTAACACGGGACTGTATAAGATAGTAAAACCTCATGTAGAAAAGGTTTACCACTATTATCTGTAATTCTGAAATTAAAGTATAATTTTGAATTTTTTAAAATTTAGTATAAAGTAAGACATGTTTATGTTTTTTTAAAAAAGCTTCCCAGCTCAAACTTTTCTTAGAAAGTGAAGAAGAGGGAACACCCCCTAATTCCTTCTATAAGACCATTAGCACCCTCATATCAAAGCCTGACAAAGATTCCAGAAGGAAAGAATGCTACAGACCAAGATCTTTTATAAATATAGATGAAAAAAAAGAAATACTAGCAAACCAAATCCAACAGCATATCAAAATAATTATACACCATGATCAAATGTGATTTATCCCTGGCATGAAAGGTTGGTTCAACATAAGAAAATCTATTAATGTATTACACCACATTAACAGAATGAAGGAAAAAAACCCACATGATCACCTCAATTGATGCAGAAAAGACATTTGACAAAACTCAGCACCCTTTCTTGATAAGAAACTCTTAGAACACTAGGAATAGAAGGAAACTTCCTAAACATGAATAAGGGCCTATAAGAAAAGTCCACAGCTAATATCCTATTTAATGATAAAAGACTGAAAGCTTTCTCTCTAATATCAGGAACAAAACAAGGATTCCCACTGTGAACACTGTTATTCAACATTGTACTGGAAGTTCTTTCCAGAACAATTAGGTAAGAAAAAGAAGTAAAAGTCTTACAAATTGGAAGAAATTAGTAAATTTTTCTCTATTTGAAGATGATATGATTCTATATTCAGAAAATACTAAAAAATATACAACAAAGATCCAAGAGCTAATAAATGAATTCCATAAACAAAGAAAACTGCTAGGTAACAGTGACAAGAGATGGTAGTGGTTTCTTCAGCCAAATAATATTAGCCTCAAAAATAATAGATCTTTTTAAAAAGGGAAGGAATATTGATCTCAAAACAGTACTGAGATGGTATAAAGCAAGCATAGTCCTCAGAAAAGAGCCCAGCCTCATTTAAGCAAGAAGAGGAAGAAGTGATCCAAGAGGTTGGATATGTAGGGAAATATGTTTCACAAGATGGAGAATGTGCCAGGAAATACATAAATAATGGCAAAGACTTTGGATTCCTAAGTCTGTGCTCTTGCATACATTCCAAGTTCCCTCTCAAATTCAAATCTGCATACCAATATTGACTTTGACCATAAGATAAATTCCACACACCTTAACTTTGCATTCTATGCCACAAGGAGATTCCCCCCAACCAATGTTGTTCTCCTACATTGAGCTTGTGGATCTGTAGGAAGAATAACAGGACTAACCTCTAGTCTTTTTCTTTTGCAGAACCCTTAAGTAATATAACCACCATCACCAAAGGGATTGAAAAAGGTAGGGAGAATGATGCCCACAATGAATTATATGCTATACGTGGTGTGAATGTGTATGTTTGTGGAGAGTTAGTACCTCTAGTAGATGAGACTCAAATGACTGGAAGGTAGAAAACACAAGACTGTCAAAAGCTTAATGGAATTACTGTAAGACTACAGATGCAAAGGACCCAAGGCTCAGCTTCCCTAAGCAGATTTATTCCCTCTGGCCCATACTCCAAATCTTCTGAGTTGGGGAAAAAGTGCTTCATCCCAATCTGGAGCCTGCTGTCTTAACCTCCCACCTAATGTGTGAGAGGGAAGAAAATCCTAGGTACTTTTGGAATTGGTGTGAAGAAAACGTTGAACAGACATGGATTACCCACAGGGATAATGTAAGACTAGAACAAACACCAGACTGACTCCACAAGCTTTATCTTGCTTCTTTCTCTTTTGTTTATGGAATACTAAGTAGCTGAAAATATCCATATCTTCAATAAATAGAGGTTTTTGTTTTATCCAGGATTTGTCCAAATAGTGTTTTTACTTCCCACCCCATTTGTCCTTGAACAAGAGAGATTCAGAAAGTTATGAGAGTGGAAGGGACTTTAGAAATCCTCAGTTTAGTCTGAGGATAAGTCCTGGAGGGATGTAGAGAGGTAAGATAAGGCTGAGTGGATAGTGCCTCAGACCCATATCTCCTTCAACGTCAACATACTTCAGTTATGATCTATCTATCTATCTATCTATCATCTATCTATCTATCTATCTATCTATCTATCTATCTATCTATCTATC